>OY292424.1:12405000-13005000 GCA_958496245.1 Perizoma flavofasciatum
CAACATCAAAATTGAGATTGAAAGTGGACCGAAAGTAGACTGACACAATATAACATCGATAATTAGTTGTGAAATCATTACGAGAATCGGACTCAGGCTTATAGGCATACTTTTGTTCTAACATGGAGACTATCTAGCCAACCTCGTCTCTAGACCTTCACGAAAATGTTACTGCAGTTCGATAACCTATCCATTGTGTTCAGAATTTCGTTTTATGTATCGCAATCACGAGCATTCATGATTTCCGCGTCGTGAGCCTTATTTATCAATTAAATTGTATACACGCTAATTCATAGTTTATCGAACGTGGATGCTGTAGGTGGGCTGTGATTTATTGTGCGTAGATATGTAATTAGGTAGTCTTTTTACAGGGCTGACAACAATTTATGTACTGCCAATAAACCAAAGACTTCGTCGTTATTATTATGAGCGATCTCTTTCACACATCAAATCATACTGCGTTTGTTGTAAATCGCGGACATGGCATAATGCGTGAAAATGAAGGATTTTGTGTCGGTAATAAGCCAACAAATTTAACTCTAACATAAATACGACTACCTATATAACAGGATATAATGTGAAATTCTAACAGTACTATGACTTCCTATATAATAATATGTGTATAGTTATACTCAAGAACTATATTTTCTATTTCTATTCTATTCTATAATGACCACTGTTACACTCAAAATTAAGTGTTTTATAAATATATACAAAAAAAATCATGTTAAAATTCTGATAATGTTTTTCATGAAGCCCGGAGTGATTCCTTAAACATGCCGAAGTCTCGCCTGTTTAAGTCGGTTAATGATGTTACCTACATATTACTCAGCGTAATAAACTACCATGGTATTTATGTGGTTCATGATTCTACTGTTTGATGACATATATATTGGCAATCTTGTGAATCTGGCAAATTATTATACGAAAAAGTCTTCAAAGATGTAAAGCGCATGAAGGCTTTGCGAACAGAATAAAACTTATACAAATTTTAATCCAGCTGTATAAATGCATGGTTAAAATTACTGCTCCAGTTCTCATTTCCTTAACTATTTATATGATTCATGATCCTGTTTGATGACATATTTATTAGCAATCTCGTGAATCTTCAAAGATGTAAAGCGCATGAAGGCTGTGATGTACATTATAAAATCCATAGTCGATACGTAACCCTTGCTGATAGCACGAGGGGAAAAGTTACATTCTAGCCTCTTCTAGTTTTTTTTTAGTTTTTTTATTCCCTCGTCAATGTTCGTGTCCTCACAAAAGGCCCTGTCTGAAAACCAGCGCAGCAACGTACTAACACGTACTGCATCAAGCTGAGACAGGGACCTATTTTGACCCGAAGCAACACATATTTTCTATAGGCTAATTCTTTCCCAGTATTTTCCCATGTTTATGTTGTTGGGTTCAAATAAAAATATTATTTCTTTCTTTTCTCTTTCTTTCTAAAGGCAAGTCCAAACCTAATTTGACATAATGTCCACACTAGCACAATGCCGACCCTGAGATATGACGATTGAAAAGTCTCATGTACCTGTTATTTCACCGGTACCCATACCCTTCAAACGGTAACACAGCAATGTTCGCATTATTGCTGATAAGCAATTCCGTAACCTATGGACGCTTGCAATACCAGAGGTATCACTAGCACGTTGCCGACCCTGAGATTTAAACATTGAAAAGTCTCATGTACCTGTTATTTCACCGGTACCCATACCCTTCAAACGTTAACACAGCAATGTTCGCATTATTGCTGATAAGCAATTCCGTAACCTATGGACGCTTGCAATACCAGAGGTATCACTAGCACGTTGCCAACCCTGAGATATGACGATTGTAAAGTCTCATGTGCCTGTTAATTCACCGGTACCCATACCCTTCAAACCGTAACACAGCAATGTTTGCATTATTGCTGATAAGCGGTTTCCGTAACCTATGGACGCTTGCAATACCATCGGTAACACTAGCACATTGCCGACCCTGAGATATAAAGATTGAAAAGTCTCATGTACCTGTTATTTCACCGGTACCCATACCATTCAAACGGTAACACAGCAATGTTCACATTATTGCTTGGTGGTAGAAATAGGTATGGTGGGTAAACTTCCACGGACGATATTCCACAAGAAGTTCTACTTCTAAACCTAATAAACCTCATAGTCTAAGGTTTAACTTGACCTGTTTATAAGGTATCGTCATCAACAAAGTTGCAAAATATGATTAATGTTCCTACCTGTGTCCGTAGTCAAAACCATTGTTTTCGAGGCCACACGTCACGTAGGTATCTAAAAAGGCTTTGTAATGACTGCCGCCGTTACCTCCCTACTTCCGTTTCCTTGGGCATTGTTTGATCATAATTATTTTAGACGTGATTTTTAGAAACTAGAACCAAGGATGTAGCTATTCGAAGTGCGCACTGGCGGTTAGTAAAGTTCAAAGTAATTTGGAGCTGTTGATTTTGATTGGGTTTACATTTAATATAATCTATACTAATCAAGAGGAAAGATTTTTTAGTTTCTTTGTATCGAATAGGCTCCGAAACTACTGGGCCGATTTTACCGTTTTTAACTAATAGAAAGCTAAATTATCACAAAGTAACATAGGCTATAATTTTTTTTTTAAATAGAGATCTTTAAATTACAATAATGTAACCCAAAGTAGCAAAATGTTGTCTATAAAATTCAATATTTGGCGTGCGCTGAGAAAACTATTGATGATACATAAAAATTATGTACTACATGATTAAAGTACTCATTATTACCTACAAAACAGGCCGCGAGGGAATATATATTACTATCATAGTTAAGTCACAATAGCAGCTTTTGTGTCCTTAAATTTAATTAGATCTCCGATATTCCCACGGAATCGAAACTTACGCGGGTGAAACCGCGGGGCGCAGCTAGTTAGGTATAACTTGACTGAGACATATATTCTGTACCGAAAGAACCCATCACAAGACAGCTTGTGCGGTGGGATGGGCTGGGTTATGAATTTTATCCATCACATAAATCACTCAGCGGGTGTGGCAAGATATTAAAAGCATGCCTAATTTGTCTGATTAACCGTTCTACAACGCGCATAAAAAAAGTGCAGAACGGTCGAAAGCCACAAATTATAAGTATTTTCAGAATATAATTCGGTTCGTAAAAATATATTTCTTTTGATAATGTTCCAATTTAAGATATTTTTAAAGGCAACACGATGAAAAACCCGGCTAAGTGCGTGTCGGGCCACGCGCATTGTAGGGTCCGTAGTTGCCCATAAACTTATATTTACTACCTTTTTTAAATAACTAACAACTTCATCTAAGTAAATTTGTACGAAATTTTAAGTTAGTTCTTTTTTATAAGTTGATTGATATTACTCGTTAACTTGTGAAACCTACTTAGCTGTGATAGTTTTCCTTTTAACTTCGTATACTACTGCCGTGAATTTTGCACATCCAAAAACAACCGTTTAACTGGTAGGGGCGGGGGGCACACTTGACTCTTGATATTTTTAACGACCAACCCAACGACACCCCATACCAAGATATAGACAAGGAAAAATAAACATTCCCACTTTACGTGTGGGGTAGGTACCTAAAACATATTTTTTCAAGATTTTTATTTTACGTCTTTATGGCGTGATTAATATGCGTACGAATGCCAGTGTACAAAGTTACTAAGAGTCTCTGAGCTACGCTGCGGACAGACATACAGACGGACGGACTACGGAACCCTAAAAACAATAATAAGTACTCAGTATCGACATTTTTCAGAATAATTATAATTTAATTTATATCTAGGGAATACATATTTATTATAACATATATTTATATAATATATAAACATATATATTCCATAATACAATCATTACTGACATGTTTGTTTCAGAAGTCAATTATTTCATTGAAACAAGGTGAAAAAACTTATTCACTCCGTGGTCTTCAATAATTATAAATACCATCGTTTCTTGCCAAGTCTCAACGTACAAAATAAGAACCATTATGACCATTGTCAGTCAACGGACATAACGTATTCTGTGCACCTTTAAAAAGTTCACAGCTACCTGCAAGATTCACCCCCAACCTCCTTTATGCAGCGGGGGAGGCCACAATGAGGCTATATCGCGACCGTGGGAACTGAGCATGAATGGCAACACCTGTGGCTTCAAAACCAATGTGGAATAGCCTTTTTATGAATTATTATTTATACTAGCACTCGAGACAGGACGTAGACAACACATGAATGAAATGAGTACTAACAGTGAAAACTAGCTCTCAGACTTGCTGAAAATGAAAATTACTTTAGGAATTCCTAACTGTGTGTAGGTACTGAAAGTATAAATTTTCAAATATAACATAAATATTATCACAAAAAAAACTGTACACGTACAGTTTTTTTAGCAAAAGTTTTATAAAATGCTGGCTGCATTTCTACGTTTTATAGCAAATCTATTGTGTTATTAATATTAAACGTATACGACGCATAAAACTAATATAATTATAACGTATGCTTATTTGTCACTTTAGATGTATAAAAAAAAACGCTCACAACTGTAGTCCCCATGATGGAGATCCTAAGATCCATATATCATTGGGATATGCAGAGGATACAAAGTAAGTGAAGTCAGAATAACATCCAAACATTATAATTGGGACATGTCCGCGTTTTGCATAGAAGAAAGCATTCTGCTTGTCAGATAAAATGATAATTTTTACTAAAAAACGGGATATTCACCATGATTTTTGAGTTTTAATGTTTCATTATATTTAAAACTATGTATTCATTTATTGTATATTCATATTTTGAAAATATATTCAAAACTATGATAGTTTTAAAAGTTAAATAAAATGATTACAATTAAAATGGTAAAATGGTCTCAACAGAGTTCGAAAGAGATTGCACGAATGCAATGTACGAGTATAAAGCTGTCATTTTTAACAGTCCGTCGTTTCAGAAATTGGCTGTTAGTCTCAGAATCAGCAGTTGGAGTTCATTGACGATCTCTGTGGTGCAGTGGGTGAAGGCCCGCCTGAGACGCAGAACGTTGCGAGTTCGATTTCCACCGCGTGATAAATCCTATTAATATTATAAACGCGAAAGTTTGTAAGTATGGATGTTTGTTCCTCTCTCACGCAAAAACTACTGAACGGATTTTGATGAAACTTAACAGTAATATAGCTTATACATCAGAATAATACATAGGCTACTTTTTATCTGGGTACCACGGGAGCGAAGCCGTGGGCTGAAGCTGTTTGTATAATCTGCCAATATTTATCTCGGGTCTGGGTGTTTTCTATGCATAGTGTTGGACATCTTTAAAGAAAAAAATGTATGAGTAATCAGTAATGTAGTTCCTATAACACAAACTCTGCTTACTCCGGGGCTAGATGATGCTGTATGAAAATGTCCAGTGTTCTTTATAGCAGGCCTGCATTAAATCTCAAGACGGTCCTACGACCTTGAGCCGTGCATTAACTTCCTGCGACCGTTACGACATTATCGATCCATCGACTGGAGCGTTCATATTGCGTTTTCCGCTTCGCCACACTCAAGAACATTGCTACCCTATGAAGGACGATTATGTAATGATTATTAACATAATACCTATTCCTGTTATTTATTGCATTTGGTCTGTTTTCTGATTTATTTAATCTCGGGCGCCTGAGGAAATACATTCGTTGGGTTGTTGGACATTTCCTTCATTGTGAATGTGCATAAAAAATCCCATGTTATGAAAGTCAATAGGGGTTATAATAAAATACAACGTAATGTATTTAGGTAAATCTTAAATATTGCTCGAGTTTCGCCTCGCTTATAATATATTAGCAATTATAACATTTTATTATTTAAATATTTAAAATTGTTTCAGTGTACAAAATATAGTCAAAGTACGTATTTTGTTTTTACTGAACTTCCGTGAACTTTGTTTTCATGGAAAGTTTTCTTTGTTTTGACTATCAATGGAATGTCAATTTGTTTACTTTTAACCGTGACGACAGGGGCCCGTATATGCATTTACCACCAGAGGTTTTTTGTTTTTTTTATTTGTTTGTTTGTTACCATTTATCTAAGAATCAGTTTGTCGTTTTTTTGCAATAGATTTGTATATGGTTCTTAAACACGTTTTATTGCCAGAAGTTATTGATGATGAAATAAACGTAAAATTTTGTAAAAAAAAAAAAAATCGTCACCAGGTTTGCCAAACAACGTCTTACGTTAAACGCATATAGCGTTTATAATGTAAGATGTTTGTTTGTCAGTTACCATTTATCTCCGAAGCGGCTTATATATGCGATTGAAATGCGGTTTTCGCAACCGTTTCTTATTACCTTAAGGATTAATTTTAGACAGGCTTTATCGCTACAAGTCACTAGAGAAATCTGCAATAAACGATAGAAAAAACGTCGGGGGTTTCAAAAAAAATCAAGTCTTTTAAAGTTCGTCACTGCGCTCAAAGTCCTTGAATTTCATATGAGCAACTATGCTGATAGGCTAGTAAAATTTCAAACCATCACGTGTATCTACAGCGAGAAATTACAGTTCAAGATTTATAAGTAAAAAATAGAATATATTATCCATACATGTATACATGTAGATAATGAGACAATGGGACCTATTCTCTTGTACACCAACTAAACTTAATTTAAACTGCTCCTCTCTCATACTGATAGTGCACCCAAGAAAAAGATGGCAAGAGTTTTACTACTATAAAATTAGTTTAAATGACACTCTTCTTCGTGCTTAGATGTCTATAGTCAGCATGTTTTGAAATCACGACTAAACTTGTATGGAAAACTTAAATCTGATTAATTTTACAGCACTAAAAGTGTTGCTGCCTCATTTTTGTTACTGTTAGTAAAAGATAATAAAATAAAGTTTAGTTGGTGTACAAGAGAATTGACGACATTGTGTTTTTGTCTGTACTAAGTTTCAGAAAAGACTAAGAAGTGCTGAGACTTACTGAGATGTTTAAGTTTCAGTCTAAACATAGTGCTTAAGTGTTGAAAACAGGCAGACTGGCTATTTGTTACTTTATCAACAAGTCGGCAACAATATACCTACTAAAAATGTAAATAGTCGTCTAGAGACTGATTTGACCGTTGGAAGGTCAAGGGTATGTGTGTGACTTGCGACTGTCTTGTATTACGTTATGAGACCTACTTGGTCTACAACATAAAAAAAAACGAAAAAAACGTACTAACGATTGTTATCCATCCTCAGCTTTATGCTCAGGATAGAGATCAGTAAAGTTACCTAGAAGGTTTTTTTTATTTTATGTTAGTTCTTATATTGTTTAATTTTATCTTGTTCTTATATCAAACCTATAGTGGTGGTTTTAATAAATGGTTATTTATCTATCTAAGGTGGTATTCAGAAGCCAGTCCAAACATTATGCTTGATATATTCAGTATATTTTGTATTTATGGGACTCCACGTTTTTCATGATGCAAACTCATCGCTTCTTTATTAGAACAGTAACCAATGGCACATAATGTTTTCGAACTTTTCGTTCTAGAGCGTGCCAGTTTCCTCACGATGTTACTACATATATTTTGTTGAGTGGTAAATCCATTGGTGGATGACCAGGTTCAGACCCATGACTTGATCGTGAATTGGGAATCCTCTAGGCCAACAAATAAGTTTTTACAAAAGAAGGACACACGCCGTGTCCTACGTGAAAAATAAAGCAATGCGCTTTTCATTTACGATATAAAAATAGTTCTAACTGGCTCGATAGATGGCGATGGCAATAACTTGACGAGGGCCATCATAGCAGGTTGGTCTTGCTTGCTTGTCAAATTGGTTGAAACACGGTAGATGGTAAGTATTCATTTTTGAACGCTCTCCAGTGAAAATCGCCATTTTCTTTCACAGCTGAAACTAGATTCATGATGGCCGTGAAAACCCCTCGTTTTAATAAAATACATTTGTTGTTTCGTTATTCAATTATAAAAAAAAACAATTATCAAATGACAGTGTGCAGAATTTTAACTTGGAAAGTGAAATTTTCACCGTTCTATGAACGTATTCAATAAATTTATTTAACTTATTGTAACAATAATAAATAATACTAACATTATTATAAATATCTGAACCGGGCTAAACCTGATTGGTTTTACCCTTAAATAAATTAAAATCTATTTGTGTTTCTATTCCTAATAACTCACGATTCAAAATTGAGTACGTCAGATATCATAGCACCGATCGATCGAAGCTCATTTAGAGGAATAAAACAGAGTAATAGCATTCTTGAGGAGCAACCAAAAATGTACTCTAATGTTTTCGAGTAACGGTGAAAAGTTGAAATTGCGAGCGGTGTTTATGAGATGTTACGTGATGGATGGTAAAGTATTGCGCATAGAATATTGCGCAGAGGCCGATGAGGGTCGATGCCTTCGCTAAGACACGTGAACAAACCGTTAGCCAGTGTTGCCAACGGCTTAGCCAGCTTTCGGTTAGATCTAACCTTTTCACTTGACTGGTATTTCCAAAAAACTATTCTATTTACTTAAGGTCCGCGCAAAATAGCGTGACAAGTGGCGATTAATAAGTAAAACTTATACATCATAATCATCCACGTTATCAAAAATTCGTTCACATTGTAAAAGTTGTCGAAATCGTTGCACGTAAAATTAAAAAAAAAACTTTTAACATATTTTTTCCACAAATACAAGCAGCAATTTTAGGCATGATACTTTTCGGGTTTTTTTTTACAAAAGACACATGCATAGTCCTGACTGCACACTAGAGTTCTTGTCGTCGTGGGTATCAAGAACTTACAGTGCCGTGTTACCACTACACCCAGCTCTGAAACATATACTGCTGAACATGTAAATATTTGTCCCGCAGCGGGAATCGAACCCACATCTTTTGCGTCTTTAGTCAGCTTTTCGCCCGTCTTGCCAACAAAGTCGGATTAAAGGCTTTTTGTGAAGAAAACTAGCTAATATAGCTTCATTTCAGTTGGCAATACTGCGTTTATCCACCACGCATCAACACGCGGAAAATGAAACAGTAGCGACAGCAGAAAACAGCTGGGAAAATTCTAACAGTAACCTGTAAAATGCGGAAATAAACTTGATTGAGCTTGACAATTGAAGCTTTGAGCTTATTTCTTAGAACAAGTTATCTGCAATGACTACCTAAGAATAATGTAAAAATAAAGAGCGGCTTTATTTTTTTACGACTTTAAGGAAGTTTTCAATTCGGTAACTAAACTTTTTTAACCCTTGACAGTTGATTCTACCCGAATAGTTAAACTTTTCTGTGTCTAACAGATCACGATGGAAAAATTGAAAAAATATCTCATTCAGATAACTATCTCGATAGATGATTTGACAAATGCTTCAAAGAAAGTTTATTTATTGTGGTAAATTTCTTTGAAGCATTCAAATTTGACCATCAAAGAAGGTCTATCAAATTCACACCACCAGGTAGTTCGTATAGAGTGAGCTTAATTCACATCATCAAGTAGTTCGTAGAGTGAGCTTAATGGCCACTTAAGTTGTATAGAAAACAAAACAAAAAACAATATGATTTATTGTTCTACATGACATTGGTTATTGCACTACTCACCATTTGCTTTAACACAGAAAGATTGGTTCGAGATGGTCAGAAATATTCCCATTAGGAACAGATTAAAAATACCAATGATGGAGCCATTTTGTTTATAATTTGCTGACCTTAGAATTAATACATTTTATTTTTATTCTAATGACCCTGAAACATAGTCTTCAACTTTGTATTTTTATTTGTTTGACAAGTGAAATTACTTATAATGTAAAAATAGAGTTTCGTTTACTTTCAATCCATATTGTTTTTAGTTCTTGTTGACTGACATATCCTTCACTTTCTATAGATTATGGTATTCTATTAGGTATTATTGGTAAAATTAAATTGTTTACGTAATTGAATTATAAAATTTTTACAAATTACAAAAAAACAATTCTAAAGTAAAAACAAATAGTTGGATTAATAACCTCAAAGTGTTGCCATCACATCGATAAAACTTATATTTTTAAAAACATACTTGAAGACCAAAATGAAAAAAGACCGATAATTAATCCGATATGCCGTTTCGAAAATAAATGATAACAGACAAACAAACAAACATCATAAGGCAACACACATATACGGCCTCCTTACGTCACGGGTAAACTTTATCAAAGGAATTCAATAAAAAAAAATAATTACTCGTTGAATTTTTTTTTTTTGGTTCGATCCGCACTATGTTAAAAATAAATTACTTTTTGCTCGTTTACTACATGCAAAATTAATAAATAATGTTTTACATAAAACCATTTCATGGTTTGTCACAACTAAATATTTTATAACTTGTGTCAAATAATGTGACGTAATGCATTAAGAAACACAAACACACGACAAACACATTTATAGCCCTGACTCCACACTAGGATTCACAGTGTCGTGGGTATCAAGAACTACGAGTACCGTGGTACCACGACACCCAGACCTAGAACAAATATCTGCAGAATATGCAAACATTTTAGAATATTACTACGACTATACTACTTTACCACGCACTTTACTATTCTTCTGATGACGTTTCATTGACTGTTTAGAGGTCCTTCCTCATGAGCACCGTCCCTCGACCGTCGAGCGTGCACGCGGAAGGAATAATATTCTAAAATGATACCAAACTACGATAATTTCAATTCTATGATGCAAACATTTGTCTTACAGTGAGAACCGGGGGCTACTTGCCCGCCCGCGCCATCAGTAAGTTTTTTTTTTATAGAATCTATTACTTTAACATGGAAGTAAATTACACTTCACATTAACACCTTAGCCTGGATTCCGATAGCAATCGTAAGCGGACGTCATGTTTTCCCTTGAAATAAAACGCTTCAGACGTGTTCACACAACCTATACTAGGGTCCCAAAGTTGTCTCGAAACTCCTAAAGTTTCATTGAAAATCCATCCAACTAAATTCCTATCAAATGCTAAATTAGCTTTATACTTCTAGGACTCAAGGTTAAAAAGTTAGAGGGGGCCACTCAACTTTAACTATTTTTAAGCTTTACATTTTCTGGAGAAAGGCTGAATGTAAAAAATCGTTTCAGAAACCTCTATGTTATTTTTGGAAGCTGATTAATGATACCAAAATAAGGAGGGTTACACATTACATGTACTAGTGCGCAAATAAGTCAAGCAGTGGACTTGATGAAATAAGCTTGAGTAAGATTCACTGATTACATTGACGCAATCCTTATAATTTGTATCAATAGACTGGGCCCTGAGTTTAAGATGAAGAGTATTCCGGCTTTAATAAAAGCCCTTGGACTTCAAGGAAACCTCGAGCATAATGTTGTTGACAACTAGGAATCGATTTGTTATCATTCTGAATAAGAAATAAGAGTCATCGTCTTACAATATGTAAACAAAGATTTTACTTGTAGAATTACTAATATTACCAAACCAAACGTTTTTTAAGAGATATAAGATTTTATAATATCTCGAAAGTTAACCTCTTCGGGATTTGAACTACCTTTTCGGCTACCTTGGTATGCTTAATTTTTCTTAAAATGTTCCGGCTTCAAGCGCCGAGATAAATCTTGTAAATTTAATCTTGACTTTAAAAATCAAATAACTATAAATATGGTTTAAAAGCTCATCCTACTAATCCTACTAATATTATACACGTGAAAGTTTGTGAGGATGTTTATTCCTCTTTCACGCAAAAACTACTGAACGGATTTTTATGAAACTTTACACTAATATATATTAAACATTAGAATAACATATAGGCTACTTTTTATCCGGGTACCACACGGGCGAAGCAGTGGGCAGAAGCTAGTATTACAAACGTGAAAGTTTGTGAGGATGGATATTTGTTACTCTTTCACGCAAAAACTACAGAACGGATTTTAAAGAAACTTTACAGTAATATAGCTAATACATCAGAATAACACATAGGCTCCTTTTTATTCGAGTACCCTGCGGGCGAAGCTGTGGGCAGAAGCTAGTAATGTTATGACTTCAAAACGTAGATAAGTCTACACAATGAAAGCGACACGAGACAAAAAAAAGTAACCAAAAATTTTAATCAGGTTTTAATTTTCATTCTATATGTATGTTATGAGTATGTTTAAACTGTTGGGCAAATTACCTTCAGTTGTAAAGAGGTAAACTCCTAAATAAGTGGTATTGTTTCTCACGCTGATTCATAGCCAACCAAAAGTTAGCTGGCCTCTGCGCCCTCATTTTTTGCCGAAAACAACTTTGAGGGCATTACCCCGTATCTCTTTTTCAAAACAACATTTACCTTTTTGATGAGCGAATACAAACACATAGTGCTATGACCATTTTTTCTATGACCTAAAAGTGGTGTCTATAAACCAAGACGTTTTCGTCAAAGAAATATATGGAGCTTTCCAGAAAAGTTAAATAGAAAAAAAACTCCTATCGTAGCTTTAAGGTAAATAAAACGCGTCTCCAGTTTAAATATTTTGTGTGAGGTTATAAAAATGGGTCAAAGCCATTTGAAACAGATTAGGACCGTCATTGAAAACCCCATAGTTTTGCATGACAATACAATTTTTATTCAATATCTTTTTTAAGTAATAGTATATCAGTCATGTTGTGCCCATAAACACTAGCTCTGCTTACTTTGGGGCTAGATGATGCTGTGTGAAATATTCAGCATTATTTATTTATTTATTCTCCAAAACTAAAACTTTACAAATACAATATTATGAATATAACAAATCACAGCGGTGATGATTTGATCGCGCGATCAAACCGCACAGAAAAAGTAATAAATTCGGTATTTGAAGCTGAAATTATGCAACCTCTTTTTGTCGAGAAAGAATCGTGTCATCCGCCCACTAGAGGATTTAATTTTGGATCCGATCATCAGAGTGAAAATAATGAAGAGCTTGTACAAATACGAACGACAAGTACAGTCAGATATGTATCTGCCTACGTTCAGCTCTATAAAATAGGTCCCTTAGGAATGTCAGTAAGTTTTAAGCAACATATGCAAGATTTCCCTGTTACACCTGTAGATAGTGGCCTTGTTATGTAAATACTTTTGAGGTAATTACTATAAAAAACTACAAATTTATGATCGGCGGTTATCTAAGGCGCAAATTAGCGAAGCGGCCATGGCGATCAACTGGCTTGCAAAAGTTTGTCATAGTTTTCGTGTCAGATGTAGACTCTGGAGGCCTATAGTCTTCTTTCTTTCCTGGCTTGGTCGTGGAGGAACAGGCAGTAAAATTTACGTTTCAAAGTGATTCTTGTGATTTTAATAAATAAATGACTTGACACTACTCTCAAACTTCTCAAACAGGAGTCCATACAGTGTTTACTGAAGACAGTTGAGTTACACAATAAGCCCATAGTAAAACTCATGTAGTGTGCTCTATAGCATTTCCTTTCTCTATCCGAAGGCCTTACACTAGACATTGGCTTGGATTTAGATTGTCGTCGGTCATCGGCCGACCCCCCTCCCCCCTCCCTCTCACTGCCGCGACCTCTTTTAGCGAGGCAGGGCTTAGCGAAGGTGGAATTGAAAGGGGCAATTTTCTTAAGCTATTCCAACGTCCGTGAGAGGTAGACGAACTTTATTCTGTCTTTTTTTTAATAGGTATATGTAAAAAAACATTGTGGACTCACTGACTAACTGATAATTAATACTAAGAATGAAACAAGTATGTAGAACCCATGTAGAAGGGTGAACGAAGAAATAATTTCCAAAAATTCTATGTTTAAAAGGTGCAGCAGAAAGATGAAGTTTATATGGAAAACTCAACTAATAATACTGGTCCAAGTCTTAAACACGCGCGGCTCATCATTTTGAATTACGATAACTTATGAAAAGACAAAGAAATTCCCGTATTGTTCGATAGTGCCCGGCAAAGACAAGGCAAAGGATTAATCTAGGCTAAAAAATTATAATCACTTCTCTCCCCTTTTAATGACTCGTCGGGACGAGACAAAGGATCAATCTAGGTTACGGAATTATAATAATTCCTTTCCCCTTTTAATGACTCTGGCTACGTCCTATACAACAAACCTACAACATTCAAATGACCTGAGGATGACTGCCAACAGCGATTAGCAAACAAACGTTGAAACTCACAGTGATCTGAGTGGTCTCGTCTTACATACATAACTTTATTTGAATGTTAGTCAAATTGGGCTTTTCATAGTTATATTTACAATTCATCTTAGCTAGCTTCTCTACATAGGGAGTCCTAATTTGAGAGCTTGACTGTATTCCTTTCAAATTGTGTGTTATCTGTACCTACTATTGCCTACTTAGCTTTCTTTCATAGCCTTCCTAAGTACCTACTTTTAAGTTTTCCGAACAAATAAAATAACATAAAGCATAATTATAATTATGCTTTATGTTATTTTACTTTTCCTTAATCGTTAGGAATAGTTTTTTCTCTTTTTTTTTAATTTTGAAGAGCGCAGCGATCAGTATCTTTGCCCTACACAACCTCAAGTGGATGAAAACTTTGGGATTGTGGATTTTTCCAATTATGAGTGCCCTGTTTTGATCAGAAGAGCTGCTTTGTTCATTTCAAAAACTTAGCAGCAACCTAATTGATGATGCGAAACCAATTTTGTTTTCAATTTCATTGATATCCAGTTATAATTGTGAATATTACGAGTATACTCAAGTTTTATGCAACCTATCATACGGAATGCTATAAAAAGTTACTATGCAAAACCTCGGCATGTTTCAAATATAATGTTTAGACGTGTCTCTGAAGTAAAGCTATACTTGGTAACCTTACAGATCGAAGTTAGTACAGAGTTAGTGGGGATTACAGTCACGAGCATGTTTTTCTGTTATCACAAAACACAAGGTTTAAAATGGAAAGTCTTGTCCTACAGTTTTCGCTAGTTTCCTGTTATTCATAAATATGGAAATACGTCATGTAGCTTTTGCGATAAGGAACACTTGTTGGCTGTTTGCGATCATTGTCAACTGTCGTAAAATAAAAATAGACTGAAAGTACAGCATGCGGGTGCCCCCACAAATTAACGGAAGTGATGATAATGCGCATACAATTTGTAACACAGATAATATATGTTTCATTGGCACCGTGAATTGAAATACGAGTCCAAGTAAGTCGAATATTTCTAATGAATTTTGCGAGCGAAGTAAGCTAAGGTTTCCGAGTCTACTTGGAAAATCTGAACTTTGTATGTAAGTTTCTAGGTAAGTTTGTTTGTTCCACAATAACTGTCGAACCGTTTATGCAATCTTCATGAATCCTGGTAGATAAGTTATTGGAACTAATATAATTTAAATGTTTGAATTGCGGTTGCTCGTAGTGTCATTTTTTCATACAAACGTAACTTCACTCATAAGTTGCGAGGAGGCTAATCTATTCAAACGAAATTCACTAGATAAGAGTTTGAAAAGAGAGGAATGATGAAAACTCTTTAAAATCTCTTGTCTTTAGACCATAGATATAATACGTAAAAATAATGAGATGTTAAAATAAATTTACTCGTCTTGTCACTGATTCTTTGTTAGTCGCCCTGCGTTAGATCAAAGACTAGCTCCTTAAGTATAATTAAGCTTGTAAAATGGGTATGGGAACGAGACTCCAGCCAACATAGCTTCAAGTAGGTACAGCTGACCTATCACATACGACTCTGCCTAGCGACTTTGACCCGACTGCGGAGGACGTTCATTGCAGATGTAGTATGATAGTGGTGTAGTCTGTATGAAAACACCTACCTATTTCTGCCACCACGCTGTAATGTTAGCATTGCTGTGTTCCGGTTGTTAAGGGTATGGGTGCCGGTGAAATTACACACGAGACTTTTCACCATTATGTCTCAGGGTTGGCATCGCACGAGTGTACCTCTGTTGTTGAAAGTGTCCATAAGTTACTGTAACCACTTACCAATAGGTGGGATATATGCTTGTTTACCACTTTAGCGGTATAAAACAAAAACCCCTAGAACGATTTTCTGATTCAACCTAATTATTTAGAAACACAGAACAGCGACAGTTTAGGTACTGTAGCCTCGGAATAAATTTGGAATAGTCTATATCTATCTGGTATTCAACAGACTAAGAGAGAGAGATCGCTATTTGAGTCTACACTACACCGTTTTTTCGGCTTTTCAACTTTTTATTTAATTTAAAATACCCAAATTTAATAAGAAGTTGAAGAGCCGTACGTGAAAAGTGTAGACTATACACTGTAAATACACATACCTCTATAAAGTAGGTAATACAAAAGCTATCATGAATTTTATCAGGCCATATTGTATACCAGGGAATTTTCATACACTGACCTGGTAAAGGCACCGACATGTTTCGAATCATTTTAAGAAGATCAAGATGAGTAATCGCGACGCAATAACTGCGTCGCGTCTTTTAAGCTTGCCTTTTTACAGGTCTTACCTAATTTTATTGTTATATTTCTGTGTACAATAAATAATTATAAGAAGACTAGCTTCTACCCACGACTTCGCCCGCGTGGTACCCGTATAAAAAGTAGCCAATGTGTTATTCTGATGTATAAGCTACATTACTGTAAAGTTTCATAAAAATCCGTTCAGTAGTTTTTGCGTGAAAGAGTAACGAACATCCATCCTCACAAACTTTCGCGTTTATAATATTAGGAGGATTAGGATATAAAGAAGAAGAGAAGATGAAGTTTGTATGAAAATAAAAACTGACAAATTCGATTTAAATGCAAGTACCGAGTTCAAGTACCTGAAGATTTTAACCAAAGCGCTGAAGGTTAATAACTCCTCGGCAATTTAAGACGATTTAATCAATTTCATTGTTATAACCAACCATAACTTGGCAACATAACCGTACTTCTTGACTTGAAGAGTAAAAACTAAATTGTTAACAACTGGAGCAAATCGGGCGGGAGCAATAATTGCAAGCCAATTAAAAACCTATTGTGCATTATGGGATTGTGAACATGAATCTTCTTCTTCTTGATCTTATCCCACATTTCGTGGAGTTACATGTTTTATTTTTCTATAGCCCTCTTGTAGCCGTCATTTCAGTACTCACTACTTTCTTACTAATGTCATTCTTCATACAATCCATCCATCTTTTATTTTGTAAACACAACAAGTGAATACCTTAATAAGACCTTACCTTCCTCAGTCACCTTTGTAAGGGGAGTGAAGTAAAACATATACGGAAACTTTTTTATAATTTTTAGGATCCTCAAAAGTTCGATTATTATTACTAGTTATTTCTTATAGATGTAGATTAAAAACGGAAATTTAAATTAAATTTGATCTGTAAAGAAGAAAGAAAGAAAGAAAAACATTTATTTGCACGACATAAAAACACAAATTATGTAAGTTAGGATGATGGGATAAGTAATGAAAAAAAGTTATATCTATATAAGTTAGAATGGCCAACTTATAAGTATAATTGAAACAGCAATGCCCCACGCATCTTACTAATCTTGTATCTATAACTTGATTACTAACCGACAACCAACGCACAGAAAAACAACATAATTTGCACAATACTCCAAACAGGACTATTATAGTCTTGTTTGGAGAGAATATAAAAAGAAAGAAAGAAAGAAAGAAAATATATTTATTTGCTAACGTTGCACAATATAAAATAGACAGACAAAACACACACGAGATTTACACAAACAAAATCTAAATACTAACAATAAAAGTATATGCCTCCCGATACCTAGCAATATGCAACGACGTAAAATGGCGTTTGCATTTGTTGTGTCAACTGACAACATGACGCTGATCTTCCGTTGGACCCAAACACTAAGTGAAATCACGGATGTCTGTTTACATTACGATTAATAAATGAATATAATATTACATAATATACCCAACTATAAATATAAATAAATATAACGGTGTACAAACTTGTTAAACGAAGAAAGCGCGTCAAACTGAGTTGATGAGTTACATGAAATAATGCAACGACTACGGTAAACATCCAACTTTGTGGGAGTGTGTTTTAATATAACATATTTACTAGTAAATTGAGAGGTAGGTAGGCTCGTTATAAAATCGATACTTCGTTTCTTAAGTGTCCATATGCTTTTTGGTGACTTGTAAGAAATAATTTGAGTTTATGCCTAAAGCCATGAATACTTTGTAGGTCTCGAATCGGTGGTGGAATGTTGTTCCAGCACTTTGAAGCAGCGTACCGGAAACTGCCTCTAAAGGATGACGTTGAATATGAAAATTAAAGGATATTTCGAAATTTCAACCCTAGAGGCTGCAACTGGAAACAGTTTGTATGGAAACAAATTCAACGTGTACGTCTCTAGTTAAGGCTCGATCGCGTGAAAGTCCACGTGAATATATCGAGCGCCACCGCCTTCGCCACCGCCTTCGCCACCGCCTTCGCCACTGCCATCGCCACCGCCATCACATCAGTTTAACCGGGCCTTTACCGATTGACTTATCAAGTGACGTCACTTTGGTCACCCACCATGTCTACGTGGTCTCTTTACAGGTCGTTGCCATCAATGGCCGGACCATATTCTCCATCAAAATGCTTCCGGTAAGCCAAAACTATTTTGTGGTTGCATTTTGCTATACTATTTTACACCATCCTCGCCTGATTCAAAGGTATGAGATTGTTGAATTCGTCAACAAGTTTTTATTAAGAAAAATATTAATAAATATTAAGTATTTTTATTAAGTTTTAGTTAAAACTCAATATAAGTAGTATAAATAAAATAATGATAAATGATGCTGGACATTTTTCACACAGCATCATCTAGCCCTAAACTAAGCAGAGCTTGTATTATGGGAACTACATGACTGATATACTACTTATATTTTGTAAATACATACACATCCTATCCTACTAATATTATAAACGTGAAAGTTTGTGAGGATGTTTGTTACTCTTTTACGCTAAAACTACTGAACGGAATTTGATGAAACTTTACAGTAATATAGCTTATACATCAGAATAACACATAGGCTACTTTGCCATACACTTTATACTACTGCTGCTTTACATAGGAATCGTACCCGCAACCTTCTGCATCTCAGGCGGGCTTTCTCACACTGGCCACAGTGAGGTCGGCTCAGAGTATATCAGTGATGTAGTTCCCATAATACAAGCATAGAAAATACCCAGAACACCCGGAACAAATATTTGCAGATCGTACAAATATTTCTCCCAGGGCGGGAATCGAACCCGCAACCTCCTGTATAGCAGGCGGACCTTCGCCCACCGCGCCACATCGGTCGTCAAATAATATGTTTGCATGTGCCTTTGACTACCATCTACTTAGTATCCTCAAAGGTATTCTCACTATGTATCTGAGGATGGCCATCATGGGAAATACAGTCGTCGACGTGTATATTTTTTGTTTTTAATATTTAGCTTTCTAAACAGTACATTTTCTTGTTACCTTCAACTCCGTATCACCTGAATATAAAAATGGAATATTCATGAGTCATTGAAATCAGGTGGCAATGCCCCAATTGCAAAAGTACATTGTCCATTGGCCATTGTGACTCGTGCACGGTAATTAGGTAATTTATTTTATTGAAGACTAGCTACTGCCCACGGTTTTACCCACGTGGTACCCGGATATGTTGCCGATGAAAAGTAGTTCTTACTCTCCAAGGGGACGGATTAGTCCGCACCGGGCATCTGCCGTGGACTCGCTATCCGTACGAATTGGTCCCAGACTATCCTCCTGTGCGTTAAATAAAGCAAACGCACACAAACATAGTCTGGAACCAACCCGTACGGATAGCGAGTCAACAGCTGATGCCCAGTAGAGGACCAACTCGTCCCCATGGAGAGTGAACAGGTTGAGTAAGCGTTCGTGAAACGCATTCGCTCGACCGTTTTTCATCGATGCAAATCAGTCTCCACGAAAAGCCCTTTTATTTAAACGGTATTAGCTACTGCCCACAGCTTCACTCTCGTGGGATCCTGATAGCCGATAGCAGTGTTCGTAAGATACGCATTCGGTCGGCCGTTGTTTCGGCGACTTACGTTGCAAATTAGTGTCCACGAAAAAACCCTTTTATTGTAACGGGATAATATAGAGCCTATGTCCACCCTGAGGGTCCATTCTAAATATTGTTTTTTTTAATCGTATTAGTAGTTTCGGAGATTATATATCTATCTACATACTACAAACTTTACCTCTAGTATAGACTAGCTTCTGCCCACGGCTTCGCCCGCGTGGTACCCAAATAAAAAGTAGCCTATGTGTTATTCTGATGTATAAGCTATATTACTGTAAAGTTTAATCAAAATCCGTTTTTGCGTGAAAGAGTAACAAACATCCATCCTCACAAACTTTCGCGTTTATAATAAAAGTAGGATAGTAGGATTCATTTAATTACATATTTCTATTGGGAATTAAACTGTTACTTTTGGTGACATGATGACAATGTTTTTAGGACATTGAAAACCCCGATTGTGGATTAAGTGTCATTTAATATAGGTACTCCGAATCTGTTGCTAAGTACTGCCGAAAAGAATTTTCACTTCCTACTGTAATTAATACCGACGTTATATTTGAGTGGTGCAATTTTTTAATCAAGTCACCATTGTATTCAATTAAGTTTAAATTAGCATTTCTAATTAAATAAATAAATAATAAAGTTTGAGCAAGAGTCTAACCGTTTTTTTACTTAACTTAGGTATTTAGAAATATTGATTGGTATTTCCTGTGTTATAAGGATCTTCGTGTAAGAGCTACCTCTTACAGAAGCTAGTGATATTATAAACGCGAAAGTTTGTGAGGATGGATGTTTGTTACTCTTTCATGCAAAAACTACTGAACGGATTTTAATGAAATTTTACAATAATATAGCCTATTCATTAGGCTACTTATTATCCGGGTACCACGCGGGCGAAATCGTGGGCAGAAGCATTTTCACACAGCATCATATAGCTCCAAACTAAGCAGAGCTTGTAGTAAGGGAACTACATGACTGATATACAACATATTTTTTTTTTTGTAAATACTTATAAATTATGCATAAAAAACACGCAGACCCGAGACAAATATTTGCAAATCAAACAAACATTTGTCCCGCGGAGGGAGTTGGTTGGTTGCGGGTTCGACCTTCTGCGTCTCAGGCGGGCCATCGGCCACTGAGCCACAGAGGTCGTCATTTATTTTGAAAGAGTGAAATGGCTTTTTTGTCTACTCCATCGGCATTTCAACTAGGAAATGAACTAAAATTTGGCTTCCTGGATAAGTTATTTTTAGGTCTAGATAAAGAACATTGTCACTCCCAGTATTAAACATTATATTTATATTCGGAAGGCATAGAAAATTTATTTATACGAATAAATACATAGTCTTTTTTTTTGTGCAAATGAAGTATCTTAGTTCTTCAAAGATAATTTAGTTTTTGAAGTCGGGGTATTTTGATACCATGTTATTCGTCGTTTTGGAATATCGATCTATAGATAGCTCAACTGCTCCAAATCACTACCAGACGGAAGCGTTCCCAAAATGCTGACTGCATTGCCACGCTGAATGGCAATTCTTAATAATTATGCGGAGGCATAGGAACCAACCAATCCACGAGATACCAGTCAGTACCAGTACACATAAATATTTAGAAAAATAGGTAAGGCATATACAAAGGCGAGCTTAACCCTAAAGAGCAACAAACTTAACTTCTTCCAGAAAACCTTTGAAGAGAGAGAGTTAGAGGAGATAAATTTAAGTGCACAAACAGGAAACAAGAAACTAAAGAAACAAAAATACCACTATATTAACTATATTTTTAATACACTTTATCCTACTGATATTATAAACGCGAAAGTTTGCGAGGAAAATAGATGTTTGTTACTCCTTCACGCAAAAAATTCTGAACGGATGTTGATGAAACTTTACAGTAATATAGCTTATACATCAGGTTAACACTAAGGCTACTTTTTAATCGGGTACCACGCGGGCGAAGCCGTAGGCAGAGGCTATTATTATTATACAGTTCTTCAGATTTTCAGTAAGGTTTTAGACCTAGTGCAGTCCACGAATTATTACCGATTCCCAATGCGTGACAAATGGTTATGTCATGGTATCTCTTCGTTCTCCCACGGGTTAGGGAGTCCTAACTTTAGTGTTCTAGAGAATCATACGTCTGTTGGGTGTTTATAATTATTACGTATTAATCCAGGGCACATTCTGCAGACACCTTTGTGCTATTGGCATACAAGTGATTTTCAGGCGTAACTAACGACCTAGTACGGAAATCGTGTCAGGCCGGCTTCATGTAACTAGGGCAGAATATCAATATTCATAAGCTATTGTCGCAGCCAACTATAGAACTCCTAATAATTACACTTGACATCCTACTAATATTACAAACGCGAAAGTTTGTGAGGACAGATGTTTGTTACTCTTTCACGCTCAGCGGTTCACACTCATTAACGCAACAGATTTTGATAGCTTACTAACTTCTGCGCACGGCTACACCCACGTGGTACCCGGATAAAACGTAGCTTATGTGTTATTCTGATGTATAATCTATATTACTGTTAAGTTTTATCAAAATCCGTTCAGTAGTTCTTGCGTGAAAGAGAAACAAATATCCATTCCTCTCAAACTTTCACGTTTATAATATTAACTAGTAATAACACATAGTTTACTTTTTATACGGGTTCCACGCGGGCGAAGCCATAAGAGGCAGAGGCTAGTCTAGGATATATGAAGAACGTACACCGATATCATTGGAACAGATAGATAGATAGAAAATACTTTATTGCACACCAAATAACACATCAGCTTAGTTAAGTACTACAAACATTGAAAATGTTGAATAATGGACGGTCTTATCGCTAAATAGCGATCTCTTCCAGGCAACCTTTGGATGGATCGAACAGATTGTGTATGAGAAATTTGCTCTGTACCTATAATTTTTAAACAACATTATCTGGTTTACAATATGAACAGAATAGAATAAAATAAACGCTATTTATTTTTTGGCACAAAAAGAATAAAAAGTAATATTATGCATAGAGACGACTAAAAGTAGAGGTACTTAGGTATTTTAATCTAAAACAAATCAACAAAATTATTCGGCTAATATTTCTGAAAAGGTATGGCTGCACCAAAATATCGATCTACCGTCTTTCTCACTCTTTTATTGCGAACGATACGAACGAAGAATATCTTAGTTTTAGTAAAAATATTAACCAAAAGTGGTTCTCTGTATACTTATACAGAATATATAAGTATACATATCTTATATAAGAGAAACTCACATTGATATGTCTAAAGACATCAGTTTGAGTTCTCACTCAGAAATAGTCATTTCCTAACTCATGATTGGAGTATGTGAATGTTTTTGAGCTGAAACATCTGCAAACACAAAAAACATTTATCACATAATCATGCTGCACCAGTATCGACCATCTCTTAACCCAGTAGCATTTGAAGTTGCATGCCTACATATGGATGCGTGTTTGTACCAATCAAATAACAATTAGGACTAATTCTGTCTCGAAATACTTGATTTGACGTTCTGCGCAAACGATGCTATAGTTATCAGATTCTAATTAAAGTTTTTTACAACTCATTTGCTACCAATTTAGTATAATAAATTATATAGATATGAAACTAATTTAAGTTTTCAGAGTTCCGAAATGAGACATTTCGAATTCCGCATAACGATGCTCTTCAGCTGTCATGTTGTTTTTGCTTGTAGTATTTTTAAGAATGAAAAAGTTGCAACACATTTTATAAGTATGTATAGTTATTTTTTGTAGTTTTGAGTACCTAAAGTATTGTTCTGTTTCATTATTTTCTTCTGTACACGATCCTACTTCTTTAATTATCTTTCTATAGCTCAATGTTTGCAAAGAAAACTCTTTTTATGGTTAAGCTAGCCTTTGTATATGTCATTTAATTCTGCCTTTTTGTAATTGTTTATTTGTGTGTACAATAAAGAATATGAATAAGAATAATGAATTATTATTTTGTCTTTATAACATTATTCTATCCTCAGCGTACCTTTAGTAACATTAACCTATCAGGGTACAGATGGTTTATGATAAGAATAAGAACAACTTTATTCTTCCAAATAATAAAAGAAAGATAGATAGTTGGTGTCTGCGACACATTTTTTATACTTCTGCAGACATCATCGTTTTTCAATAGTAATGTATGCCATCGATTCTGTTCCTCAATAAATATATTTTGATTTTGATATATTTTGATTTATTGTACACCACATAATATGTTGCTTACAAATTCAAACACAGCAAACTTTCAGTGCAGACTAAAATTGCATAAGTAAAATTGCATGGCTCTATCTAGTAGCTTTTCTAAAAATAATATATTTTGTTCTAAATCCGAAGTAGAACGTAATAGGAACGTGGTGTAGAAACGAGTTTCCGTGGATGGGCAATTTCGTAACATTTCGCCTCTTGGCTGTCTTGGTCAGGGCCAGTCAGACCTGTTGTTGGGGGAGCCACGTTAAACAGTAAGCGGAACTTTCTTTTAATAAAAAAAAATGAAATTATGGCTTCGAATACAAAACAAACAACAAACACGTTCACGACTGTACTCCCCTAAAACCTAAGGTATGAGCTATCAGTTTACGTTCCAATAAGCGGCGATAGCCTTGCAACCTGTCACGTGGAAAACTAACTAAGCAGATAGATAGATAAAAAATACTTTATTGCACACCAAATAACACATCAGCTTAGTTAAGTACTATCAACTTTAACAATGTTGTACAATGGGCATTCTTATCGCTAAGTAGCGATCTTTACCAGACAACCTTTGAATGGAACGGACTGTAAGAAAGTTTACAAGGGGTTAAATTGGTGTACTTACCACATACCTACTATGAATATATTATAATATAGATATATAAGTACATATTTTACAAAATTAAAATGCATCTTCAGTGCGTTAATCTTCGCACTTACCCGCATTTTGAAATTAGTTAGCATTCACGTGACAGGTTGCAAGCCTATTGCCGCTGGTTCCAACAGCGGTTTTTACCGATATTAGCCTAATAACACAAAATACTCCACTGCATTGTTTATTTTACATCTGGCACATGAAGAACAACTAAACAGCAAGAGTTCTAGAGTTCTAGTTCTAGATTTTTCCTGTAAATGGATCCTAAAACTGCTAATAGTTTTATCTGTTTTAGTTAATCAAATAATTAAAGTTGAAGTAATTCATGTCTTATACACATAACAGCCGAATGACGGGAGTTCTAAAACCCTTATGGAGTTCTTTTTTGGTATTTATCAATCATATTATTTTATTAATGTTAAATCTCTGCCCACGGCGTCGCCCACATGGTACCCGAAAGAAAAGAAGCCAACTGAATTACAGGAGTTCTAGATCCGTTATGGAGTTCTTTTAATATTATTATATTAAAATAACTCCATAACGGATTTAGAACTCCTGTAATACTTCTTTCTATTGGCTTCTTTTATTATCAATCATATAATCTTATTAATTTTATGTATTAAATCTGTAAAACGGCTTTGCCCACATGGTACCCGAAAGTTGCCTATGTAAGATAATACAGGTCACGAATGATATACCTGTTCCTTTCATACAAATCGGTTCAAACGTTACGGAGATCCTCAGACTGGGATACTTGTAGCTTTTGAGAAATAGGCAACTTCTTAGGATACTAAAAAAGTGTTCAGAAAGCCAGGTTTTGTTACGTTTTAACTTAACTAAGAGAAGTCTCTAGATGATGGAAATTATGATTTCCAATAATATGAACGTGTCGAACGAGACAGAAGGTTACGGGCTCGATTCCCGCCGCAAGACAAATTTTTGTATGTTCTACAAATATTTATCTCGAGTCTGGGTATTTTCTATATATAATATATACCTCTATGTTTTTACTAAAAAATAGTATATTATGTATATATCAGTCATGTAGTTCCTATGATACAAGCTCTGCTTAGTTGAGGTCTAAATGATGATGATGTGAATGTCCAGCATTATAATATTATATATATGTTGGAAACACAAAAAAAATAAAAAATATTTGCTGGAAAAAAGCTCTCCTTTGTATAATAATTATGTCATATCATCCTATCTTAAATAAAATGTTAATTTTTGCGTGTGTAAGTACTTTAAGAAAAACGAACTACAAAACACACAATTCATGTTAAATATCCCGTTCTAGTCAAAATCATGGGGTCCCTACATATGAAAGAGGGGTTAAGAAGGGGGGAGGGGATGCGCCGGCGCAAAGCGGAACAGCAGATCGTGCTGCACCGCCGAGCGCGACCGCCAGCCTCGCCACTCGAATTGCACGCATTGTAATATCATAGACTTGTCATAGTGTCTTTACAACAACAAAAACAAACACGCTCACAACTGTACCTATTCCCCATGATTGACATCCTCAGATACATACTCAGTGAGAAGATATTTTCAGGATCAAGTAGGGGTAGTCATGTCCAAGCATTATAATTGCAAGTCTATCGCCGCTTACTAAGGCCACATGCCTTTGTTTTTTAGCTCTAGCGCATCTAAACTTAGATGTTTTCCTTCACCGTTTTGAGCACATGTTGAAGCTCATTTATTTTTCCAAGTGGAAAAATCCATTGGTGAACGACCGGATTCAAACTCTCGACCACCGGATCAAAAGTATAGGTCATCAGGCCAACGAGGCTCCACGATACATCATACTAATATAATAAACGGAAAAGTTGGTGAGGATGGATGTTTGTTACTCTTTCATGCAAAAACTACTGAACGGATTTTGATTAAACTTTACAGTAATTTAGCTTATACATCAGAATAACACATAGGCTACTTTTTATCCGGGTACCACACGGGCGAAGCCGTGGGCAGAAGCTATTACCTAATAAAAAAACTTTAGGTAGCCGAATGACTACGATACCAGAAATGGCCACAAGCTAATGTAAAGTTACTGCCAGAACCGAAAAACATTTTCGTCCCACGCGGTGGAAGTTGGAATTTGCAGGAATATATTTCAGGTATACATAATACAGGTTTAGATGTCCTTTTTATTATCAGAACAACAGCAGAAGCACTATCGGAGATTAAAAATTATTATTTAAAATTTTCAGTAATATCGGATACTCCTCATATTATATACGTCAGACTGGTTTAAAAAAAAGTGCTCGTATAAATGCCCGTCTTACACATCAGCTTTTCTATCTTGAAAGTTTAAACACAAAATATTAATGCAATTCATTTTCCCCACGAGCCTAAAAGTTGACACAATGAAGATATTTCTGAATGTGATATGATTTTAGCTAATGTTTAAGAATAATAATAATTTGATCTGAATTTTAGTCAGAATTGACAGGTGCGGTTTCCTCCTACATAAGCTTATAAACCTAGTAACATAAGCTTATAAACCTGCAATAGCCCTGTTAGTTGCCCATATTTCCAATACATTCATCAGTCGCTATCCACAAAATAACGTTTTTTATATGTATTATACAAAAAGTACAATACATAATAAAAAAAAGAGATAGAAGATAAGACTTAGATAAGACTTAGATTTTAAATAAATAAAGTGGAATAAAAATAAAAATAAATAATGCTGGATGTTTTTCACACAGCATCATTTAGCCCCAAACTATAAATATACTTGATTTTTGTAACTACATACAAATTGTACAAAGAATACACCCAGACCCGAGTCAAAAAATTGTTTAAGAGACAAGTATTACTCATTAGCTATGCAGCTTATTAAATACGTATTCATATTTATTTATTTATAGCTTAGTGTGAGAAGTACCGTCTTGTTTCAACATTATTTATGTACTTAGTGTTACTTTAAGCGGGAGCTTGATAGGTGTAAGATTTTTTAGTTTATACCATTAATTTTGATATTGTAAACCGTTTGCATTTTAATACAAATAAAATAAAACAAATAAAGTACTGTTAACACACTTTACAAATGACATAAAAAAAATTGCCATATCGAATTCCTAATTCGAAGTTATTCTGGAATCACTTTGCATTTTGATTTAATTTTGTCCATGACGACAGAAATCGACGTGTTTGGTGCACAAAAATATTTATATTTTCTTGGTAAAATATTTTGTAAAGCCGAAATTTAGCTCAGGAATTAGAGAAACCCCACAATAAAACGAGAAAAACCAATGCTAAACAGGCCAAGATATCAATTGAGTACAGGAAAACAACAAAATATATCTTGAATATCATCAAAAGAGATCTTCTTTTGATGATCAAATCAGAATCAGAATCAGAATGACCTATCAACACTTAGTAGGTTTTAGGTAGTTTTTTAATTTGTTTAGTGCCTGTATTTTTATTGTAAGTACCTAAATTGTATATATTATAAATAGATAAATAAAAAATTATTTATTACATTATAGTAGGTAGTACATAGGCGGACTTATGCTTAAATAACCTTGGTGTATTGTGGAAAAAGATTGTGTCAGTAGTGCAAAGAACGGGTACGACAAAAATAATAATAATTAATGTTCCTTTTGGTTAAATAAATAAAAAACTGGATGAGCCTGTTTAAGATAAACTACATCTGGTTTTACCATGAACCATGAGAAGAGTTGTACTCAAACGCAAACCCAATTTTAATAAAAAAAAAGATCAAACGTTAAAATTAAGTTAAAAGTAAAATTATGAGCAGTTACTGAGGAAGTAGCGCGTCGGTAACCGGTCGCTCGACTCGCCGTAATGTTACCCGCGCTGATGTAAGCTGGAAAGCCTTTACTTACAGCTTGGCTGGAGGCCGACAGAATCGTCGAGACAATCTGAGAGATCTATCTTTGCGGGTCTTACAAATAATTATACTGAACGTTGCTCTATCTACTGACATATACGCCGCGAAATAAATAAACATCCAACGTTCTAGTACTCCCAGTGTCACCTGTGGTACCACCTAGACCCAGAAAATCTCTGCAGTCATGCAAGTTCTACAGCGGGAATCGAAGCTGCATCTCTTGCATCCCAGCCGGCTACTCGCCCACCGAGGTCATCAAAAGCTTCGCTATAAAATAAAATATTTTTATTTCGAACTACTCATTATTCCATGTTGGTTAATAAGAAGAGAAACAAAATAATTAGATATTAAGTTAGTTGAAAAAAAATAAAAACAAACAAAAATAAAGAAAAATGTGCTATGGGGTAGGTATGAGGTGCAAGTACCTGTGCCAAGAATCATTAAATCAGAAGCAAATACCAATATACTCGTAGATATGGACGACGGTTTCTCATTTGATTACTCTTCGCACAAGATACTTCCACAATGGCAAGGTGTTCCTTTTGATCATCATCAATACCTTTGTGTCCGTTTGTTCTAGTTTATTTTCTCAGTTAACTTGGTTTACTCTCACTCTTCCAATATGTTTATTTCATGGTGATGTGGTCAGCTTTCCTACTGCTTTAGGTGCAGTAGATTGCTGGGCCCTATTAGACCCCACACAATACAAAATGAGTCACCTAGTTTATGTGTTTTTTGATATCTGTTCTGTGTCTAATATTATTTACAACTTTTGTTTATGGGGGAACAAATAAAACAAATTTCTTTCTTCTTTCTTGCTTTTCTGCCACTTTGCTTATTACTCTAACACTACTAATCTGAGGAATGACAGATCCATGCTCTGTATGGAATAGTGGTTTTAAATGGTGATTTGATAGTAGACCAAAATATATTACCACATATTATTTTCAGAGTATGCATCTCGTTCTTTTATTTCGTAGAAGTTTTGACCGTTATTTATAAAAAATACTAAAACAGTAGGTAGGTATACATGTTTTTGCCTGATAGTACAGCTAATAGGTAACTTTAAATGTCAAATAGGTAGGTAGGTATCACATTTTTATTTGAACGGCACTTCACAGACTAAGTTTTTTGCACAAGTTTATCCATATCGTTTATTTAGTTTTTTATTGTACCACATAAAAACACGAATACGTCAGTTCCGTTTCAACTCTATAAACTTTATAAAGATAGAAAGATTGATCTATAGATGCTTAAAGGCAGATAGGACGATATATTGGTTTTAAAGAGCCAGGCAAATTTAAATTAATCAATTACTGATAGCTAATATTGATGGCATTTACATTGATCAACTTACCTACTGGAAGTCAGGTGAAACAAGAAATATAATTTCCATAAGTCAAACATGAGGCAGAGGTCATCGATCTCGGACCCGTAGGACCGGATCACACAGACGTTTTTATACCTCTAGCTAGAGGTAACGTGTTTACTAAAGGCACAGTAATATACACATTTATGTATAAGATATGCATGTTATGCCGTTTATATAATACCAAATATATTTCCACTATTTTTAAATAAACAGCTATTGTATTTGTTTATTTTTCTGTACAGAAAACTTCGAGCACAATTCGAATAATTCCTCATCTGAAACTTAGCTAGTCTCAATCAGAAAAAAACCCAGAGTCGAGAAAACCCTAATAACGGAACAAAACAACGTTTCAGATTGATGTGTAGTCGTGTAGCCAGCTTGGCACACTGTCGCCAACAGCTAAGCGAAGCCACGTAGCATTGTAGGGCCGTGTAGCCACTAGCTCGACATGTTGTCGCCGCCAGTTGAGCGAGAGCAAATAGCATTGTAGCTCGACATGTTGTCATCGCCAGCTGAGCGAGAACACGTAGCATTGTAGCGCGATGTAGCCACTAGCTCGACATGTTGTCATCGCCGGCTGAGCGAGAACACGTAGCATTGTAGCGCCATGTAGCCACTAGCTCGACATGTTGTCGCCGCCAGCTGAGCGAGAACACATAGCATTGTAGAGCCATGCATCCACTAACTCGACATGTTGTCCCCGCTGTTTGAGTGAGAGCACATAGCATTGTAGGGCCGTGTAACCACTTGCTCAACATGTCGTCGCCAGCTGAGCGAGAACACTTAGCATTGTAGAGCCATGCATCCAATAACTCGACATGTTGTCGACGCTAGTTGAGTGAGAGCACATAGCATTATAGGGCCATGTAGCCACTAGCTCGACATGTTGTCGTCACCAGCTGAGCAAGAACACATAGCATTGTAGGGCCGTGTATCCACTAACTCGACATGTTGTAGCCGCCAGTTGAGCAAGAGCACATAGCATTGTAGGTCCATGTAGCCACTAGCTTGACATGTTGTCGCCGCCAGCTGAGCGGGAACACGTTGCATTGTAGGGCTGTGTAGCCGTCAGCTCGACATGTTGTCGTTGCCAGCTGAGCGAAAACACGTAGCATTGTAAGGCCGTGTAGTCACTTGCTCGACATGTTGTCCACGCCAGTCAAATGGAGACTCGTGGGATTGTAGGAGCCCGTAGCCAGCTCAACATAGTCGCCTGTAGTCGAGCCAGGATACTCTTCTAGTCTGTACATATACCTACCTTAATGAATTGAGACCAGTCTGAGCCCATGTCATGCGAACTTATGTTATAATTACAGAGGCTTAATTGAAACATAAATTTGATTTATTTCTATTTATGAGCACGTAGGTGTAAATTGTAAATATGTGTGTAGTAAAATGTAGTCCCCCAAATGTAAATATCTACATTATAGAAAAATACTCATTATTTTGATTCTATAAAAAAAAACACGCCGGAGCATTGCTCCAATGCGTGGAGCATTACATTTGGAACATGCTCGCGTTTCACAAGTAGTTATATTCCATATTGTATATTCCATGGTTGCAAGCCTACCGCCGATTATTGGAACGCTAACTTATGTTAGTGTTGGCTCTACAGATTGTTATATTTTCATGTAAGGGCTATCTGCGTCTAAAGCCATTGATTAGGGCGCTAAAAATATAGCGATCTCTGTCTGATACACTCAAATTAAGAGGACGGCTATAATTTTAACACGCTAATTAACAGTATAAGACGCATATGTCACACGATTAACTGCGCTTACAACTCTTTACAACAGGCTAAGAGCAAAATAACGAATAACATACCGTCAAAAAATATTTGAAACTAGCTTCTGCCCACGCCTTCGCTCGCTTGAAATCTGGATAAAAAGTAGCTTATGTGTTACTCTGATGTATAAGCTATATTACAGTAAAGTTTCATCAAAATCCGTTTAGTAGTTCTTGCGTGAAAGGGTAACAAGCATCCATCCTTTCGCGTTTATAATATTAGTAAGATTAGTAGGATAGTAGGATCAGTAAAGTCATTTCCAAACAGAGACAGTGTCAGTAATTGAAACCATAGACTTGTATTTCTATAAATTATAAGCAAATAATATTAATATTTGCTGACCAATTTAATATCCGCTACAACATCAAGCGCGTCCAAAATCAAGAACCATGTCTCAGTAAGCTACATTTTATTCATTATAGAGACTGAAAAGAAGGCGCTGTGATATAAATTTGGAAAGGTTCCACCTTTCCAAATAGGTCGTTATGTGCACAGTAGTTGACAACGTCTCCAATTCAGAATGAGAATTGCCGCAACAGGATTTTGACCAATTATCGCCTCGGACCGAAGTTTTTAAGTGACGTTTACAGATTCAGATACCGGTTCCTATGTGGACACAACCGCATTTATTTACCACTTTAATCATTAAAAAAAACAAGCAGAGTTTGTTTTCTCATCTTCTAGGCTTGGTCGGGGGGAGGAATCTGCGTAAATACACTTTAAAATGGGTATTACATCATCTGTTCATCTTGCAAACTTTATCTAGGTAATACCTATTGTGCTTATTTCTGAAAAAAAATGCTGTTAATTTTCACACAGCATCATCTAACTCCAAACTAAATTCACGTAGTTTTTAAGCTGATGTTTCTGTACGATCTTTGTGATTTCAATTAACCTTTTGACTTTGACTAATTTTTTAATAGCCGTGTTAGCCTAGTGGATACTCTTACTTACTCACTCTTACTTTACCAATAGATTTTCTATTTATGTGCGCTTAACACGTGCTCCAAACGGTGAAGGAAAACATCGTGACGAAACCGGTATGCTCTAGACCAAAAAATTAAAAGTGCCATCGGTAGTGTTGCAATAAGCGGCGATGGGGTTGCAACCTGTCCCATGGAATGTTTGGACGTGCCCTTACTACACCAAACTTGGTATCCTCAAAGATCTACATACTGAGTATGTATCTTTGGATGTAAATCATGGGGAATACAGAGCGTGTAGGGTTATATAGTAAGTCTGGTGAGTGATAGGTTCAGGATTCCACGCCTGATTAGATCAAAACTCCCAATACCTTAAATTGCCAAAGGCCTCACTTAACTTAAGAAGGTACTAGGACCTTCATATATTAATATTCATATTTATTCATACTTTGGGATCACAAGGAAGACTAGTCACGTCAATTAAAAAAAGGATAAACAATAGAAGATTTCTAAGTTACAAACATCGTAAGAAAGTTGCAGATATATACGGGCTTTGTCAAATCAAAGTCAGTATAGATAACAATATTATTAAATTACTTAATATTGATAAGCAGCTGTACAGGGGCTTTGTCAAAACAATAACTTCTTAAGTTAAGTGGGGATTTTGTATAAAATCAAGATGCATTTGATTAGCGCCAAATATCCATAATTAATAATAATAAGTTGAGTACTTACTCAACAGACCCGAAACAAATATCTGCAGAATATGCAAACTTTTTCCCCGCAGAGGGAATCGAACCCGCGTACCTTGAGTCATTGCTTATTATAACTAAGCTAGCATACAATTATTGCTAAGCATACAATTTTATAGATTCATCTCCATCCGAAGGTTATCTGGAAGAAATCGCTTCTATGCGATAAGACTACACATTGTACTTGTCTTGTTAAGTTTTTGTTTTTTTTTTATTGTTTTTGCGGCGGACTCAATAAAGTATTTTCATTAATCATTCGTTCATTCATCCAAAAAAGGTACGTAGAAAAATCAAAACATAGTCCAGATATGACTGCCTAACCAGATATAACCGCTTATTACAAAAGAGATCTTTGCACTGCAGATACTAAAGTAGGTACCTACCTACTTTAGTATCTACATTGCACAAGAATACCTATTCTTGTGGTTAACAAGGTGATTAAGTATTCAACTAATAGCACTCACGTACGCTGTTACTTGTGTTATAAAATTTGACTAAAAAAAACACAATTAATGGTCTGTAATGGCGAACTAAAATATTGTCACGTTATATTCCAACGGTCACGAGGTCTTCTACCATTACTTAGTCACTGAGATCCAGCAGACCAAAAACTAACCAGTGGTGGACGATGGTCTGTTGATTTTATATAAATACTCGTATTAGGTTGAATGTAAGGGCGTATTTTCAAACCACACGATGCCTACATGCCTTTATAGTGCGTTTTTAGCCGCAACCCGACATGTTTATGCATTTGCCATAAAAGGCTGAACGTAGCTTGTTCGTTTGTTACAATTTATATATTAGAGAAGCTCCTCAGGATATCGTCTGAGTTAGTAACTCCATTTCTTTTTGGAACAAGTAATGGGCGATAAGACCGCCCATTGTACTTTGAGGTTTTTTTTATAGTTTTGTTATTTCTATTTTCTTATGGTGTACAATAAAGTGTTTTCATTCATTCATTGATTCATTCAATGGGCAAAGGGATATTTATTACTATTTCGTTTACGTAGATAATTTTCATGCAGCTTAGACAAGCACTCGCATTGGGGTGTATTGTACATGAGCATTCCGGCTCTTAACCTGCTTTTGTGTATTAATAATCAAAATCTCAGCGCATGACCAAATTATAAGGATGGATTTATTTTGATAAAAAACTAAAATATAGAACGTAAAACTTGAAAAAAATACTGTTTTCTCATTTCTAACCAGCATCAATGAGATAAAAGTGCATAAAAGTGTCAAAAACAATCAGACTCCCTTTCAATATAATTTCACTGGCTAAACTCTGTAGATCCCGCTACGCGACCCGTACGCATTAGGGCAGTGTGTGTTATGCCGACCATACATAACCACCCACACACATAAGCGAGTCTGTATTATGCGCAAGCACAAATCGTACGGCATTCCTATGCCGACCCAGAGCGAGACAGAGCAAAAATTTTATCTGCCTCTCGCTCCACTCGCAATCCTTTCCTTTCTACCTGTTGCGCTGTTACAAAAACCCGGTCCTTAGGGCCGCTACCTTACGTGAATTGAATAGAGGATTGCTACGGCTCGGCCCATATAAAGATAGGGCAAGGGCCATTATGCGTTCCGGCGAAGCTTCGTCTTGGGACGTTATGTACCGTGGGGAAAAGGAGATGGGCAAAAAACGTACCTTTATGTGAGCCGGTTGCATAATAACCGGCCGATTGGGGAACGGGAGGGTGCGTGATTGGTGCTTAAATGAATTTGATGGGGCCGCGAGGTGTTCTTCCTTTGAATAAGTCTGAGCACGTTGGTAGCCGGAGTCATTGTATGAGACTCAAATAAAAACGTTACGATGCTAAAATATTCTTAAGTTTTCAGACTTTGATAAATAATGTACCTATTATTGAAATGGTGTAAGATTGCGTCACTTCTATCACATTTCTATCGCATGTCATATTAAGGTGATATGCACAAATCATCTTTTTTGAGTACAGCAATTTGGAATCGTGATTGCATTTGAAGTTCTAAATTCGAACGATCCAATCGCGATAGAACGAAGCTTGGTCGTGACGTGTCTGACATTCGCCGCGCATGCGCGGTCCGTGATCTTGGCAATGGTGGCGTGGCTGGCTGCGGCGTTATTGCGGTCGCTGTACCCGGCCTCACTCCGCGCACCCCGCGCCTTTCCCCCTCCCGTGCCTTTGAGCTCAGCCTTTGACAACCGGTATGTAGGTAGTTGCGGCGTAGATTACTCAACAGTTGCTACGTAACTTGCAGTGCGGAGGCTTGAGAATTTCCTGACGTTATTCACGTAATAACGACACTATTGAACTTTTAATGGAGCTTTTGAATGGTGATGCAATTTCCACTACACTATGAGAATACTAGGTAGGTATATGAATAATAAGTTAAAGTGTACTATCTGTCTCTCTAAATTATGTATGGTATATGTTTTATAGTATCTATATATTTATAAATAAACATATTATTTATTTTTTGTAGTTTCAAGTAACTAAAGTATTGTTTAATTATTTTCTTTCTGTAGAAGATCCTACCTCTATAATTACCTCTGTCTAGCTCAAGGTTTGCTAGAAGAAAACCCTTTTGTAAATGTCATTTAATTCTGCCTTTTTGTAAGTGTTTATTTGTGTGTCAATAACGAATAATTAAAATGATGGAGTCAAAGTCAACACATTTTAACTCATTAATTCCAAAAATCATTCTCAAGAATTAAGAATCGTCATTCCAAGAGTTGTCGTCTTTCGGAAACTCAGATAAATTTTCTCGAATTGTTTAAAAACGTTTCACTACCTAAACGATTACCTCATTGTTGCTTGTATAACTATAACCATCAAAGTTATTGAAGTCGAAAAGTGTGAAAATCACTCATACATCAAAATAAACACGCTTCAATAGACATTGGTTTGGTATAACACAGAAATAAATTACGCAATCGCGTAGTCACTTTTCCATTCGAAGTACCGTTGAATCCCATTTGGCATTTTAGGTCAGAGGAATAAAAATCCAGGAAGCTTCTGCGAGAGCATGTTTGGGTTCTGATTACTTATTCATATATTTATTAAAATGTTTGGTAAAAGATTAGAGCATCATGTATTAGTAGGCATTTTATGTCTCTGTACAAAAATATACGAACTTAGAATGTGTTGTCAATATTTCGTTGCTTTTCTTTCACTAATGGTACTTAGACAAATGCTTTTTCTCAATGGATAATTTCACCTTGTTGAATTTGTATTATCTATATGAAATATCATTAAAAAAACAAGCAGAGTTTGTTGCCTGATTCTTCTAGGATTACTCGCGCAGGAGGAATTAACGTAAAATCACTTTAAATTTTTAAATTCACTTAGTGTATGTGTTGATGTTTTATATGATTTCAATAAATATGAACCAAACCTTGCATTTCACCTCGTTGGCCCGGCGGGCAAGTAGCCGGCTGAGTCGCAAGAGGTGTGGGTTCATTTCCAGCTGCGGAACAAATCTTTGCATATTCTGCAGATATGTGTTCCGAATCTGTGTTATGTACCATAGTACTTGGGGCAGGGAGTCTTAGTGTTAGGTCAGGATAAAAATGCATAAAATAAGTGCCATTTTCCATTAAGCCTACTTTATGTGATCCGCTAAATCAAAAGCATCTCTTATATTCTTTATAAAAAAAATATGCATATCAATAGCCGTGTAAACTTAGCTCAAATCTATATTTATAACCAAAAAGCTCTGCTTAAGCTTTGTATATTGGACACCTTGGGTCGGCAAAGCTTAGCCTTGATTTAAAGGAGGGTGTCAAAGATAATTGTATAGTCAGAGCTTTAGAATATTCATATAAATAAGAATTGTATACTTGTAATAATTTATCTCATCTTATTTAGACATGTTTGCATGTCGAGGTTTTCCAGGATGAAGAGACTGTGTGACGTATAGCACTGCCACACGAAGTCAGGTTAGAGACGAGGCAGCAAGAACTCATTAAATCATGGTCTCCTTTGTCAACAACGTCCATGGGATCAGGGATACTGGAATACTGCTATAAATATACTTAAAAAATAAACTCAAAGTCCTATTTCAAGTAATTGGGTGGGCTTGATTAGGGTTTGGTTATATGGCGGATGACCCGCCGGAGAGAGAAGGTGAATGCTAACGTGACCCCATGTTGACCCTCGTCAGCGGGGGACTGTTAACCGAGGGGGTTTTAGTGGGTTCGACTTCCACGTACCCCCTTTTAGGGAGAAATGCATGGGCATTTTCCCCTAAAAAAAAAAGAAGGCGAATGATGCTCAGTGCACTCAATGCAGGACGTCAATGATCTTGGTTCCCTACTATGAGTTAGATTTAGGCCCGAATTCATAGTCAAATAGGGGCTCCCCTAGGGGACTGTTCAGGCGCTAAGTAAAAAATCAAGTGCGAATTCAACCTTTATGCTCCCAGCCATAAGGCGAATTCTGAATGATAGATTTTGGGGGACTGTTCAACCCCCGACTATGAATTCATCTCCTTTGGATCCGTAATCGTAGATCTGTGAGGTTACCTATAATTTTATTGTCGTCTTACTCAAATAAACCTTTGAAACTGTATAAATAACAAACTGCACAAAAACATTATTGCCATTTGCACATTTTGCATAGTAGTTGGGTAGTTAGCATTTTGCGTTATATAGTGCTAACTTTGATTATACTAAAGTTAGCACTATATAATTTTGTAGTTAAATGGCAAAAAAATATATCAAAATGTTTCAGCTACCCTCAGTTAGGTTTTATACAGAACGTTAGATTCGTAGAGGCTGTAAAACATGTTGCAAGTTTACTCTTCTCGCTAAAGTCAGCGAACTCCACGGCTGGCTGTGATCACTAGTCCACTCTAAATAAAGCATAACCACTGATACAAATTGAAAAATAGAGGTTCCAACAGCAATCAGTCAACCGGTTCTAGATTAATTCTATTGCAATTTATTCCCGTGATGGACCAGCGCGTGCTACACTGCAATCAGCGTACTGTAGAGGTACAAATGGATATGAAATTGTTCTTTAGTCTGTGATATCCTGACTTTTGGCAATCAAATTAAGATCTTCTACAGTGGCAATAAGTAGCTTAGTTGATCAAATGCAAAGTCAGTAGGTTTTTATTCATAGCAATGACAAGGATTATACAGAAACGTCAGCTTAAAACTATATGAATTTTAAATTTTAAAGTGAAACTCTTTATTTAGTAATTTCCAATCGGTAATATAACTATCGGTGATCTAAATAGTGTTCACTTTTGAATTATGTTATTTTCATATTGTGTTTTGACATGTTAAATTTGTATTTTATTAAAATAATAATTATGCTACCAAGTTAAGTTATTTCCTACTATGCTAAAATGATGTATACAAATTGACTTTTCCATTTAGATACATACAGTACATGTATCTAAATGGAATAAAATATTTTGAATTTGAATTGATTTAATTACCTCCAGCTTTTAGGGATCTTGGAAGTTTAAGAAGGCTTCAGTTTGTTCATGTTATGTCATATGGCAAAAAATATGATGGTAGAAACAAATATGATTTGTAGTGTCTAGATCCTCAAAGAGATATGCTAATAAAAAATGCAGTTTTAAATCATCATAAACACTGAGTGCTACTCAGTGGACATGCCTCTAACTACCTTCTAATTGATAATCTCACAGATCTACGGACTGATAAAATTGTATAAATACTAAAACATAGGCTACTTTTTATTCGGGTACCACGCGGGCGAAGCCGTGGGCAGAAGCTAGTCCTACTAATATCATAAACGTGAAAATTTGTAAAGATGTTTGTTACTCTTTAACACAAAAACTACTGAATGGATTTTGATGCAACTTTACAGTAATATAGCTTATACATCAGAATAACAAATAGGCTACTTTTTATCAGGGTACCACGCGGGCGAAGCTGTGGGCAGAAGCTAGTAAGCTATATTACTGTAAAGTTTCATCCATTCAGTAGTTTTTGTGAAAGAGTAACAAACATCCATCCTCACAAACTTTCGCGTTTATAATATTAGGATGACTCTATTGGAAATAACATTCGTATTTGTTTTCTGTGTAACTACAGATACGGTAATATTTCGCAAGTGAAAAAAGGATTTTTAATGTTAAAATCTCTTTAATTCTTCAAAGGTAAATCAGACCTATGCGATTCTAGATTTAATGCATTTTGCTGAGAAATTGTAAAATATCTAGCATCACAAGTATAAATAATCAGTATGTTTTTCTTCATAATTCTGCAACAGCTTCCGCCCCACACCTTACCCCTATAAGGCAGGGTTACCGTTGCGATCTATATATGACAGAGTTGATGAAGAGGCTACTCGCTTGATGTGCGTTCATTAGCTAATTACCTATGAAACATAGCTTCATTTATTACCTGAATTGTCTGCCTGTAGCCACATTGCTGTACGGTCTTTTCTGAGGATAATTTTGCCGCTTTGGCTAATGCAGGAAATGCAACTGTTTATGATAATGCGTTTTTTTCTTGTATCCATGGAACCTAAGTATTGGTTATTAGTATACAAGGTGTGCTAAAATTCTTGACGTAGCAAGGTGCTACATGAAGGCATGATACATAAAGCTCATATTGCCTTTACGACATGATACATAAATACTCTGAAGAGTTTTTTTTTACAACTTTAGATAAAGTGGTTAATTTTCACGAAATTGGAAAGAATATGTTTTTGGTACACTCACTGGTCCTATCCTGCAATCCTCCAGCGAGGATTGCAATAAAAACCTAGATACTAGGATGTACAAGTATAGAGTAGTTCTGAGTATATTTTATTACGGGTTTCAAACTAAATAAAATACATTTATTCATACATACTATGAAACAGAACAGACAAAGACCGTTGCAAGCGATCTATAGATAGCTCAACTGATCCAGTTCACTACCAGATGGTATCGTTTGCAAGTTACTGGCCGCATTGCCACGCTAGTTTCAAACTATAATTTCAAAACAATCATCAATCTTGGCTAAGCTTTTAATGATACAAATTGCAACCTATACAACTACGTCCCGTCTCACGACCGAGCGGGAAAGGACATACGTAAACGTCGAACAAATTACGTGGTATAGTCATAATATATATGTCTTTAAATAATACCAAACAACGATAACTTCGTTAGCTTTTTCAAGGCTAACACACGTGTTACTTACGGGTAAGACCTATCACCCCACACGGGGTTCGCACGCACCGATCTCCAACGTTCGCTCCAACATGCAACCACGTTGTAGCTATGTAATGTTGTACTCAAGTGGGTCTTGCCTCTTGCCTCTAAGGAGGTCGTCGCCGAGAACTTGAGCGAAGCAGCGGCGCGGAACCGAGCAAGTTGCGCAATACACGCACGCCGGCCGACCGCATCGCTGGCTTACCAATGATGTGGGTAACTATGGATGGTGCTTTTTAAGTTACGAAGCCAAATGGTAAAACAAAAAAATATTAAAAATGTTTTTTATTACTGTAACTGTTTACAATTTTCTATATCTAGAGATATAATAGGGCATGTAAAAAGGATGAACGAAAGATTTTTTTAATGGACTTCAATGATGCAGGGCCGCTGATGGCCTTGGTCAGCGTCACCAGACTACGGCGAACGCAGAAGGCGCTCAGCCTGCATAAGATGGGTCAACTAGCACCACTTAGGCTTGCACCGTTGCCAGGGGAGGAGAAACTGGAGAGAAAGTCTCCGGTACATATGTATCTGTACCGTGAGTAGGCGGAAGTTGGGACTCGTGGACCCCGCGGGCGGGCTCGGTGTATCTGTAAAGTTAAACATTTATAAAAGGCAAGCGTGAATGGGACGATTGGAAGAAGTATACTCTGGCGAACGTACTCTGACCTGCGGACGTTCTAGAGAAAGGTCAGGAATTGCCTTCGAATTAATAGAAACAGATCCCGTATTAATTCATAATGTCCGATTACCCATGTATCACACCCCGATTTGATGTATCTCTCAGTCCCTCCACGGTTCTACAAATAGGATCTTTTTTATTTAACTTTTTCGCGAAGTATAATTCTCTTCATATCTGTGAAAACCACCCGATTTGAAGAATATAGAGAATACTGTGACTAGGAATTGTAGAACCTTATTGCATAGATTGTCTTCATCAACCTCACCTTTCACATCCTCGATGGCGCGGTGGGTAAGTAGCCGTCTTAGACGCAATAAGTGCGGGTTCGATTCCCACTTTTTGGATATCCCACAGATATTTGTTCCGGGGTTTTGAGTTAATGGTAACATTGTACTCATACTCGTAGTTTCTAATAACCACGATGCAGGATATTCTAGTGTCAAAAAACAACTGTCGGTGGGGAAGTCCACTGTTGGTAAAGGCTTCCTTAAAAAACACAATCGACGAACATTTAAATTTTTTATTTTGACAAGTGAAAGAAGGTAAATCTAAAAATGGTATATATATGCCGCACGGTATGCGTACTTTTAGTAACTCTTTGACAGTTTCATCTTTATTAGATGGTAAAGAACTTGCACTGCGCTATTGAATACAATGTTATAAGACGCGAGCAGGTTTGTAAAGGCGTGATTATTGAAGAGTTATCATAGTAACGACCCACTTTGAAAATTAGGAAATGTTTTCAGAAGCAACATTTATGGTGAAGTTAAGTACGACGACTTGTATTCTAGATCAAACCCAAACTGAATCGAGATTCAAGGATAGATTGATGGTTGTGCCGTCTGTTTAGCGCTAAAACTCGTTAAATATCTAAAACGAGACAAAAAGGTAAACTAAACCGAGAAGGCGATTCAGTATTTGCAACCGCGTACTCAAAAAGCATTGTAACTTACCCAAAAAAATGATTCCACCATTTTTTATCGGCAAAGAAAAAACTTGGACAGGACCAATTCGGTAGCTCATTACATTTTTGCTTTATTTTTTATTTCGGTAAAACATGATCGAGCCATTTTATGACCTCGTTAGCTGCAGTTTTAAACTAAAAAATGATTTATCGTCACTAAAATGAAGAATTGTTTAGTTTTAACCATGAAATCTGGTGTTAATTTAATACTAGATTTAGGTTAGGTTTATAATTCAAATCAAAGTTGTTATCTGTCGATATTTGTTGATATATTTGTTAGGTCTGCTGATATTTGTTCTGGGTCTGGGTGTTACTCGTAGTTCCTGAAACCCATAACACAGGAACGCTAGTGTGGGCTAGTGTCAGGACTACGTATGTGACTGTTGGTGTTTATTTATTTATCTATGCAAATAAATAAAGGGAACTCAACAGTTAAGACACTTTTTATCAGATAAACTAGTATTTTTATGCACTTAAAATTACCGTAGTTTACATTGAAATTTTAAGCGTGTTCTCTGACGGTGCTTATGAGGAAGGACCTCTAAGCGGAGGACAAAGCGTCAGCAAGGGAAAAGTAGAGTGGGTGGTAAGAACACTTTTAAAAATGATACGGGTTTTTAAACAACACTTATTTAATTAGTTTGCTATACAAAAAACATCAACGCGCGCTCTGAAAAACGTCTTCAACTCGGTTCAATATTGATTCCAGAAACTTAACATAATCCACAAACAATGTATCTCCTCATGCAGTATTTTCTTAAGATTTAGACAAAACGATTTTAAACTATTCTCGGGATGAGATAGAACTGATAATCTGTTCTTTGCAGCAAGCGATTAGGTTATAGATATCTTTTGTTATACTGAGCATTCACAGCTCGTTTTTTTGCAAGTATTTCTAGTTTGTAATGTTTTAAAATGCCGACTTTAGTTCTACCTGTTTTCTGGTAACTATTTTCGGATAAATCTTGTACACATGAATACGGAAATTTTACATGTTAGAGTATATAACATTTTATAGTTTAAAACTAAAAGCCAAAGAGGTTGCAAAACTAAACATTCTTGTTTCCGTGATGTCATTCTAGCATCCATAATTTAACAGAGGATTACTCCCAGACATACATTTTAGGCATCTTCAAAAATCGTTGTTCGCTACCGGAAAACATTCGTATAAAGACGGAAGTCCTTTATACGAAAGTGTTTGTGATTCAACAATCCTTTTCATTACAGAAGTGATTCAGTAATCTTTGGTTTGGAGCGGTCAGACATTGCTAATAATATAACATCTATTTATAAAAGTCTCTTTAGAAATAATACTCAATAACATTTTCTGTACTTAAAGATTTTAATCAAAACTGCCAACAGGAACAGAACAGACTCGAAAGAAGTAGGTACTAGGAAAACTAATTAATAATTTACATGTAAATAAAATTCTGTAAATATAAAAATTAATATTAAAAGTAAAATTAGAATCAATTATTGAAAACAAAAATACATAAATTTTTATGTTAAGAAATCAGGAGAAAAGGTGAGTGATCATTAGATAACTAAGAGTAAAATTTTAATGAACTTCTTCAACTACTTAGCAAAATTATTGAAGTTGGTGAAATTTATTTGACAAAATTGCCGAAAAAGGTTTCACTAGTGGAACGAGTGGAGTTGGATGGAATTAAAAAAAAACCCATCAAATAACGCCCATCTGAACCAAATTTTAGAGCAGTTTATTTACAAATTTCTGCGAAAAAAAATAGTAAGATACGCCCTAATCTTTGCGTAAACTTAATGTAGACGAACATAAGTCCCATAATACAAAATACCTTGAATTCCGAGCAAAGCCTGATCAATTAGGCAGAGATTTTTCTTCATACAACTAAAATGGCAAACAAGCATAATACCCATCTGTTGGTTAACGGTTACCGTAACCTATTGCTTGCAACACCAGAGGTATCACTGGCTCATTTCTGACCTTGTGACATAACTGTGGAAAAGTCTCATGCGCCAGTTATAACGTCGGCACCCATACACTTCAAACCAGTGACCAGAGATGCGTCAGAAGAAGATAATATTTTAATAAATAGATAGGTAGCATTTTAGTAAACGCATACAGAGCTACAACTATCTTTGAACAAAGAAATAACTGTAAAAGAGAAGTAAAACATTGATAGCAACATGTGACAACAAAGACACCGCCATTGCAGTAGAGTCCGCAACCAAAGCTACAACCCCGAACAGACAATCACGTTGTAAAGTTTATTATAGTCATATTACTTTCAGAAACAGACTACAGATACTGATTGCACTCTGTATTGTTTGCTATCTATATGAAGGTTGCCGAAGCGGCCTGTTTGTACCTGAAACTAAGCATTTGCTTATGAATATGCAAGCTTTAATCCTAGGATGAAACGAAATATTGTCAGGGAATTTGCATACTTCAATAAAATGAGAAGTACACATGAAAGTAAGATGCACTTCGGTAAAAAAATATTAAGGTAAGAAACGTTATTCCAAATTTTTTTACCCGATAAACATATCTACCTAGGTAGTTTATGTTAGTTTCGATTTAAAATTATTCGTAAATAATTATTAACTATTAAATAAATAATTTACCCACGGGTAAATTAAATTATTCATAGTTATTTCGTAGCACGTTCTAAGTAAATTTTCTCATACCAAATTAATAATAAACTGTTGAGTTTTTTTATAAAATAATTGACTTTTCGTTTCGAGTTAATGATCTTCTGAACTAACTTAAAGTATGTAGGCTTCAAGCTTCATACATATTCAAATTTGAGCAACAAAACTACAGATTTTGCCGTTCAAATCGGCCCGTTTTAACAAAACGTCAACAATAGGGTAATTACTCGAAGGGTAAACATTAATGATAACCGAAGCATTACAAAGGATGGCTTGGAGCCTTCGGAGCACTTTTACTGGAAACTGTGATTGTGTGCGGGTGTTAGGTGAGGCTGTAGATGCGTATGTGTGCGCAGGATCGGTCGGGCGGGCGGCGGCGCAGGCGACGCGGGCGCGGGCGGACCCGTCGGCCGGGCAACGGTGCTCACACCGCATGCTGCCTCTCAGTCCTTTCGCAGCGGCCAACGGTATCGCATGTGCCGCTAATCACAACAAAACATTGGGAAACTTAACGTGCAGTGATACGATGCTATGTGAATAATTGAAGACAGTGACTTTGACTCGGAACTAGTGCAGTGAATTCAAGATGCCGAAGATCTTCCTCATAAAGAAGCGGCTGCATGAGCAGCAGCTCGGACTGCAGGAGGGCCAGGAGCTCCTCGCCAGCAAGGCTGACCCGCTATGCACAGGCTCCCCGCTCGACGATGGCCCTATTGCTTTACTCTCCAAAAAAGATAACGCCGGTTAGTTTTTCAACTTACAACTCATCCTTTTTACTTTCCATTTATACTTAGATTTGTTTATTAAATTTAGTGTCATAATCAAAGTAGATTTTTCATCAGTCTGTTTTAATTTCACATCATTTTTACCACGATCATCCTTTGCGTTTTTATCTCTAAATGACATACCAATATTACGGTCCCCACAGTTTTTTTTTCAAGTCAGTTTTATTTATCGTTTCCTTCGTAACGGCCACTTGTTTGGCCAAAAAAACGACTCACGCGCTTACAGAATCCAGTTCTCGGCTCCGTTCCGTAAGAGTGTCTACCTGGGTCCACTTGCGTCTGCAAGATACCTATCTTTTGTAACATTTGTGGGATGTCTGTGGGTTTTTGAGGCTCTTGATTTGAGAAAACCTTTATAAGCGTGACATTAAGTATCAGGTTTAGGTTGATGTTAATATAGATAAGTTAAATATATTATCCACAAAATATTAGGTATAAAACCCATGGGAAATTTTAGACTCGGGTTAATTAGGTAGGTAGGTTAATTAATTATAAAAAATCATACTAAACTACCGTCATTGCACCCATTAACGGTCTTCGGTACCTGTCTTTAGCGTGAATCACGATATAACTGTCGTGATTTTGCCTTTTTCCGCGAATTGTTTACTCACTCACAGATACATGCTAAAATTTTGGCTAGTATTGGCACTTTATTCTGTTTACACTGGGTACAAGATTTTGTGCGCAGGCGATATTGTCCAGATAAGTGTATTTTAACCACACATAATAATAATAATAATAAATAATTCTGGACATTTTCACACAGCATCATCTAGCCCTAAACTAAGTAGAGCTTGTATTATGGGAACTACATGCCCGATATACTACTTATGTACATTTTTTTTGTAAATACATACATATCATACATAGAAAACACCCAGACCCGAGACATATTTGCAGATAAAAACATTTGTCCCGTGGCGGGAATTGAATCCGCAACCTTCTGCGTCTCAGGCGGGCCTTCGCCCACTGCGCCACAGAGGTCGTCAAATTGAAGACACGATCCTTGGGTTCTGCTTAAAAGATACGCAGACCATGTCGTCGAACTAGAGCGTCGAACCATCTCGATATCGAATACAGCAAAATACAGACTCACATTAAGTCAAAAACGGGTTACCGGCGCGATGTGAAACTCAATATCTACAGCTGTATACAACCGCAAAATGTATATAACAGCTGTTGTCAATAAAACTAAGTCTGAGTACCGAAGTTCAGTGTCAATTTAACAGGAAGAAGATCGTCTCTAAAGGATCTAAAGAAGACAGCTAGGTAGGGTTTTACAGTTGAAGTTAATGTAGGAACGCAAATAAAAAGTAGAAATTGAAGTAAAGAGGACTTCCAAATCTTGACGGGTGCTGGTAGAGGTATTAATTACTGCAACACAGTTCCTTCCTATCTTACTTTTAATTAGATAAGTGACGAATAATGTACAAGGTGCACATATGGACGTTATCAACTTCCAAGCCACACAGTCAGGATTTGACCGGATGATGCGAGGTGTCAATGGTTGCGGCACAATGGCGCGACTTCCGTCAGCCATCACTCGCTTTGTATTTAGGTTACTCACCGCGATCTCGCCTGGCATTACAATACAATTTTATTACAATTAGCTTCTATGACGTGTATCTACCTACCAGTTTCAAATCGCTGCTACTGTTTCGTTGCATATTTTAAATTAACATAGTTTTGAACTGTAAATAAAGCAATGTAACAAACGTAAAAGGGGCACTCAAGTGACACCAGAGAATAATTCCTGCGACCTTTTGCTGTCAAGTTTTAAACTTTTTCTTCTCCTCATATTTTTGCACAACGTTTTATGTTATTACTGTAATTAACACGGGGTAATTTAAAATAATAATAGAATATAGAAAATGAAGATTGTAATAGGTACCTCAATAATAAGACGTAAATATTGAAACTTCGTAAAAATCGAACTTTGCCTATTATTAAAAATAACTACTTACCGATCAAATAAAAAATACCAAACGGTAAAAACTAAATAGAATGCTAAAGTACAGAATAAAAGTGCTCAAATTACAGGTGCGTCTACACCTGTGGGGGTTAACCTTTGAAGGTCACACCCTTATGCACTGCCCTTTGCGAGGGGTGTGAATACGTTATAATACTATTAAGGTTTATTGTTTGTTTATAAGCTGGTTTTTCAGTTTTTGTTGGTTCGAACTGAGAGATAAAATATGGACAGGTAAATTGTCTTATTAAGTATACGCATCAATCGTGGGCGTCATTTCCTTTATGTTGTGAGCATTTGAGTGCTAACGTTCTTGCAGAAGAATGCATTTTTCGTATTATTTTTAGTATAAACATGATATGCAATAATAAAATGATGCTGTAAAACATTTTCATTACATAATTTATCTTCCCTCGAACGCCATTCCTCGAACAAAAGACTTCAACGCGCTCCAAAACATATTATTTTATTTTTCCAATTATTCAAAATTATAAAGGTAATCATATCGTTTTTTAAATCCCTTATATATTATATATGCAATATATTTATAGTATATATAATATTTTTTTATTTATTTCGACCTATGATAAACTAAGAACTGTCAACGATTTCTGTTTATCTTTTACAAGTCACAATCCCAGTCCACTGCTGAACATAATCCCCCTCCCTAAGAGTTCCACGACAAAGTCTTGGGCCTCATACATCCACCGTCCTCCTGCAACCTATAAATCATTCCTCACTTTCCCGGCATAAGTTGCCTATAAAATATCATTGTTAAAACCATCATTATTATAATGTTTCAATGGAACAATAAGCTAAGCCTGTTGCGTACCTATAACCTTGACATTAGCAACCGTTATTGAATAACGCTAAATTAACTTGCAGAACAAGTCTGCATACTTTCCGTAATTTTACTTATTCAATGTGATGCGTCATTGTAAGTACTGTCATCAAGTAAAGTGTCTACGATGAATGAATGAACAAAAGATAATTTTATTTTGACGCAGCTATAACAGATAAAAATTTATGGCACCAGCTTCAAAGGAGTTCCAAAATGAGTAGCGTATTCGTTAGAACATTCTGGTTCGATTCCCGCCGCGGAACAGATGTTTGTAGAATCTGCAAATATTTGTCTCGGGTCTGGGTGTTTTCTATGTACCTATAATAAGTATGGATTTCAGACAAAAAAGTAAATAAGTAGTATATTCAGTCATGTAGGTCATGACCAACATTGGATCGCATTGGAGCGATAAAACTGCCCATTGCACCTTGCTTGTATATGAATCGTTGGTGTCCAATAGAGAGTTTATCTATCTATCCGTATCCCTTATTGTTCACATCACTTCCTGTTTTTATACAAAGGTTTTCTGAAAGAGATCGCTATTAGCAACAGAACCACCCGTTGTACTTTCGCGATAGCTTGTTATTTCCTCTAATTGAATTTATAAGCAACATTGGGTGATGTACAATTGTGTTATCTATCTATTAAAGTTTGTTACGAAACTGTTTTTTATATTATATTTATCGGATAATTAATTTCTAACATTTTTTTTTATGAACTTTGAGGAAAGTAATATGAATACTTTAATTTTGTATGTTGGCTTATTACCATATGTAAAGAAAAGTATGGTTAAATGTAGGTTATTATTAATAATATAATAAAACAAACACCCAACAGTCTTTGAATAAAACTAGCCATGGTAACCTTTCAAAAGACCTATAACAAAATCAAAAAGAAGAAAACTCCTTATCGCAGTGCCATTTGCGAACAGTAAAAATCAGCATCTTTACAAATAAAAAAAAACTTAGCCATGTGGCCTCTATTGTATTCATACTCTATTGTACTTTTACCACAGAATAAATAGCAATACCTTTACCTCCAAAAGGCTTTGCTTTAGCGATCATAAAAAAGCGATAACTCTCCAAATCGGTGTAGAAAAACTTCTCAGAAAGTCGGATTTGGATTTTGCAAGTACAAATTACTGTTTTATTGCATTCGTATTTAAGCGGTTGCACGTTCGACATTTTTGACTCATAAAGAATAGTCGAAAGTTTTTTCAAAATTTTAAGAAAGATCCTTTTTTAGTCCATCGTCAGATTAATATTATGGTCAATTTGAAACGTTTTTTTATAGGTATATAGCATTTTTGCTAATTTTAATCAGTTTTAGGCGAAATCAACAGAAATTTTATTTTCTTCATCATTATCAGCCATTTTTATGTAAATAAAGTTTTAGTTCGGACTAACTTTCATCGATATTTAGGGTCATTCCCACTCAATGTAAATATTTTTCCCTCTCAATCCCACGAAATAGTTTAATAATAATTTAGGTACTTATTTTGTTCCCACTCAATCCTACGCCACAGAACCTACATACACGTAGTTATGTAGGTATGCAAACAAAAAGGACGGTAAAAATGTAGAAGGAACCTATTTCTGACCTTTAGAGTGGCACCGAACACGTTCTAGCCGATATTAAATAAGCGGTTATAGTCGGCTATCTAACAAAACTGCTCAAATCGAAATTTGACGGTTTTCACATTTGAATATCATTGGATACATATTTTCACCGCCTTTCTGTTCCCCAATACTAACAAAGCATTTCAACCAACCACCGACAGTTATTCTAATACAAACATCAAACACCGCGTAGGCCTCCAATTCTTCATACATAAACCTCCATTGTGGACTTGCGCGGAGTTGATAATAGGCCTAACCATGAAGTCTTATTGCGATTCAATTCAGGCAAAGATGTGAAATCATGCTTTGCGAATGACAAAGCTTTAACAATGCCATAGCGTCCTCAATCGTAAAGCGGAAAGTGACATCTTTGCCTAAACTGAATCGTTATAAGACTTCATGGTTAGGCCTCAGTTTTTGGTTCTCCTGAAAAGTTACGAAAATGGATATACGCGGTGTTGTAAGCTAACCGACGCTATTTGTGAAGAGGTTGCCATTATAGTTTTTGCTTCTCAAGATGTCGCACATGTGTGGTTGTTCTAGGAATGATCCTTTGCCCACATGCCGGTATGCAAATTACCAGAGACTGCTAGCCTTTGGACACTTCTTTAAAAGGTGGCGTGCAAACTGCGCAAAGTAGATAAGGTGAGGCAGCAAGTCTTTTGAACCCTTTTTTTAAAGCAACCTGCAAAGTAGGTCCAGAATCAAAATGTAAATTAATTCCTTCCTAGTCAGGTGGTCTATGCTATTTATTTTATTTGCTGCTAAGGTCGAATAAATCCTAATACTATTATAAACGCGAAAGTTTGTGAAGAGGGATGTTTGTAACTCCTTCACGCTAAAACTACTGAACGGATTTTGATATATATTTACAGTAAAATAGCTTATACATCAGAATAACACATAGGCTACCTTTTATCCATGTACTATGCGGTGAAGCCGTGTGCAGAAGCTAGTTATAATATAAATTCAAAGGCATGTGCCGTAATAAGCGGTGATGAGCTTGCAACCTGTCACGTGGAATGCTCACTGCTAACAAAAACGCGGACATGTGCCAAATATGTTTGAACGTGCATCTGAGTATGCTATGATCTACGCACTGAGGATGTATCTTAGGATGTGTTTGATTTTGATAAATATAATATTAAAAAACTAACACTTACAAATGCTGAATATATTTATTTTTTTCGCTAATCATGCATAACTAATGTTGAAAAACATAGTAAACAGATAGTTAACCATCCCTGACTAGATTATCGGTATCGAAAATGCGGGCTTTTTCCTGTTATTAATTGTATCCAGGTACATTTTTAAACTAGACATCTGCCTTGTTTGTTTCATTGCTTTTTATTTAAGGAGTTGTAGAGGTATTGCCGGCAACTTCAATAGGTATTTATTGTTTCACAAACAATTATGCACATTGTCTCATTTACTCGTATTACAAACATGCAATTTTTTGTGCGTAAAAGCCTATTCTTTAATGATACTGGCTTTTTCAACGTTTGTATCAGAAATATATTACAACAAAGCTAACCATAAAAGAACTAGTAACACAATATGCCTTAACAGACCGCTATCCGTGATGCACCTACCACCGGGACGTTTAAACTAAGATTAAAAAAGTGGTTACTAGGACACGTATTTTACGATATCAACGAGTTTTATCTGTTACCCGAAATCTAAAATTACTAATAATTTATAAAAATATGTGTAATTAATTAATTAGGTAATAGTTATACCTACCTAACGCGACCTGTAAAGTGAGTTATCAATAAATTATTTTATTTCAATAAAAAAACTAAGCAATATCAAAACGCAACTGTTATTATGTCCGATGTAGTGGTAAGGGAGGGGGCTTATGTGAGTGAGGGGGGATTGTATCCAATCTAGTATATTGCGGAAACAATAAAATACGAGATTGATATAATAAAGTGGAAGCCTGCAGACCGCAGCTTACTGCAAATCGGTTTGCTAACGGACACATCTGCAAGACAAGAATCTTGGAGAGTGTGAAGTACCTCTATCTATGAAACAAGAACTAAGATTCCTAGACTAAGACCACCAAAACAAGTTAAGGCATTCATTATAGCATACCCTGTAATAAGTTTAAAATAAAATAAAATAAAAATCAAACGGGGCAAAAAGATAGCTAGATAGAATAACATCAAAGACACAAGCTCAAGAGGTAAAAAGTTGAAAGTTACAGCCGAATCGCCAAATTCTCATTATATATTATGCTTAATGATGTTCAATGTCTGTAGATAATAATCAACCAATAATATTATATTTTTATTATATTTTTGTCTTTTGAAATATCGGAGTAAGATAGTATGGACAATTCACAGATACTGAAAATAAACTAATATACAATGTCAAATAGCTTGCCTACATTGTAATGTTTTTTTTCAGTAATTAATTGTTTTGTACCATTTCTCATGAAAGGCAATTCAATGTAAATCCAGAATATTCACGCATGTAGAATTTTGAAAATAATGAAAACGTTTTATAGCGACCGAAAATTAGTAATGACATAACGGTAATTACTAAACAAGATTAAATAATCGCTAAAGTTGTTTATGATAATTTGCAAAACTATAAAAAACTGCCTTTTCTATACAAGCCATGTAGGCTTTAGTACCTGCCGCTTTTTGTAGCAACAACATTTCCATAACACATAGTATCGGTCTAAGTATCTGTTAACATTTTTTAGACAGGGTGTCTTAATGATCAGCATTTATCACATAATGACATCCCCATACTATCCAGCACTTAACGGACTTGATGACCACACAATGAGACGAGTCAGAAATTATCAAAAACTTAAAAGCTTATAGTAATGAGCTCTCAAAAAACGAGTCGTAAAAAGGATAAAATAAGTCAAGTAAATGCCACATGAAAACGTAGGAAGATTAATGTTGAATAAATAGGCGGTGGTATAAAGTTTTTAAATCTTGCTGTGGTAAGGTCATCTCTGCCATTGTTGTACCATGTCGCAATAAAAGATAATCATTTCGTGTATTTTAGAGCAATTTTCTGTGGATCGCCCACGATCTTGTAGAGGTAAACTTAAGGACACAAAACGCCGTCATGTGACCTAGGACTAGTTTTGATCATAAAAAAACAATGAGCACCTATATAGACTGGATAACTTTAAACTGTGATATTATAAGTAAAAAAAATACAAACGGATCGAAAATGATTCAAAATTACGTTATCAGTATCAATGGTTATTTTTATTCAAATAACGTTAAACCTCTTATATCTTTAGAATTGACGGTTAAACAGGTTTTATGCCTATAAAACGTTCAAGATTTTCCTACATGCCACATAAGAACCTATTTGAATAACGGTAAAGAAATACCTACCTATCTGTATAAAATTATTGTTCATCTGTACCGACGAAAACAAGCCAACTGATCGCCTTTTAGATACCATTTTTTTTATATTAGCGAACCAAATTAGTAGTTCCTAGCCTTGAACACTTCGCTAAACATATTTAGGTCAATAACCCTCGTCAAATCGGGTTGTGATTCACTGATCGAAATAATAATAAACTGCCGAATAGTTTTTGCCGTTGCTTAAGGTTTTTTGTGTATCTCAGTGGCTTTGAAATCATATAGAAGGTTATACAATTACTTTGTAGGCGTTACCTGCGTAGGAAGGAGGCACAACAGAAAAACTAGATACGAGCGTTTTGAGAACACAATTGTACGAACACGAATCTTGAGTATTTTCCTTCAATTCTAAGCGCGTCATATATATCACTCATCAGCGCTATTGAAACTAAGTTTGCCCTAATATGTACAGTCGGTATGTAGATCGAGGTTATCAAAAACTGTTCTTCACTGTATCTCCACATGTAGACTACAAAAAAATGTCCTTCACGTCGACCTTTTAACGCGCCGAGTTCTGTACCATGCTATCGGTACTTGTAGAAAAAAGGCTCCAACGGAATTTTATGAGGATTTCAAAGCGGTTCTTCGTAGCTGTTGGCCTGTCGGTTCATTATGCGTTAAATGCCGATAACCCCGGCAAGGATAAGCTAGCGCGGTAGTAGGTAGGTATGCTTTGCTAGCATCATAGCGAATGAAACATGTTTATGAGGTTTATACTAAGGTATATATGATAATGTGTTTACCGGTAGCTCTATTCCTTGGTTGTTTTGGCGCTTCATTGGTTTTTTTAATGCTCTGTCGTATTCTTCCGTGTTTTTCAGGCTTCATATACCTTTTAAATTAAAAGGATTTCCTATGCCATTTCCTATCAGCTAAACTTATCTGAGTCTGCGACAGCAAATGTCCGTGAAATATATTGATGATTGCAATCAACAACTAGGGATCTGCTGAAACGAACCTACAAATTTGCTAGTAAAAAAACCATTATAATCACTTAAAAAGTCAAATTCATTAGGTATTATTTAATTTAAACCACAAGAACCATTAAGAATCGTCTACTTACTCGTCATATTACCTATTATAGGATTTATAACTACACTAGTGGAACGCCACGCGACTTCATCCATGTTGAGTTATTTGAGACAAACTTAATCTGTATTTCCTCACTTTTAACTATGTAAGATCAGTACGATATTACTATAGCCGCAAACTGAACTAAACTAAGCCAATCATGCAGTAGGAAACGCAATCACATAGGTACCTTAATTATGGTTTTGAAGGTTTCTTACAAAGTAACGTCGCGGTGAAAAACATGAGTTATAAAATAACCATTAACACAATCATTCATACATAACTACTCTTTGTAAGCAAGCGTAACCATTTATCGTCTGAAGAATTAGAACAAATTTGCAGACTGTTCAAGGTACAGAATATTTCACAAACTTGCTTGGCTTTAAAATGAACTTAGGCAAAACCCGAACCGCATCGATAGCGCGTTTTAGCATTCGTACATTTTTACTAACGCCATCTAGTATGATTATTCAAACTAAACCCCGCAAAATCGTCCTAACAGAGATGAAGTATGTAAATAAGCAGTTAATTATAATTGTTATGTACCAGTTTCACATATTTATTATCTTAGATAGATAGATAGATAACTCTTTATTGTACACCACTTCATATTATGTTGCTTACAAATTCAAACGGAGCAAATTACAAGCTAATCGCGGAAGTACAATGGGCGGTCGCGATCTCTTCCAGACAATCTTATTTCAATAATTAATTTGATCTATTTACGCATATTGTAAGCTGATTTGTTTTTAAGATTTTTTTTCAATTCTACACCTTATGTAACTGACTGTACAATCCTAAGGTTCTGCAGTTAAATGGTACGCACTTTAATTTGGTATACAGCGTTTAGACAGGTTACGATTAATCAAATCCATTCGTTAGTTACATCGGGCATAATGTTCGTAATTACAGGCGCACGTTTAATTTTTTCGTTATGTTGAAATGCGTAGAATTATTTCAATGACAAGAAATAATGAGATTAAGTTTATACTTTATATGTTCTTACAAGACAATTTAAGGATCGCTCTAGTTCAAAAATGCATTGAAAATTAATCTTAAACGTGTTTTCTTGTAATTATAGTTTAAAATTGTAAAGACGTGTCGATAAGTTGACTGTGATTTTTGTAGCTTATTTAAAATATCATTGTGTTCACAAAAATCACACTATCAATTTTTTTAGGTTTTAAATAATTACCCAACCTACATAGTTCTGACCCCACTCTCTACAGTCTTGATAGGTACACCATTTTTTTGTATAATATTGTCCTATCTTTGTATAACGTATAGCCAAGGTAAGTTTATAATTACCTATTTAAAACTCAAAGCATAAGTAACATCATCATATTCGTACCTTTGAAAATATGTATGAAAAAGTTATACGCGAAAAAATTGCGCACTAAAATTTTGGCGTGGAAAAATCCATTGTTGCACGACTGGAATTTAACTTGGAATCTTCGGTTCGAAAGTAAAGGACTCAGGCATCGCACCACTAGTGCTCTTATACATTTGTAAAATATTTAAAAGATTCAGGCTTCAGGCTAAAATGAAGTAAATAAACGAAATCGCTAAAGCATCACTAATTTTTGTATGTACCTACAACTGTTGCAGAAGTCAGGCGGTAATAGCTAAATAATGAGTGTTCGCGTCCAAGGTCATGGCTCCTCAGGAAACAGCAGATACGGACATGCTAATTACTACATGCCTTGTCTTACCGTTTTAGAACAAACAGCATTTAAAATGGCTCAGAAAGACTATTACAGCTCTGAACTATAAGTATAAAATTGCTTGACTAAGGTTGTTTGCATCACTAGTTACTGAGCGAAAATCTAGTCATCATCAACTTCTTGTCTTGTCCCACATTACGTGGTGCCGGCACAACATTTTTTCTTCCTCCACTCTTCTCTATCAGCAGTCATCTATTAGTCATCTGACATTTGCTATTTTCGTTTGGCCAGCCAATCCCTCTGCATTATGTAAGCAACAGTGTCATTTTTCCAGCTGATGATTATAGTGACGTTGTAACTCAACTGTGATTCTGACTACGACATTATGCGCTGAAACTTGTAAATATCATCCACACAGTTTAAACTATAAACAATGCGCCCGTTGTACCGTATGTTCTCATCAAACTTGTGACGCAAGCTAACGGCAGCCACCACGGTCACTCGGCCAGTGTCAGGCTTCGTAACACCACAGACGCAACGTAAATGCGGCTTTAGCTTCCTCAAACAGACTTGCATTGATAGCCAAACAGTGTTAATAGAGAGATAGATAGAACATACTTTATTGCACACCAAATATTTTAGCTTAAATAAATACTACAAACTTTGAAAAATTTGTAATATCATACGATTTCCCCTAATAAATGTACGGAGCGTCGATCGACCGAGTATTGTAAGTCTTTCGGAAACAGAGGGGTATACAAAATAATATTCTATTAGCGGTTATCGATGACACTAGAAGATAATGTAGAAAAATGTATGGGAAAGATATAATCGTGTCGCTAAACCCCTTGAATGGAACCCGTGACTTCCCGCTTGGTACCACGAAGTCCAGTCCCATTCTGTTCGAGTGTGGGTTAGAAACCTCACGTAGATCACCACATTTCGTTTGATATTAATCCCAAACGATTTTTTTTTCTACTAGTGCGTTCTCTTTTTCTACATCGCTAAAGATCTCAATCTGTTCTAACTAGCTGCTTATTAATTATAATATCTATAGTTGTACGTACAACCAAACGCAATAGACAATTGTAGCACCAACGTGGTATATGTGGCAAAATACAGTAATAATAGTAATCTTAGAATAAAATATCAAAATTTAGGGCCTTCTAAAATGTAATACGTTCTAAAGTTGAAGTTTTTGATCATGCACTCCTATCCTTCTACACTTCGCGGTTTATATAAAATCGCGAGTCGTTTTAACAAGTTATACATTCCGACAAGATCTACATTATCATAGATTAAATATACGATAAAACGAAAATTAAGGATATGAAAAAATATTTCATACGTATCCTTTACTAAGAACAATGAAATAAGTCTTTGTCTCAGAAATCTCTGTAGATATCTGAGGTCTATGATTGTTTAACAGTCAACATGCACTTCTAAGAAACTTAAGGACAGACAGACATTATGCTCAAAATAAACATTATCTTATCTCTGTGCAAAAATCTGTTTTCTAAATTCTAACATCTATTACAAAATATAAATAGGTTTGTGCGTTATTGGTAAGACTCAAAATGAGAGTGGCACGCCATCGTCACGCCTGGATGCGCAGACGCATACAATTACGTACAAAAAATAACTCCAACAATGCCGGGATTCGTCCTTGAGTCCCTAACAAAAGCCGAGAAAGGGCAAAGGAACTCGTTTGGCCATGCCTTGGGACTTTCACTAACTACCTACGCATTTTGCTATAAATGTTTTTGTGCTCCTCTTCAGTTTATTCTGTATTCGCGTTACTCTTACTCTTTGTTTTTGTTTAACGTAAATTAATAAATATATTCGGATCAAAAGTTCTTCGGTCGGGATTTTGATATAAGTCTTTTACCTACGATTTACGCATTTTTTATTCATTTTTCTAGATGGAATATCCAGCTAACCTATCGTTTTATATCAAACAAGGCTTTTGTTATAGGTACAAATATGAATACGTATCGTACAGGACGTAGGACATTGTATACACATTAACTTTGCATGGCTGAAAACTCGGCATCAATAGATTTGGGTCGAGATTGTGTTTGTCACTTTGTCCGGGCGCGCCAATCACAATAATGCACACTCACACACACAAAACGTGGTTATGTGGGCGTGTGGAGGCGAGTGTTACCGTTATGGACGCACATACCAGTGACGTCAACGAGGTCTCATGCCTCCGACGCCACATGAATACGTTAGCAATAAGCCGAGGGCACAGAGTCACTATCTAATGATAACTTGAACGTATAATTTCATGATGAACTCTGTTTTGATGAACATGACATTGATAGATTGGTATGCCACTGAAACTTCATCCAAACCCTCTCTCACTTCAATCAATCTTAAAGACCATGTTATTCAACATTCGTTTTCTTTTATTTCAGATCGCGATCATGATATATTTGGTGAGAAAAGAAGTTTACACGAAAAAGGCAAGGAGCCGAGGAGGTTCATATCTTCAATTCTTGGAGGCGACGTGCCCTACGGCAGCCACAGACATGTTTTGAACGCCGCAGAACGGAAACTGTATTTGCCCATCGCCCTTGAAGATAAGAAAGCAGAAAAGAAATCAGACGCGAAACAACCCTTGATCAAAGAAGAAAAAGATTCTTTAGACAGCGAACCTATCAAACTCCCAACCAGAAACACTCCATCACCAGAAGCAACACCCTCACCCGACAACGTGATATGTCAAAAAGTTTCAGTTATTCAAAGAACACCAGCTCAGTCACAATTCAGTAAAAAAGATGTGGCAGACGTGACACTTCCATCCACACTACCCACATCAGAGCCCGAACAAGATCAACCCATTGATTACGTTATTGCAAAAAAACGAGGCGAGACAGAAGATGAAGAAACTGAAAAGAAAATCAGAGAACAACGAAGAACGAGTAGTTCAAAAATTGCAAATGGAATTTTGGCGAGACCTATACTAGTCCTTAGAAATTGTCCTGCGAATAAAGTACCCGGAATATTATCCGCAGCTGCCGGTCATGGTCGATCTACTGGTGGTAATAGTTCCAATGGAAACTCTCAAAGCAGCGGTGGCTCTGGTAGCTATAGTTCTGGCGGTGGTGGCACAGCGCCGTCATCTGGTGGTAGCGGCGCTATGGGTGGTGGTTCAGGAAGCGGTGGCAATGGCCGCGATGGACGATCCAACTACGGCCCTAACAGTCCACCCACAGGAAGCCTTCCACCATTTTACGAAACTCTGGGTCCTTCCACAAAGAGTGGCCAAAACTCTTTCAATGCCAACAGCACCTTTTCCAGCGAATTCAACCTTATTAATGGATTCAACATGGATTGTGAAAACAATGAAAACACCCCAAACTTTCCGGAACAAACCAAACAATATTCATTAATGCAAAACGCAAACTACGGCCTGGCATTAAAAGACGAAGATGTAGATTATGAAAACAAGCTAGAAAATTTAGGAGGGCTCAGCTACGGAACCGACTTTGATACAAACTCTATGGTCGTAGACATGGATGAGAACGTCATAGATAATTTCACCACCACGTTGACATTCCCCACAGCTTTATCAGATTCTACCGAAGATTTCGCATCGCTCCTCGGCAGCCATGTTGATTCCATCACCGATACGGATATCCGTGAATCGTCATCAATATCCCCAGACTCACACAATGCTGTTGATATCGAATCAATAGCAGAACAAGTAAATTTAAGTAGACAGTATTATGAAAAGGCTAACTATTTGGCCGGATTTGCGGGGCAAGATCAGGGATCTTCGTACAGTTTTGCGAAGGAGCGGCCGGATTTGTTGATGCAATTGAACCCTGCGCTGTTGTCACAGCACAACGAAGGGCAGATGCAACAGCTTCAGATCCACGTGCAACTACAGCAGAGGCAGCAGATCCTGTCTCCCGGGTTCCCCTTCAGCAACCACAGTCTGGAACTAGACTCACCGACGGGCATGTCTCTGCCTTCTCCAGGTGGCAACAACTCGTTGGACGGAAGTAGCCACATCGAGAACTCCTCGCTCAGTCCTGCTGCCGCTGTAAGTTTCAAGAAAGGCTGCAACAATGGCAAATTGAACATTATGCAACAAAGGGTAAGCATTATTTGATTTAAAGGCGAAGCTTTGGTTAGTTTTTCATTTTCTAAGTCTTCCCATGTCACTTCAAACTGAATTTAAGTTGGGAAAAATATTTTAAACGACTTAGAAGTTATCAAAATGAAAAACAACAATGTTACGCCAAGCCTGAATCAACTATGCTTTAACTTACTTTCGTACTGCCTTTTATTTCCTGTATTTAATTTGTTTGAGTATATTTAAGGGGTTTACACCTTTATACTTTATATATTTCCCCATCTAAGTTTATAAATATGTGTTGTGTTTTCAGTAACTAAAGAAAAATATGTTTTCTTTACAGTTGGGTTTACCAGCAGAACTGCCTTTAGAATTCATTAACGGTGGTCACGGAGTGAAGAATCCTTTGGCCAACGAAGTAAACGCACGGCAAAGAGAAGAGGAGAAAAACAAACAAGTATTAGTTAGCGAAGACGACCCCACCAAATTTGTATGCCGGGTTTGCTCGAAGAACTTCAGCCTGCAGAGGTTATTGAACCGGCATATGAAGTGTCACTCAGACGTGAAGAGATACCTTTGCACTTTCTGTGGAAAAGGGTTTAATGATACCTTTGATCTGAAAAGGCACACGAGAACGCATACTGGAGTCAGACCGTACAAATGCAACCTTTGCGAGAAGTCTTTTACACAGAGATGCTCGCTCGAATCACACTGCCTGAAGGTGCATGGAGTACAGCATACTTACGCTTATAAGGAGAGGAGGACTAAGGTGAGTTTCTTCCATTAAAACCTAAAGTTAGTAACAAATATTTAGTACTTCTTTATGCCTCGCCTCAAGTAACACCCCAAATCCATCAACGAATGATCCGTGACATGACAATGTTAAGAAAATTGAATTCTGCTATTACCAAAATTTAACCCGAAGCCTTTACCCAAGAGGGGTCCTAACTATAATACAATGATAAAAATATAAACAATATGTATTAAATAAATGAATAATCAATTAAAACATAAATTATAATTATCTAGATAAATTAATGAATTGCATGAATAGTAAAATTAATGTTTTTAGTTATGGAATAAACAGGCTTTTTTTTATTATACCTCTATAATATCACCAAAATTGTTCGAACATGTGGCTATCTCAACAAATTTTAAAAGTAGCTTTCCGTCTTTCAGATGTACGTTTGCGAAGAATGCGGGCACACCACATCGGAGCCTGAGGAGCATTACATGCACCTCAAGAAGCAGCATCCATACTCCCCCGCACTCCTGAAATTCTACGACAAACGACACTTCAAATTCACGAACGCGACTTTCGCAAATCAACTGTTAGGGCAGCTGCCGATGCCAGTACACAACTAAAACTAAAAGAAATGGGTTTTCCGCTGTCGATATAAAGTTTATAACTCAACAAGTGGGTGATGTCAGGCTGAGATAGTGATGATTATGAGACCATACAACCGCATGGAATGCTCAACATTGACTTTATTTAATTCAACGTTCAAACGTTAATGCGGTAATAGGGAACTAAATTGTCTTTGGAGAAAATGTATGTACTTAAACACGAATTTATTCCGTCCTCCGCCGTAGAAAAATACAAAATAATTCAGTGATTTCCGATGTGCGTTACTATTTTCGTACATACCAAATTCCTATAGTTTTAAAGTGTATGCTGTCTTCCAAACTTTTATGTAGTAATTCCAAAATTTTAAAACTACCTATGAATTTCAGTTTATATTAAACTACGGGGCTTTTCCATCATTATGTTCCCTAAAAATACCTTAATTTTTTAACAGTCAATGTGAAATTGGGTGCACTGGCCGCAAAGGCACGACTGCAATTAAAAAATCAAAATATCGGGTATTATGTGCAATCTTTGGTGATGGTACGGGATTAGTTGTAAGTTTAGACATTAATTAACATTAACTTTAGATTTAGTACGAATTTATTTTAAATTTTAAGCTTCATTTCAAACCAGCCAGGATTTCAAAGTGAAAATGATTGATGTGTAAGTTATTGATCAATAGGATGGTGCTAATCGCGATTCGGATTCGCTGACTTGAAATGAAGCGGACATGGATCGGATGACAATTTTTTGTCCGATTCATAAATAAAAGGCGTCAAGAACGACTTAACTCCATTATAAGGAATCTTTTTCCTCGTATTAGTGATACTAGCTCCTAATTATTTCTCAAATTATTAACTCAAATGATGTCACAAGTTATATTATTACTTTTTATGTGTAGAGAATGTTATGTTTGTTCTTTATTGTAATTACGATCATCAAAATTGTTGAGGAGGTGTTGGCCTGAACGGTCGCGCGATATGTCGTACCAAGTTAAATGCATTTCTAGAATTATTTATTCTTAAACTAAAAGTATTGATTGGGCAGTCTGTGCTGTGAGTGTATGTGTGTATGATTATTTTATAGAAATGTGTAAATGTGTTATTTAATGCGTCGATTGTTATTTTAAATATTTCATGTGAAGACGAGCTTCCGATAAATTAAGTATGAAATGATGCTCAATTTATATTGCGCTTTCACAGCGAAGCTTGTGGATTTACCTAGGTACTTATTTGTAAATAAAATCTAAATTTAGAAAAAATAGTAGTAAATTTTGAGAACGTAATTACGTTATTGTATTAATAGTACCTACTTAGCATTTATGAGATTCTATAAATTTATTGTTAAAGTATTTTTTGTAAAATTTGATATGAATTTGATAGATCTGAACTTTTATATTGGCTTATCATTTGGAAAATTATTGTGATAGCGCAATGCCTGTGTAATACCTTGTCCGTTGCATTTATAAGCATTTCGATATCGTTTTCAAACTGTTTCGTATTAGAAAACGAACACTTTGTTACTCTGTATTGATAAGCAATATAATTACAATAATAAAAATACCATCTTGTTTTATTTAAAAGCCAATATTGATTGGTATCGTAACATTACTGAGACAACTTATTTCAATCTGCAATTGAATGATAAAACTGTTTCTAATACAATTATGACTGTTTTATATTCCCAATGAAATGAATTTGGTAATTGCTCTCAGTGGAATAAGATAGGAACCTAAACGTTCAAAATTAATCATAAAATGCAAAGATAAAGATCGAGTCCAATGTTATAAATGATATAAAATAAATTGAAAAGGGTTTTAGGGCCAATCACAATTACCTCTTCAGTCTGAAAAGCTTACTCGTTGCCGATAAAATGGATAACAATGAAAACTATAAAGAATTAGTGAAGGAATACGTTGAAAAATATAAAATAATATTATACTGGCCAATGAAAATCGTAGGGTTCGCTAGATTCGACTTAAAAAACAACAAGTTTGTAGAGTTGACGTTCAATACTTTAGTGTACCGGAGCATTCTCCTGATTATCGCAGATCTCTGCGTCGGATATTTGCTGTACACTTCCATTATTTCAAGGAACTATCTGAAAATACCTGACGGCTATTGTATTATTCATTTTGGATCATTCGCTAACATGATGATTATTAACTTGACATTTGTGAATAGGCAAAGTGGGTTATTACTCATCGGTCAAAGTGTTCATATCGATTTGCACTTGGGAATCAAGGAGACAAACTTCATTAGAGATGTCGAAGTGAAAACGTTCATTTGCTTAAGTCTTTTGATTGCTATCACAAATATATCAGGCGGTATATTTCTATACAAAGCCTATGATGTTTCCATGTCGATTCATATAATCGGTTCCCTGTATTTCTTCTGGTTGTTCTTTTGCTATAACGACTATTGTTTTTTATTACTCAACGCTTCGTTCATAGCTTTAAGAGCTCGATATCTTAACGTTGCTTTGGCTAATTTTGGGGGAGTGAATGTGGAGTATTTGTCGAATCGATCGCTGTTAAATGTTTTCTTTTGGAAGAAACAGTATGATGGTTGGGTGGCGTTTCAAAGAGCTAGCCTTGACGACTACAGAACGGCCTTCGAGATGGTTTTTGAAATGTTGCGCCTTATTGAAAAGTTTTATAAATTTCCCGTAAGTACCTTTTTTCTTATACATATAGTTGAAAGTTTTATAAGATATGGGATCAATTTAATATATATTTTTCAGTTAGGTCTTGCTTTTTGGACTATCAACGTGGGGACCTTTGTCACATCGCAGACATTCATCGAGCGGATCAAGAATCCTAACGTAATGAATTCATGTAACCTAATTAGCGCCTTAGATAATTAAACTAGCTAATGTTACTGAGGTACAACTCATTTAGACAGGCGCAGCGATTTCAGAAAGCTTAGGTCGTCAAGTATTTGCAAAATATCGCATTAGAAGGGGGTAGAGCTGTCTAAAAAAAATTACGAGTAAAGTATATACATATTTATATGTTATTTTTATTTATTATGACAACCTCTGTGGCGCAGTGGACGAAGGCCCGCCTAAGACGCAGAAGGTTACGAGGTTCAATTTCCTTAGCAGGACAAATGTTTGCATAATCTGCAAATATTTATCTCGCTCTGGATGTTTAATGTATAATATGTATGTATTAACAAAAAATATGTATAAAAGTGTTATAACAGTCATGTAGGTAGCACAAGCTCTGCTTACTTTGGGGCAAGATGATGCTGTGTAAAAATGGCCAGCATTATTATTATAATCAATGTTATCGTGATATTGTGAAGACCCGGTGATGAAGCCGCCGACTCATTAAAATAGCTTGATCTGCGCTTTTTTTATGCAACTAAAGTGTCAAACAAGCCCACCTGGTTATTGGTAAGTGGTTACCGTGACCTATGGACGATTGCAACAACAGAGTAGGTATCACTCGCATGTTACAAGGCAATATTTTTTATACAAGTGTTCCCCCTTTAGGGGGTATCCCCTGATAACTCTGATAATAATCTTTTAGTGAGTGGAAAGTTAAACAAAGTCTAGAATTCCTACCTGGGAATTGTAGACTTTGTTTTAGTTTTCACTTTTTCCTCCTAATAAAGATTTTCAGGGGGATTTGTGAAATGACCCCACGTGACACTGTGCAACTTCATCGATAGTAGGTACCTACGAGTATCAACGTATTTTTATACAGCTTTTTTTTCAAAATTGTTGGTAAGTATGTAGGTATTTGATATATTAAAATGTTAACACAGGCATTGGAGCAGGAGCGTACCTACATAATCATAGGCTGGTCTCTACTAAGTTGGGGCTTCTTGATTCTTATATCGTTTTTCATGGACCTGTTTCAACACCAAATCGAGCAGACCAGACTGATTTGCGCGTGCATTCAGCTCAAGCCGAATAAACCTGGTGAGATTATTATCAACAGCTAACAAATTGTATCACCCGTAGAATAACTTCTCACATCCTTATGCATTATTACATAAAAATGAATTAACCCTCTTGTATTAATCTAAAAATTTCATGTATTCCGCTCCACCCCAAGTTTATCTGGAAGAGATCGCTTTTATGCGATAAGACTCATTATACTTTGATATTTTGAGTTTTGGGTATAAAGATATATAGTGAATAAATAATAGGAGGATATTCGATCTAGGGAAAAGTTCAAACAACGGTTCCTTAAGAATTTGACCAGATATTTACTTAGATGTTTAAAAAAAATGTTTTTCAGCTGAAATGTACAAGCTGACAAAGACATTACTTCGTCTTCTGGAAAGACACGAGTCTCGTGTCTCTATCTACAATCTGTTCTTCTTCGACACTGGATTTATACTACGAATGGCCGCAGCCACACTTGTCTACATAACTGTCCAGCTGCAACTGGCTTTTCCTAAGCTTCCGATAAATACAAAGTCCAATGTTACCATCTCAGGGTAAAGTCAGAATAAGGACACTAAAGCATAAATATAAAAATAGGATATGGTTAAAATAAAGTCAAATCAAATTAAATATTAATTAATGAAAATTTATTTTTTAGTTAATCAAATTTTTCTTTGTAAAGTTACCATCTCAGAGTAAATTGCAGAATCAAAATAAGGACACAAAAGCGTAAATATAAAAAAAAAAAAAAATGATATGTTGTAAAATAAATTAAAATGTTTTATGAGAATTGTATTAAAAGTATTTATTGTATAATAAACTGGCCCTTAATAAGTTCCTCTATCCTATCCCAACTGTCTGTGATTTTAAGATTTGCCACGTACGTCTTTTCCGGAGGCTATTTACAGCGCCTCCAGGTCACTAGTAGCAATAAAACCTGTTATAAGAACCATCTTTGAAGACATACAAATCAATTGCAAAAAGCCGCATCACAATCGGATAAGCTATTACAGAGATAAACAGACTAACATACAAAAACAAACATAACCTTTTATGGTAAACGTATTAAAATAACAAATAAAAATAATTTCCTAGAGTCAGACATACCATAAACTCAAAAAAATAATGTTATTAATTAAAATAGAAGAGTGGTTTCTCCTCATCAAAATAAAAAAAGTATTTTTGGACAGTTAGGTATACAGTTCATTTTGTAAGTAGATAAAGCAAGAAGAAGGTACCTAGATAGCTCTTGCTTTGGAGATGATAAAATCATTTTGATTTTACTGATTGATCACCCTCTGCAGAAAATATCTAGCAAATAATTGCTTTAGGAGATTCATGGACACTTTATGGACTATTAATTAAGTCATTTTTTACCGCTTAGGAATCGATGTGAGATCACTGATTATATATATGTTAAACATTATTTATATTGATATCGATTGTCCAGACCTTCTTGGCAAAGTACAATTTAATGTTCCTCAGAGAACCCTCAGGTTTAACCCTAAGTGTGCCAGGAGCCTCGACAAACTAGGAAAAAATCGTATACATTACGGGCGAGTAGGACTGTTAATGATTTCAGTAAGTTGTTGGACATGACATGACAGACCTGTTTCATACGAGTATCACCAAGGCGAGGCGGTGCCTATCACTCAACTTTTTTCGTGCGTAGATAAAACTTTTCCTTTTTTATTTTAAATTTAATACTTCAGTACCTTAAGTTTATCTTAATTATTGGTTGAGCTGTCTATGTCGTAGGTAGTTACGTTTAGGGAAAAGCCTCATGTTCACATTTAATGATCCTAATCTGGTGCTATCAGTGAAGACCTATTATTGGCTACCTGTATCTATTTAAGTATTCTTAAGGACATTGTGTTATAGCTGTTGGTTTTCCGAATAAAATAAATAATTAATGAGTTATGAAAAGTTAACAAATACACTTAACGTGCCTATAATTTATGAGGATTTCCCTCGATTTCCTTAAGATTCCATCATCAGATCCTGATTTGGTAAAAATAGAACCACCTCAGGAGTATATATCCTATCAAACAAAAACATATTTTTAAAATTGGTCCTCATTTGACGAAATTTTCAATTAACATGCGTTAAAAAAATCATACAGTCGAAGTGGCTTAATAAGTTACAGATATATATAAATTCGTATTGTAATCCAGTGAGGAATAGGAGAAAATCTTTCAATGCGAAAAATCCGGACCGCATTTTCTCTTAACTAGGAGCTACTCTAAAAAAAACTAATGAACTTGTAAGACACACAATACGTGTGCTTAATTTAAAATTAAAAATGTAATATAACGTGTCGTTTCATTTACAAAGCATTTTTATCCCTCTCTTATTTACCCAGGTGTATTTATATTCCACATGCCACTTAAGATTATTTTACTTGTTACCATTTCATTGTTACCGCGTCTAACCACTCTAACATTTTGATGCACAATAGGTAGGAACAACATCATGTTGCGCGTAATCTGGTAACATCGCGCGCTTTTGTGCAACTTTGCCAAACATGTTCAGCGTCATGTTAAGCGCCACAATTGTTACTTAGTGAAGACACAGCTTTAATAAGTACTGCGGGACGGGGACATTTTATCTAAAAACAATTCATCTTAAAGCATTCTACCTTTCGTTCTATTTACCTTACATGTAAAAAAGTTCAATAGAAAAGCGATTTTTGGCAAAAAAAAGAAATTTACCTATCAACGATACCGATACTTGGAATATTAGGTACGTATCGCTTAAAAGTCTACAAAAATATTACCCACCAAATGTTTGTATTGTTTTTTTAAGTGTTAGGTTTTAGAAGAATACATGCCAAAAAGTAAGTTTTATGTCAGCGCGGATGTTTTCAATGCCACAGTCTAGTGCAATTACGTCATAATACCTAATATTGAGTTCGACATTTTAATTGCTACTTTCTGACTATCGACGTGCCAATCCCCGTCGTGTTTAAGCCATTGGTCAATGGCCATAAATTAAATATGTTGCCGAGCCCTACACAATACGCGAGACAAACAATAAAACGCGCGTCAAAATGCGCATAATCCAGATATGTCGAGAATAAAAAAGGATTGACCACCGTAGCCGAATAAACGGCCAACGTATCGCCGTTACTGGAATACAGGATTGCATCCAAAGCGGCATCACCCAAAGACTCGGGAGCAGTTACTCCCGAAGTTGAGGCTAGAAAAATGAACCTTAGTTCGATTCTTACCCGCACTTCAAAACGAGTAGAAGTGTAGACGACGACGACATCGAGGTTGTGCAACGTTGCCAAACATGTTGAGTGTTACTTGTTGCGCTTCAATTGTTGATTTGTTTTTAATGTTATGGCGAGGAAATTGGTTTATATCCCATCTGATGGAAGGCGGTTACCGTCGCCTATTGACTACTTGGCCAATGATTTTAATCAACGTTTTGATTCCTCTACGGAAAAACCTCAAAAGGAAGCTAGCATGGATATGGAAGAAAGGATCTCGTGAAGCGAGTAGTACGAGACAGCCACATATGAATATGTGGATGGGCCTATGCCCTATATCGATGCCGTAAAGTGTGATGGCAAAACAATACGATGACGACCTCTGTGGCGCAGTGGGCGAAGGCCCGCCTGAGACGCAGAAGGTTGCGGGTTCGATTCCCGCCGCTGGACAAATATTTGTGTATGCAAATATTCATCTTGGGTCTGGCTGTTTTCTATGTATAATATGTATGTATGTATTTACAAAAAAAATGCATAAAAGTAGTTTATCAGTCATGTAGTTCCCATAACACAAGCTCTGCTTAGTTTTGGGGCTAGATGATGCTGTGTGAAAAATGACCAGCATTATTATATTATTTTTAATCTCAGGCTTATGCCTGGAGCCTTTATAGGCATTAGTGGAGCCGAAGCTATTATTATTATTATTATTAATAATAAATAGGTAGAGTAGTAATAGGAATAAGTTTGAATAGTTCCTTGGAACATTTATATTTAGACAATAGAGTATGCTAAGTGGGCTTAATACCAAAGAAGTTCGCCGAAGATATAATTCATATATATTGAAATCATATTTGTCATACATAACTTAATAGATGGTAAGTACTTCTACCAAAGCAAAAAGCCAATTAGCAATGCTCTACGTTCTTCCACACTATATGATCTCACTTCAACTTAAACAATAGCCAGCCTATACATTTGTAAGGAAAATCTTGAATAACCAAGTGACGCGAATAAGAAGGTCTTTAAACAGGCAAATAATGTTTGAACAAATGTTCTTCAGACGAATTTTTCGTATAAATTTGAAGTAAACATCTCACGGCACATTACTAAATTTGTCTTTCTAGTTAACCCACGAGAACTCTGAAATCATGAAGATCGTTTGTTTCCTTTTTTTGGCCACGTTTTGTGTGTACGGAGTAAGTTCACGTTATTTTTATTCAACTTTTAAGTGTTCTGTTTTAGTTGTATACCTGCTTTAATAGATTTTAAAATATAAACATCTAAATGCTTATTAATAACATATGCTCATAACGATGAAGTAAAACATCGTGAGACAAATGCCATCAGTTTGGGTTCCAATAAGCGACGATGGGATGGGACTTATCACGTAGAATGCTGACTCTATGCAAAATATGGGTATGTACCGAATATAATAGATATGTTTGAACGTGCCTTCTGACTATCCCCAACTTGGTATCTTCATGGATTTACATACTGAGTACGACAACAGAGGGTCTATGCGGGTACATGTATGCTACAAACATGTCGAAAAGGTAACAGAATCGTCCAGATTTCCATTCAAAAATTGACAAAGCTGTCATATTTTCGACTAGTTTTTAAAGTATTAATAATTCAGCATAGAAGCTAGATAACAATAAGCATAGGGGTTAAAGTCGCAGGCATATTTTTCTATTACAACTAGCAGGCTGTAGAAATTTCTTTTTTTTGTCAATTGCCAAAACAAGGGCTGTGCAGATAAGACCATAAAATTCTATAAATTCCAGAAAGCAGATGATCCTGTCGCCTCAGCCGTTACTGCCGCTGCTGGTGTGGCCAGTACCCTTGCCGCGGCTGTCAACCCTTCCACCACTGCCCCTGGTAATGTCGAATAGAATACACAGTCACACGTAACCCTAATACTAATCTATACTAATATTATAAAGAGGAAATATTTTTTTGTTTGTATCGAATAGGCTTCGAAACTACTGGACCGATTTTAACCATTTTTTCACTAATAGAAAGCTCAATTACCACGAATAATCTTAGAATAATGTAACCCAAAGTAGCAAAATTTTGACTATAAAATTCATTATTTGGTTTGCGCTGAAAAAACTATTGATGATACATAAAAATGATGTACTACATGATTAAAGTACTTATTATTCCCTACAAAAAAGTCCTCCAGGGTATATATCTAACTATGATAGTTAAGTCACATTAGTAACTTTTGTGTTCTAAAATGTAATTAAATCGCCGGTAGAAACAAAAGTTGGTTATATTCGTATCGTTGTATTAATTGTTATTCAAATAAATACTTTTATCATCAAGGGTAAAATACTTTTTAATTCATTCGAATCAGTCATTTAATTTCGAAGTTATCATGAGTATAAAATCTTAGCCTAAACGGGTGAAACCGCCGGGCGCAGCTAGTTACGATATATTTTCAACAGTTATCTTTGAGCTACCACACAGCAATAATATTATTATATTTATATTTAATTATATATTATATTTATATTGCCTCACCAAGCTATTTTTAATTTAATGATTATTTTTAATAATACTTCCGCACATACAATGTAGTCCTAGGACTTAATTCTAAAGCATTCTCTACCGGTCATCCTGGGCGTGCAAAAAGAAAAGGTGTGGCGTGTCCAGTAAACACTGAATAGCATCACCCGTTTACGAGGTGCGACACTTACGAATATGACTAGTAAAGCCGATATGGGAGTGACAGCTACGACCGTGGGTCTCAGAGTTCCTGGTTAAGTAGAAAGAGCAGGGCTTTGGTGACGAATATCGTGCTTAGGGGACAGTAGATCAAACCAAACATTGTCGCGAACCCATCAGAAGGTCTACAAATACCACTTTACTCTTTTGGCGTTAACGCTTGCGGAAAGATTGAATTGTATGGAAATGACATTAGCTGTGTATATGTCCCGTTTTACCTTGACAAATTGAGTAAGCGTGAGGTATTGGTCTGGACCATCCAGAAAACTGTAATATATGAGTATACTAGTTGTTGTCCGCAGCTTCGCCCGCGTGGTGTGTTAATAAAAGTTGCATATGACCGTCTCCAGGCTTCAAACTATGTCCACCAACTTTTGAATGAATCGAACCAAAGATTACAATTTATACAAAGTTTAGAACTAAATTGCACACCCTCTGTATTTGTACAGAGTTTTGAGAGAATCAAAAATTTTTTTTTCATAGAAACTTTACCGCCCTATTTAACCCTCTTAGGGGACGATTTTCGAAAATTAGATTAGCCTATGTGTTATTCCAGATCCTAAACTATCTACATTCCAAATTTCATCAAAATCGGTTTAGTAGTTACGGAGATAGTATATTAGTAGGAAGGATAGGATTAATGTAAATTATTTATACTGCTGCGGGATAAATGTGTTCGGTAGATATTTGTTCCGCTCGCAAGTGTGTTTAAAAAATAGTGCAAACGGGACGCGCTTACTCATAGATAATAATAAAAAATACTTCATTGCACACAAATAATATTTCAGCTTAGATAAGTAGGTACTAAGTACAAACTTTGTCAATGTTGTACAATAAGCGGTCTTATCAATAGACCTACAATAAATAGGTAGGTAGGTACGCGTGAAAATCATTTCAGGCAGCTTTTCTGATTTAGCTGCTGAACAAAGATAAAAATAAGATAATGATAAAGTGGTTCAGTAGGTAACTGAAGTACATTAAATAGTACAACATTTTTCGTACTTTGGTAATCATATTCCTGGTTGGGACAACATATGTATCCAAACCAGGTTAAGACCTGTAAATAAATAAATAATGCTGGACTCTTTTCACACAGCATCATCTAGCCCCAAACCACAGATATGATAATCCTATACTAAGTAGAGCTTGTATTATGGGAACTACATGACTGTCAAACTACTTATATACTTTTTTTTGTAAATGGATACAATTTATATTTAGAAAATACCCAGACCCGAGAGAAATGCAGGTCATACAAACATTTTTCCCGCGGTGGCCCGCAACCTTCTGCATCTCAGGCGAGCCTTCGCCCGCTACGCCACAGAGGTCGTCATCCATCCTATTACCATTTTAATTATTTAACTTATTACATTTTCAGCTACACCTGCGCCTCCAGCTAACCCAACTACAGGTGCACCTGCAGGTACTATCGTTTTCATTCTCATACAAGGCGAGCGTGAATGGGATAGTTGGAAGGGGAAGGCCTCGGCGAACGTACTCTGATCATATTAGAAACATTCTAGAGAAAGGCCAAGTTATGATAACCTTACCTACTAACTATTATAAATAATGTGAAGAGGATTAATAAAGCGAAAAAGGCATGCCATGATCCAAGCCAGTGGAAGTGCACCTGCAGGTACTATCGTTTTCATTCTCATACAAGGCGAGCGTGAATGGGATAGTTGGAAGGAGAAGGCCTCGGCGAACGTACTCTGATCATATTAGAAACATTCTAGAGAAAGGCCAAGTTATGATAACCTTACCTACTAACTAATATAAATAATGTGAAGAGGATTAATAAAGCGAAAAAGGCATGCCATGATCCAAGCCAGTGGAAGTTCGTGGTCTCCGACTGTGCATGTGAATTAGATCATGAATTGAAATAAGTGAATTCCATTACGTATTGTAGCGCCTCTAGCAATGTCTGGCGATAAAACCTTCAAAAAAGGGTGATTACCCTTGAAGTCGTACAAATCGATTGCGTAAAAACAGCATTTCGATCTGATAAACTGTTTCAGGATTAAGTATGTGATTCATGTGTGTTTAAAAAAGGTTTAGTAACAGATTTCACTCACAAAGATACGTTCCGGCAAGAAATAGCCATGAAAAACATATCTTGCATCATTTCTTATGAATAATTTATATATTTATGCAATTATTTAACATTTTCAGCAACATCTTCGTCACTTGTTGCTGGCCAGCCTACACCACAAGGTATTATCGTTTGTTCATTTGACCATTATACCTGCAATTTGTTGAGACAAGGATGAATGAAAGAAAACAAGTATATAAGGCGACTGTGAGTTGGAAGGCCTCGATGAACGTACTCTGACCAAATTGGAGACGTTCTAAAGAAAGGTCACGTCAAGAACTAAACCGACAGCTTGTATGAAGATTGTGATGAGGATGAACGAAGCAAAGGAGATGCAAGAATCAATAAAATAGAATCCGTGTTATCTGCCTTCTCTTCCGGAAAACAGGTTATATTTAATTACGTATTTCACGCCCCTAGTGGCGATACAATCTATAAAATCACGGCCATGTGCTATCAGGCCACGCACAGTGAATTGCCCATAAACTCATAGTTACTACCTATTTAACACAATTAACATATATATAATGTTCAATGGATTTTGTACTAAAATTATCCATTTACTTCTCCAAGTACATTTTATAAATTGATCGACTATTACTCGTTTACTTGTAAAGCCTACTTAGCTGTGATAATTTTCCTTTTAACTATCTATACTAATACTAATAATATTATAAATAGGAAATATTTTTTTGTTTGTTTGTTTGTATCGAATAGGCTCCGAAACTACTGGACCGATTTTAACCATTTTTTCACCAACTGAAAGCTAAATTATCAGGAAGTAACATAGGCTATAATTTATTTTCAAAAAAATAGAGAGAACCCAAAGTAGCAAAATTTTGCCTGTAAAATTTATTATTTGGCGTGCGCTGAGAAAACTATTGATAATACATAGAAATGATGTACTACATGATTAAAGTACTCATTATTACGTACAAAAAAGTCCGGGAGGAAATATATCTTACTATCATAGTTAAGTCACAATAGCAGCTGTGTTCTAAAATTTAATTAGATCGTCGATATTCCCACGGAATCGAAACTTACGCGGGTAAAACCGCGGGGCGCAGCTAGTGTTATACCTCGTGTGTTCATAAGTCTTGAGACACAGTAAAACTAAAATATTTTTGGAGCTAAGTTGAGTATTCATTTATTGGATATTAAAATTAAAACTACTGACATCTAGATCTGTATTTAAAAATAAATCATTCAAAATGGCCGCCTTTGCATTCAATGCAGGCCTTCAAACGCGTGCGCCATTCATCTATGGCGGCACGAATCTTTTCAATGGGAATCCGTTTCGATTCTTTAATAAGGGCTCGCTTGAGAGAATCCAGGTTTGGGTGAGACTTTCTGCATGCCCTCAGCTCCAATTCCGTCCATAATGAATAATCCAAAGGATTCAAGTCAGGGCTTGACGAGGGCCAATCTTCGCTCCGAATGAAGCCTGGCAAATTGGCCTCCAGCCAACGTTGGATAGTCTTAGCTTTATGGGAGGGAGCAGAGTCCTGTTGGAAAACCCAGTATTTTCCAGCGAATAGCGTATCATTTAATGGTTTAACCACCGCTTCCAATATGTCGGTTTGGTAATTTTGTGGCTTCACCTTGACGCCTTGCTGGCAAAAATGAAGCGAAGTGACCCCCTCGTAGGAAACACCCCACCAAACCATCACACTTGCTGGATGATGAGTGCGCTGGACATTGCGTACAGATGGCTGGACGTCCTTTGAACTTCTGGCGTAAACCTTATTGTTCTGCCGGTTAAACTTTTCTTCCACCGTGAAGATCTTTTCATCGGTAAACAGGATATTTTTTGGATCGTGTCTCTTCAATAGGTTCCGACATCGTTCCAGTCGCAATTTACGAAGACGCTCGTTTAAATAATGCACTTTCCTTCGACTGTAGGCCTTTAGTTTAAGATCATATTTAAGTATCCTGTTCACCGATATTCGCGAAATGTTGGTCTGCAGAGCTAATTTCTTTTGAGTCCGGCAAGGGTTGCGACGAATTCGCTCTATGATTACTTTGATGTTGGCGGGCGTCCTTACAGACCGCGGGCGGCGGGACATCTTCCACGGTCTTCTAAAGAGCCGGTCTCCTTGTACCTCTTTATGGTATAATACACAAAGTTCCGACTACATCCCAAACTTTGGATTTCACTAAAAACTTGCATTGGTTTTTTTCCTGCTTGAAACAGTGAAATTACAGTCGCACGCAAATCTTTTGTTGGCGCCATTTTCACGGAGAATGAAACAAATATTCAAATGTATATTTTTTCTGATTCAAAACATTCGAAATTTAAAATTTTAAAAGTTTAAAAAAGTTTGCATGAATTACTTTCTTTTTAAATTAATTAAATAAGTTCGTCTCAAAACTTATGAACACACGAGGTATATACTAGTGCTGTGAATCTTTTCACATATCCAAAAACAACCGTTGAGCTGGCAGGGGTGGGGGTGACAGAATTAGCACTTCAAAGCTTAATATTTCGCAAACGAAATATTTAATCGAAAAATGGTTTTCACACACCCGCAATATTTTTGAACGACCTAAACAACAACACCCCACACCATGGGATAGACGAGAAAAACAAAATTATCCCCCGTTTACGTGTAGGGATACCTCCCTACACGTAAACGGGGGATAATTTTGTTTTTTTCACTAAAACATTTTTTTTTTTAGATTTTTGTTATACTGCTTTTTCAGCGTGATTAATATGTATACGTATATCCATACGTACTTAGCTTAGCTTAGAGTCTCTAAGCTAAGCCGAGGACAGACAGACAAACGGACGGACATGGTGCAACTATGTATAAAGGTTCCTTGTTGACTACAAAAACCTAAAAATTCACTGTTATACTCATAGAAATCGATTGCAAAAACCATATTCCAATCGGATAAGCCGTTTTGGAGATACATGATACCAACAGACAAACAAACACACAATTTTAAGGGCAAACACAAGGGTATACTAGCTTTTTACATCACATCACAAAAATTTAACTAGGTATAGGATTTAGAAATCATTTCTATTACCGATTTCCATTTCAAGTACCTAATTAGGGGCTCTGCAAAAAGAAACGTTGCGGGTATTAAAATTACGCAAATATTAACTTGTTTTTATTTTTAGCATCTGTATCGGGTGCGGTAGAAAAGGTAGCAAAAACTTTTATCGCGACTGGCCGCGACATTGCAGACGGATGGGTGTCAGGTAAGAATGATTATAAAAAACAAACACGCTCACAACTGTAATCCCCATGATGGAGTCCTCAGATCCATACTCAGTACGTAGATCTGTGTCTAGACAAATACCAATTTCGGGACCAGCCCGAACATAAGGTACATTTAGCACAAGCTTTTGTTTCGCATTTCGTTTTGCATTATTCCCTTTAAAAGTAAATTTATTTTCAATAAGTGCCTATTATATGATTTTCCAGTTATCCTTGATAAACTTCCTTGGTTGATTTGTTCCTGGTTGTGCCTTAGCTGTCCCTGTAACGGAACAAACGCATTATTGTATTCGTAAAAAACAATATCCTTCCCTTCCGACAGACGTAGCTATCAAAATGTACGAAGGAAATAAATTATATTTTGCTAGGTACCTACCCATAACTCAGGTACTTACTGTTACTCACTTTTTCTTTTTAGGTATGAAAATATTTGGATAAGAAACCTATCAAGAATAAACGTGCAGATTACTACTAAAAAAACTCAACTTTTAAAACTTGATACTTTTTTTGTAATATTTGTTTAATGAGGTTACCTTTTTTGTGTGGAAGGCCGGTTTATTTTCAATAGTCACTTATGGCATAGATTTACAGGATCAATAAAAAATATATTAATTTTGTCATTCAATTTGTACCGCCCAAGTACTTGTAGTTATTTTAAGTCTTTGTTTATTTGTTAACTTGGTGGTGTACTTATAATAAAGTATATCATTCAGTCATTCAATAGCGTTCAAAAGTTCATTCAATAGCGTTTTAACAATTTATTATTTTAAAAGCCTTAGGTATTTGTGTTATGAATAAATTGAAATAGAATAGAATTCATTCGAAAATTAAAACAAAATAGTTGTATCTTGTGGTCGATTAAATGATTGATTTACTGTTTTTGACAGACACTGTTTTTGACGGTCACTGTTTTTGACAGCCACTGTTTTTGACAGCCACTGTTTTTGACGGTCACTGTTTTTGACAGCCACTGTTTTTGACAGCCACTGTTTTTGACGGCCAACCGCTTCCTTAACTTATGTTAACTATTTATAACTATGGTAACTATTTATTCATAGGAACACCTACGAATGAAACAATATGTTGAATGCGTGAATTTAATTTTATTCGTTTAAATTATTTGCATTATATCACATACATAACTTTATTTGATATTAATAAATATTTTATAACCATGACTGTGCGTTATTGAAATATTTCTCAGCTATAAACAAAACACGTCTAGGGTATATATATATATTTATAAAAAAAAATAACTTCGAAAAACACGCAGAAACGAACGAACTTTACATGAAAATAAAGGATTTTTTTGAAACAGTACATAATAATTCCATAACTTATAGGCTCGATAAAAGTTTTCCGCTTCTATCGGACATAATAATAGTTATAGTCGGTAAAGTTAAGGAGTGATGAATATGAGGTATAATAATAATAAATTTGTTTATTTGATATTAAATACATCAACATCAAATTTTTATTTTTTTCTATTTCATATAAAATTTTAGTTTTTCATGTAATGTTTTTTTTCCAAATAAATGTTTTTATACTTCATATCATTTAGAAAAAAATAGGTGAATGCACTATCTAAATAAAGCTTTCTATAATATAATTCAACATTTACCCTTATCCTAAGACTTAAGGAACATTTCTCCAGTCTTCTTAATTAAAAATCATAATTTCACAAACGACATTATCGTTGTGCCTTCAACGTAAACCAGTCGATTTATACGTACGATTATTGATTTTGTAAAACGGTAAAAATAAAGTCGATTTTTACGTAAGATTTTACATTTTGTGAAACGGGTAAACATGTCAAAGGATTCATTATGTGAAAAATCGCACTAAACATAAAGTATCAAAACTAATAAATCTGTTACGGAAAAGTACTAACAGGGAAATCAACAATCGCTCAGGGACAGGACAATTGAGCCAGAAAGCGCGGCCTCTATTTCTCCACATATGTATAGAATAACCAACCTTGTTTTCTTGCCTTTCTTTCCTGGCTTAGTCGCGGAAAAACAGGCAGTAGACAAAGCGACGTTTCAAAGTGATCCTTGTGATTATAATGAATATTAATTTTTACTTTGACTTTGACTATAGATCTTTAACTTTGAGTTTAGATTAATAATCTAAACTCAAAGTTAAAGATCATATCTTATATGAGTACCCCTTTCCTTCTGCTACTCAGGAAAACATTTGAAGAGCTCTTGCCAGCGTCCTTTCCATCGCTGGCAGTGCTTGCTGAACGTTTAACTTTCGTCATTTGTGCGACCTGGAAATAACAGTTTTTTTTTAACGAAGAATATACCTTTAAATTGAAATTGTTGCCAAAATACAATAAACGGAAAAGGGGAGACCGTTCAAAAGCTGGGAGGACGAGCTAAAGAATATTGCCGGGAAATCATGGACAAGGAAAGCGAGAGATAGAGAGGAATGGAAGAGGTTGGAGGAAGCCTTTGCCAAAAAAGGGCAAACAGATAATAATGCCGATGTATGTAAAATATTAAATATTGTATTAAGTTTATAATTTATCTGAAATAAAGGGCTTATATTATTATTATTCCTTGTAAACAAAACAAATAAGCGAACACGCTCAGGCTCAGATACATACTTCGTGAATAGATAAATAACGATGTTACCGTTTGTAACTTACTATTAAGATGTTGTTCAAGAATACAGTTTGGTACAATTCCAGTAGGTAAACAGTACATACTTGTACATTAGACTTCACTTAATGATATCATAATGTACCTTAAGGATAAATTAGCCTCAAAGAGCCTGTGTTTTAGGGTCACCGAGACTTACCTCGGACTCTAAATCATAAGTAGTGAAATATCAATATTGGCGTTGTACATCTTAGCCATGTAAATAAACAAAGTAGAAGAGGTAGGGAGTGGTTTACCTACACTAGTTTTTAACATAATAACAATGATGCTGGACATTTTTCACACAGCATCATCTAACCCCGAATTAAGCAGAGCTTGTACTACATGACTGATATACTACTCATATACTTTTTTGTAAATACATTCATATAATACACAGGTTCTCAAACTTATTTTTCCAACCGCCCACTTTGAGAATAAAAAAATCCTAGCACCCCCCAAAGTTTTTAAACATAACAACCTATGCTTTCCTCTCTAGACCGCCTTAGCACCCCCAGTATTTTCTAGTTTTCTACCGCCCCCCTGAAGGCCTCCAGCGCTAACAAGGGGGCGTTATCGCCCACTTTGAGAAACAGTGATATAATAGAATACACCAAGAACCGAAACAAATAATTGCCACAAAGCTAGAAGGCCTCCAGCGCTAACAAGGGGGGCGTTATCGCCCACTTTGAGAAACAGTGATATAATACATAGAATACACTAAGAACCGAAACAAATAATTGCCACAAAGCTAGTCCATTCGAGCTTTACTCACAGCTTCGTCTATAGCCCTGAATTGCCAGTTCCAATGAACGCGGTAGAGGAACGGGCGGTGGTCGAAGCGGTTGTCGTCGGGACTGTACGACTCGGCGTGGTAAGACGGCGTCAGCACCGTCATCTTGTGCCGGTTTATAGCGTAGCAGCGGAAGAAGTGCTTCACTTTCTCAGCCACCTGCGAAATTAAATGTGCGAAACAAAAACTCAATAAGCTGTTGTAAATAGTAGGATTTTACCGAATTCTACCTTTGGTGATTGCAAGTTGCAAAGAAAATATCTGTGATCAGATTTTTATAATAAGATTTCTTGATCAATACCTGAAAGTTGATAAAAGTCCAATATGAAATTTCATCCCTTACTTTTTTAAAGTTAGGGGTGGTGTTTTTCATAACCCTTCAAGTTTACCCGAACCATAAAACAACGAATCATTAAAATCGGTCCACAATAGACAAAGATATCGCGTAACATACACACAAACAGACGAAATGAGATTATCCTCCCTTTTTGAAGTCGGTTGAAAAATACTTGTTATAGTTTATAGTATAAATATAGTAACGTCTGTTTCGCGGAGGGGTAGGCAGAGACCACGGATTTCCAATTGCTACGGTCCTGGCATACCTCTTTTGCTTCATACATCCTAATAATTTCTTTATTTTAAAGTAAAAAGTACTTGTAATTGTTTTATAGTATCACTAGCTTCTGCCCACGGCTTCGACCGCGTGGTACTCGGATAAATAGTAGCCTATGTGCTATTCTGATGTATAATCTATATTACTGTAAAGTTTCATCAAAATCCGTTCAGTAGTTTCTGTGTGAAAGAGTAACAAACATCCATCCTCACAAACTTTCGCGTTTATAATAATAGTGAACGAATGAACGAATGAATGAATGAAAACTTTATTTGGCACCTACCTACACAGAAGAAATGTATATTAAATTAAATTGATATATTACATTTCATGTATTACAATACAATACAATACAATATAAATGTCACTTGTTACCTCGCTAGGAGTGCATTTGTCGCTCCAAGCGTGCGCCAGTTTCTGGTACATGGTGAAGGGTCCGCAGCTGTGCGTCTTCCGTAATCGTCCGAACTGCGACAGCTCGTCGTACGTCATGCCCATGTCCTGCTCGTCCGTCTGCGTGATCTGACCGTCCGTCAGCGGCTCCAGCTCGGCGGTGGGCGGGGCCTGCAGGATCTCGGAGAGAGACGGCAGGAAGAATCTGGAATCAGAGCGAGATGTCATGTTTGATAAATAGAAAATGCTTCATTGCACAAGATAAATAAATAATGCTGGACAATTACACACAGCATCATCTAGTCCCAAACCACGCAGAGCTTGTGTTATGGGAACTACATGACTGATATACTACTTATAACATTATTTTGTAAATACATACATATTATACATAGAAAACACCCAGAGACAAATATTTGCAGATCATACAAACATTTGTCCCGCGGCGGCAATTGAACCCGCAACCTACTGCGTCTCAGGCCGACCTTCGCCCACTGCGCCACAGAGGTCGTCATACAAATAAGTACTCTTAGACTTCGCTGGAAGCCGGTTTTGAAGCCGCTGTATTTAGGAAAAAATCCTAGTCCATAGTTTGTCCCAGTTTGCGTCGGCAGTGTAAGGATGGACGGCTGCTAACCTAATGCACATTGAACGGTCTTATCTTCCAGACGGACGACCTCTGTGACGCAGTGGGCGAAGGCCCGCCTGAGACGCAGAAGGCTGCGGGGTCCATTCCCGCCGCCGAACAAATGTTTGTACTTGCAAATATTTGTCTCTGGGCCTGGGTGTTTTCTATGTATTATATGTATTTATAAAAAAAATCAAGTATATCAGTCATGGAGTTCCCATAACACAAGCTCTGCTTACTTTGGGGCTAGATGATGCTGTGTGAAAATGTCCAGAGCATATTATTATTATTACAGACAACCTTAGGAGTATAGTTTGAACTGGTTACCGGTTCTTGGCGTAGTGCAGGAACGCCTTGAGATCGCTCTTGGAGACTCCGCCTATGGGGTTGATGTCCGCGCTGGAGCAGTCGTACTTGGTCATGTAGCCGCGCAGAGCTTCATCCACGTTGGAGGAGCCGAGCACCAGCAGCCCGCCCGGTCTCCCTCGCACCCATAGCACTAGCTGCGCGAACAAGTAGGATAGCACCATTCGGAGTCTGGCCTGGAATTATAGCATAACATTAACGAACTTGATGGCGCGACAGATGGCAGAGCTGCCTGCTGAGGTGGGCAGCAGCGACGACCTACTGTCCACGTGGTACCCGGATAAAAAGTACCTCTTACCATTAAGTGAGCGTTCGTAAGAAAAAAAACGCATTCGCTCGACCATTTACTCGCAGATTTACGTTGCAAAATTGGTCTCAACGAAACGACGAACGTATTTTAAACACATAATTCAGCCTATTATATGATTGTCCATTCTAAATAATTGATAACACATTTTTTGCAATCGGATGCATATTTTCGGAGATTACCTCCTACATTCAACCTTACAAACTTTACCATCTTATAATATTAGTGTAGATATTAACGAGCTAGGTGACGCAGCGAGTTAGTAGCGGCTGAGACGCCAGAGTTGTGGGTTTGATTGCCGCTACGGGACTATGTATGCGGGGGGAATGTATGCATGTTTTGCAGATATTTGTTTCGGGGCCGGCTGTTGTGGTACCATGATACTCGTAGTTCCTAAACAACCTCGTAGTCAAAGTCAAAGTCAAAGTCAAAGTCAACGTCAACGTCAAAGTCAAAGTCAAAGTCAAAGTCAAAGTCAAAGTCAAAGTCAAAGTCAAAGTCAAAGTCAAAATTCATTTATTCAATAAAATCACAAGGACCACTTTGAAACGTCGGTTTTTATGTACTGCCTGTTCCTCCGCGACCAAGCCAGGAAAGAAAGGCAAGAAAACAAGGCTGGTTATTCTTTTTAATGATCCTTTTACAAAACAATAGGTTCGAGTTGGAGTAGTACCCACGATACAGACATTCGTACGTTAAGTCAGGACTTGACCTTTGACAACCTCTGTGGCGCAGTGGGCGAAGGTCCGCCTGAGACAGAAGCCGCCGCAGAAGATTGCGGGTTCGATTCCCGCTGCGGGACAAATGTTTGTATGCCCTGCATTCATTTGTCTCGGATTTGGGTGTTTTCTATGTATAATATGTATGTAATTACAAAAAATATATATATATGTAGTATATCAGTCATGTAGTTCCCATAACACAAGCTCTGCTTACTTTGGGGCTAGATGATGTTGTGTGAAAATGTTCAGCATTATTTAATATTTATTTTTTGGGTTTTTAGACTTCAATGACAAGAATACTTAATGGACATCTCGTTATGGTAGAATGAGGTAGTCCATAAGCGTTCATTATGGCACTTTTTGGTGAAGATAACTCATTGTTTTTTTTTAATTATATCAAATAAAATAAGTAAGTTACCTGAATATTCTGCAAGGCCAGATTCTGCCGGGGACAGCCGCCCTTGCTCCTGAACTTGGGAACCAGCCCCGTGGCCGTCGTGAAGATGCCGATCACAGCGCTTACAGCTGAATCTATCACTATCGGGAAATGGTAGCTTCCTATTTGGCTGGCCAGCTGAAATTGAACAAGTTCATCACCATGTACCAGTGTTGCCAGCCGGGACATGACAAAAGCTACCTAAAATAGATATAAAAAGGTACTAAAAGTTGATAGACCGGTGTTGGTTATATTATCTTACATATAAATTGATAATTTTAACAAGTTCATCATCATGTACCAGTGTTGCCAGCCAGGTCATGTCAAAAGTTACCTAAAATAGATAAAAAAGTAGCATTTTGGTGTGAAAGAAACCTTTCTTATTTTTTTCCATATAAAAAGGTACTAAAAGTTGATAGACCGGTGTCAGTTATATTATCTTACAGATAAATTGATAATTTTAACAAGTTCATCATCATGTACCAGTGTTGCCAGCCAGATCATGACAAGAGTTACCTAAAATAGATAAAAAGCCTTTTGGTGTGAAAGAAATCTTTCTTATTTTTTTCCATATAAAAAGGTACAAAAAGTTGATAGACCGGTGTCAGTTATATTATCTTACAGATAAATTGATAATTTTAACAAGTTCATCATCATGTACCAGTGTTGCCAGCCAGATCATGACAAGAGTTACCTAAAATAGATAAAAAACCTTTTGGTGTGAAAGAAATCATTCTTATTTTTTTCCATATAAAAATGTACTAAAAGTTGATAGACCGGTGTTGGTTATATTATCTTACAGAAAAAAATATAATTTTAACAAGTTCATCATCATGTACCAGTGTTGCCAGCCAGGTCATGACATAAGTTACCTAAAATAGACAAAAAAGTAGCATTTTGGTGTGAAAGAAACCTTTCTTATTTTTTTCCATATAAAAATGTACTAAAAGTTGATAGACCGGTGTTGGTTATATTATCTTACAGAAAAAATTATAATTTTAACAAGTTCATCATCATGTACCAGTGTTGCCAGCCAGGTCATGACAAAAGTTACCTAAAATAGATAAAAAAGTAGCATTTTGGTGTGAAAGAAACCTTTCTTATTTTTTTCCATATAAAAATGTACTAAAAGTTGATAGACCGGTGTTGGTTATATTATCTTACAGAAAAAAATTGAATTTTATAGTGTTTTTCATCTTAAGTTACATTTAACGATTTTTCTTTTTCTAACCCATTTTTTCTTTTCTATTTTTTGCCAACATTGCAAAAAATATATGATGCTGTGTGAAAACAGCATTATTTCTTTATTTTTTCGATGAAACTTCACAGTAATATAACTTACTAGCTTCCGCCCACGGCTTCGCTCGCGTAGTACCCGGATAAAAAGTAGCCTATGTGTTATTCTGATATATAAGCTATATTACTGTAAAGTTTCATCAAAATCAGTTGTGTAGTTTTTGCGTCAAAGAGTAACAAACATCCTCACAAACTTTCGCGTTTATAATATTAGTGATAAATAATACTGATGTATCCTCAGAATAACACATAGGCCACTTTTAATCCGGGTACCACGCAAGCGAATCCGTTGGCTGAGGCTGGTTAGTTAATAATTTCACGTTTTCAGAATAAATTTAGTTAATAATTTATTAAAATAGGATTATAGATTTCGTAATAATGCTCACCTGTGCTGCCCTCTGCTTGGTCTCTTGGCTGGAGTTTTCTGTAGCCATATAGCATGTTACCAGCAACCTATTGCAGAGCTCCATAGGATCGGACGGCGTATAGTCCGACTGGCAAAGAATTTTGCGCACATCGTATAGGATTTGACTTTCTGAAATGAAAATAGGCTTGAATTGTTCTCTGCATATGCAACATTAGTGGATTTCCCGATTTCCTGGGATTTTATGTGCGTTGAATTTTTTTCAATCTTCCTTCAGAACCCTCTCGGGCAGCCATACTCCTTTTAGGGTATTCGTACCTCAAAAGGAGAAAAACGAAACTCCCTAAAGGATCACTTCATTGTCCGACCGTCCGTCTGTCTGTCTGTCTGTCAAGACCCTGTTTATCAGGAAGGTATGAAGTTGAAATTTATAACAAATAAGTTTTTAATCTTACTAATATAACAAACGTGAAAGTTTGTCAGGATGGATGTTTGTTACTCTTTCACGCAAAAACTACTGAACGGATTTTAATAAAACTTTAAAGTAATATAGCTTATACACCAGAGTAACACATAGGCTACTTTTTATCCGGGTATTACGCGAGCGAAGCCGTGGGCAGAAGCTAGTATTTTATAAATGTTTACCTCCTTTTTGTATAGCATCACAGATTTGCGTGCACATAGAGAACACGATGCAAGCGGTGCTGGTGGAATCGACGCCGCCGCTCAGTGGTAGGAAGAATCCGCCCTGACCGGAACGACGCAGATAGTCCCAGAGCCAGCAAGCAGGACCTATCGGACAAACAAAGCATTTTATAACACGCTTATTAGCTTTACTTGTAACTAAGTAACAGACAATAGCCTCGATTCTGTAGTACATTAACTAAACTAAATTTAAACTGTCGCTCTCTTTTACTGCTAGTGCAAGCAGAAAGAGATAGCTACAATTTTAGTGCTGTCAAATTAATCAGATTTACTTAAAGACTAAATTTGTATGGATAACTTTATCCATACAAATTTAGTCTTCATTTCAAGACATGCTGACTATAAGTACGAAGAAAAGCGGCACGTAAACTGATTCAACAGGAGTAAAATTCTTGCCATCTCTTTCTTGCGTACACTATCAGTAAAAGAGAGCGACAGTTTAAATTTAGTTTAGTTAATGTACTACAGAATCATGGCCAATGTTATCAAATCTTGGAAGTCAATTTTAACCTACTTCTAATTATCGTATCGAAATGAAACTTTTTACGTACATATATGTAGTTATGACAATACTATAATTTGGCATCTTGGAGCTGATCTGATGATGGAGCCAGGAGGTGGATAGTGGAACTCTTCAGTGGCTACTACTAATCCCCTCGAGTTTGGGCAAATATGATTAGTTTTGACGAGTCCAATAGATTGGGCTTGGTAACAAGGGTCTGATGATGGAGCCAAGAAGTTAATAGTGGAACTCTTCAGTGGCTACTAGTTAACCCCTTGAGTTTGGGCTCATATCATTCGTTTTGGACGAGTCCAATAGATTGGGCTTGGTAACAAGGGTCTGATGATGGAGCCAAGAAGTTAATAGTGGAACTCTTCAGTGGCTACTAGTTAACCCCTTGAGTTTGGGCTCATATGATTCGTTTTGGACGAGTCCAATAGATTGGGCTTGGTAACAAGGGTCTGATGATGGAGCCAAGAAGTTAATAGTGGAACTCTTCAGTGGCTACTAGTTAACCCCTTGAGTTTGGGTTCATATGATTCGTTTTGGACGAGTCCAATAGATTGGGCTTGGTAACAAGGGTCTGATGATGGAGCCAAGAAGTTAATAGTGGAACTCTTCAGTGGCTATTAGTTAACCCCTTGAGTTTGGGCTCATATGATTCGTTTTGGACGAGTCCAATAGATTGGGCTTGGTAACAAGGGTCTGATGATGGAGCCAAGAAGTTAATAGTGGAACTCTTCAGTGGCTACTAGTTAACCCCTTGAGTTTGGGCTCATATGATTCGTTTTGGACGAGTCCAATAGATTGGGCTTGGTAACAAGGGTCTGATGATGGAGCCAAGAAGTTAATAGTGGAACTCTTCAGTGGCTACTAGTTAACCCCTTGAGTTTGGGCTCATATGATTCGTTTTGGACGAGTCCAATAGATTGGGCTTGGTAACAAGGGTCTGATGATGGAGCCAAGAAGTTAATAGTGGAACTCTTCAGTGGCTATTAGTTAACCCCTTGAGTTTGGGCTCATATGATTCGTTTTGGACGAGTCCAATAGATTGGGCTTGGTAACAAGGGTCTGATGATGGAGCCAAGAAGTTAATAGTGGAACTCTTCAGTGGCTACTAGTTGACCCCTTGAGTTTGGGTTCATATGATTCGTTTTGATGAGTCCAAGGTAACAACGGTGCTAGTTTCTGAGTAAACCTTACCTAGTTCAATCTCCTCCTCTGGCGTCAAATACTGCCAGTCGATAGGCGGGCTTGTGGTGAGATGGACGTCATCATCCGATAATGCGAAGTCGATAGTGATCCGAGGGAAGGGCAGGTTCGAAGTAGCTAAATGCGAACGCGAGCGGTTTCTGCTGCGGTACGAACGGATGTCTTCTAGATCTATGGTTGCTGTGATTACTTCCTGAAACAATTGGAATTAAAAATTTAAAGGAAGATAGAAAATTCGTTTATTAACATACATACACGCTCGCGACTGTATTTCCCCATGATGGGCATACTCAGTGGGTGGATGTTTGAAGATACCAAGGGGGGGGGGGGGTAGTCAGGACTTTCGCAATTGCACAGAAAGGGTGTAATAGGACTATACTGCAACAATTTTTGTTCTGACATTGCTTGAAATACGTTTTTGGTTTTTATAAAAGAAATCTAATTATTTTCAGTATTTATTTTACTGTATGTTTTTTTTAAAGGAAATCGGTTTTTTTTTACTATTTATTACCTTTTCAGTTTGATGCAACGGTCAACTCAAAGGGGCTACGGTTAAAGTATGAATGTTCTGGAACAATCCGTAGTGTTTTTATTCACCACTGTACCGTCAAATGCGGTCGCAGGCAGTCAGTCAAAGTCAAAGACAAAGTCAAAGTCAAAGTCAAAGTCAAAGTCAGAGTCAAAGTCAAAGTCAATAGATTTTTATTCAATGAAATCACAAGGATCATATAGAAAGGTCAACTTAAAAACTATACGTGAATTTAAAATGTTAAAGTGAATTTACGCCGGTTCCTCGCGCGCGACCAATCCTAGAAGAGCCAGGCAACAAACTCTGCTTGGTTAGTGCTTAAGATGAAGAGCTTCTAAATAAACTACGAACCGTCAGCAAATCGACGAACAACAAAACGTGGCTTATTAAAGCCGTGTTTTCAATTTCAAAGTGTTATAAGAGCTCTCTTCGCTTTAATTACTCTTTATAGGCTTTATACAGTCAGCGCTAGTGGCTCGCTTTGCTCGATCAGAGCGTTAGAATTAAGGCGCAGCATACCTATATAAATTTCTATCTTTCATATCTATAATCTTATACCTATCTATATCTTAGTTTAGTGACTGTCGTCAATTTATTGGTAAAGTACAAAAAAATCCTTAAAATCTATATTGATAGATAAATGAAATTGGTAGGTACCAAACTTTATGCCTCAATTTGGCAAAAATATAAACGCAATCGGCGGATATTAGTTAGGTTTAAGCTAATAATTATATGTGGGGGGTGGGTGCATTGGAAGTTTTTGTTTTCTTTTTTATTCTATTTCTCTATCTATTTATTATTCTATTTTTTATTATTTCTGTTATTTTTATTTTCTTATGGTGTACAATAAAGTGTTTTCATTCATTCATTCATTCATTCATTCATTCATTCATTCATTCATTCATTCTACCAACATCGAATTGTTAAAATATAAAATGTGTCCAGCCTATTACGTTTGTTATAACATTATGGAGGAAATTCGAAACTTAGCAGTCCGTAACTAATGTACGCAATATGTATAAAATATTTTAATATGTGATAAGTGCGTTGATATGTAAATTGTGATTGTGATTTGATTTAATAAATAAATAAAGCCTAAAATAAAAAATAAAAAATTACAAAACCACACAGAAATAATAACTTTAACTAATAAAAAACTTTTCTTACAGCCAATTAAGGATTTTTTTGTACTTTACCAATAAATTGACGACAGTCACTAAACTAAGATATAGATAGGTATAAGATTATAGATATGAAAGATAGAAATTTATATAGGTATGCTGCGCCTTAATTCTAACGCTCTGATCGAGCAAAGCGAGCCACTAGCGCTGACTGTATAAAGCCTATAAAGAGTAATTAAAGCGAAGAGAGCTCTTATAACACTTTGAAATTGAAAACACGGCTTTAATAAGCCACGTTTTGTTGTTCGTCGATTTGCTGACGGTTCGTAGTTTATTTAGAAGCTCTTCATCTTAAGCACTAACCAAGCAGAGTTTGTTGCCTGGCTCTTCTCGTTGGAAAAAATAGAATAATAAATAGATAGAGAAATAGAATAAAAAAGAAAACAAAAACTTCCAATGCACCCACCCCCCACATATAATTATTAGCTTAAACCTAACTAATATCCGCCGATTGCGTTTATATTTTTGCCAAATTGAGGCATAAAGTTTGGTACCTACCAATTTCATTTATCTGTATTGATAGATAAATGAAATTGGTAGGTACCAAACTTTATGCTGTAGGACATTGGTCCTACTGCATTTACAACTTTCATAACATTGTGATACGGTACATTAATCGATGTCACTGATTCACTGAACGTAGTAAGTTATTGTCCCTCTGCAAAGCACATGCCTCCCTCCCCTCCTTCCAATCTCCTCTGTTGCCTGCTAGTCGAGCCCAGCCCTTGATGTAATTATCCAGCTCATCCCGCCATCCGCCTGGGCCTTCCACGTGGCCGTCGTCTGCTTAGGACCTAGTCTGTGGTGGTCTTCGTCCACAACTCGTCTAGCATACGACACACATGTCCGGCCCAATCCCATTTTAGTTTTGCAGCTTTTTGAGCGACATAAATTTTGATAAATATACAAAATAAATAAATAAATAAATAATGCTGGATAATCCACACAACATCATCTAGCCCCAAGCTAAGCAGAGCTTGTGTTATGGGCAGAGATGACTGATATACTGAATACAATACATTACATAGATAGATATTTTTTTATTATACATAGAAAATACCCAGAACACCCGGAACAAATATTTGCAGATCGTACAAACATTTGTCCCAGGGCGGGAATCGAACCCGCAACCTCCTGTGTAGCAGGCGGACCTTCGCCCACCGCGCCACATCGGTCGTCAAATAAAATGAAATACTATATAATTTGTAACCAGCTATTTTTCTCAAATTATACTGTTACTTTACTTTATAATATGGTAGTGAATATCGCCCTTACCACATCATGCAAAGCGAACTGCAGCCCTCTGCTTACGATATGCCCATTAACAGCGACGCAGGAGCAGCCGTTGAAGTATATCCGCTGTCCGTCGCATCCTCTCAGATTGCTGAACAGGTAAGCGCCGCCGCTCTTGAACGTGGCACTCTTCACGAGGTCCACGGTCACGTAGGCCTTCCGCAGCTCCATGTAGCTACCGGAGCCGTTGGATATGATTTCAACACCGTCAAGGCCTAGAGGTATGTGGCGGCTGAAAAAAAATGATTACCATAGAAAATGCTATAAGATATTTAATAGGACCATATAATATTCTACCATCCAAATGGTATGCAAATGTCAATAGATAGATTGAGAATGAATTTATATACAAGAATAATTATAAAACTCATATTGTAAAAATGGGAATTTTCACGTATTGCACTATCGGTGAAAGCACCGACTAAGTTTCGACTCATTCCGAAATGAGGATGACTGTTTTTCCCGTTTTTACAATATGAATAGTCAAGTTCACGATCGTTTTTGGAATAATTATAAAATGTCAAAACATATGCCTTAACTTAGTTACTTTGTTGGTAAATAAGCACCTGTGTAATAGGGTAAATGAAATAAACAAATTTCGACGGCCTCTTTGGCGTAGTGGGCGAAGGCCCGTCCGAGACAAATCCTGCGGGACAAATTTTTGTATGATCTGCAAATATTTGTTTCGGGTCTGGGTGTTTTCTACGTATAATATGTATTTACAAAAATAAGTATATAAGTAGTATATCAGTCACTAGTTCCCATAACATAAGCTCTGCTTACTTAGAGCTAGATGATGCTGTGTGAAAATGTCCAGCATTATTATCATTATTTTTAATTCCAAAAACTATCGTGAACTTGACTATTCATATTGTAAAAACGGGAATGTTCACATACTACACTATCGGTGAAGGCACCGACTAAGTTTCGACTCATTCCGAGAGTCTTCATCAGGGTGAGTGATCGCGACTTTCTTCGCGTCGCGCCGTGCACACGTCGTGCGTGCGTGTATTACGTGACAATTCCCGTTTTTAGAATATGAATTATTAATTTATCATTATTATTATTATCATAGTAAATACCTTTGTGGATTCCACAACTCTTCGCATATCTCGAAGCCGATACAAGTATCTTTGGTGGCTATCACAGCATCACCGATGGGCACTATCGTCTGCTCCGTTATAGCTGTTATCATACGCGGGAGGTAGTACTCTTCTGTCTGTCTGTCCTGAAAGTTACGGCATATTTACAACGGATTCTAAAACGTAGAATCCATTTTTGACCAAAAAGGGCTAATTAAAAAAGGCATTTATTTGCATACACTTAAACAGACATACCTAGCCTAAGTACAATGTAATAATAAGTAGGTTTGTCTGTATGTAAAAAGGACGAGGACTCAACCTCGCCTACTGATGTAGCTATTACTATTGCTATTCCTATTGCAGAAATCGCAAAAAAAAAACTGTAAAAAAAAAAAAAAGTATCCGTTAAATATTCTGGGCGTGTCAATTTTACAAGATGGAGGCTATGTCCAGCCGCAGAGGTCAACCGAACGATGAATATAATTAATATAATTAATGAGGGAGAGCGTCACGATCACTCACCCTGATAAAGACTATCGGAAAGAGTCGAAACTTAGTCGATGCCTTCATCGATAGTACGATACGTGAAAAATCCCGTTTTTTACAATATGAATACCCTACTTATCATGACCTACTAATATTATAAACGCGAAAGTTTGAGAGGATCGATGTTTGTTCCTCTTTCACGCAAAAACTACTCAACGGATTTTGATGAAACTTTACAGTAATATAGCTTATACATCAGAATAACATACAGGCCAATTTTTATTTGGGTACCACGCGGGCGATGCCGTGGACATAAGCTAGTGATGACATAAATTAAAGAACAGAAATGCGCAAAACGTAATTTGCAAACAAAAACGCAACTCCAATTACCCCAGAAAATTAGAAAATACCCCCACAAAACCACTAATAGCTTACTTTAGTCCAACCTGAAAACCATCTCGACTCCCTATAATTCCCATCTTCACACATCAGCATCTTCGGTCTTATCAACAGAATCTTCTTGTTCAGAAACACAACTCTGCAGTTGTAAGAGACGTTCCTATGTTGTACGGGCATGCCAACGTCTATCAGCATGTCTTTGCAAGTCGGGGACTTGAGAAGATCAGCGAGGACTTGCCAGCTGTGCAGGAAGGTGTCCGGCTCGTGGAAATGGTCTTCGCAACTGTAGCCACTGGAACAACACGCATATCAAAGGAGTTGCTAAGAATAATGATGAAACACTATTCGTATCTTGTCATTATACCAACCATTCGCACTAAGATGGACGAAAGAAGATTATCAAAACAAGTATACAAGGCGAGCGTGAATGGGATAGTTGGAAGAGGAAGGCCTCGGCAAACATACACTGACCAAATTGGAGACATTCTTACCAGATCAGAAGTACACTAAACCGCTGAGCTTGTATGAAAAATTTGATGAGGATGAATGAAGCGAAAGAAGTATGCCAGGATTGTAGCAAGTGGAAATCCTTGGTCTCTGCCTACCCTTTCGGGAAACAGGCGTGACTATATATATATGTATGTATTCGTACTAAGCGTTTCGGTTCTGCCTTTATACATAATCACACACATAATCTGCATAGAACATAATATGTACAGAATCCAGTTCTTCTACCTCTATTATTATATATTATTCATCAGTTTGTGAACAATTTCGAATCTGTATAGTAGGTATACTTAAATAGATGCCGCGTATCGCAGTTGCTGGCCCCCGCACGGACACCGGCGTCACGGAAGACCAGTGTTTTAGTGGCACAAAGTGCTTCTATAACATAGTGTTGAGTGACGGCCGTTTTTGTTATCAATCTCGTTTTTATTTTAATGACTCATACATGTACTCCTGTATCCTTTAAGTGACACAAAATAAACTATTTCTTTCTTTGTCTTTATAATAGAAAATGGCGAAAGAATGGAACACACTACCATCATCTGTCTTTCCTGTAAAATATAATCTGGGTCTCTTCAAGGTAAGAGTGAATAGGTATCTTCTAGACCTTCATGCTCCATTGTCGGCTATATTAACACTTACAATCAGGTGAGATTATAGCCAAAAGAAGGTCTATTATTGAAAAAAAAATACCTACTTGTAGATAAATGTGTATAGTTTAAGGTTTAAATAACTTTATTCACAAAAAGACAAACAGATGTCACTTACATGAGAACAATACAATCTTAATTACTAATCTGAAAGTAGGTTGTTCTTATATAATTTTAAGTTTAGGTTTTGCCCATTTAACGTGTCTTTAGCAGTGATGCATCATTGGTAATATGATGGGCTAATTTGTGTTTAAACACGTTAAATGAGCAAACACTTTTTTGTGCGGATAACAATTATAGGAGAAAAGACGTATCAGATCGTAGTATGATGGAGGTATCGTGGATTCATTCCGTCGTCGCATAACTGGTTCTTACCTGCTTTAGGTACATGACTAGCTTGAAGGTATGGTCAACTTGAAAGCACCACGTGTAATAAGTAACATAGAAAAAAACATAACACGCAATTTTTTTAAACTGGGTACGTGCTATCCATCGCCTATTGCATGATGATAAAGGCTTAGAACCATGTTTTTTAGAAATAGATTGCAAAAAAACCGCATTTCAATCGGACATGCCGTTTCGGAGATTAATGCTAACAAACATAATAAACATACAAAGAAACAACCTCTAATAGCAAACGCATTTACGGACTCCTGCCGTCGTCGCCGGTAATAAAGGTCTATCAACGAGCTATAATCCAGTTGATACCTTGGAGGTGCGTTGACAGCTGGTTGACAGCGAGAGTATGGGCGAGGAGGATCTGGTGCCGGGTTGAAATGTGTGCAACATCTTTGAGGGTAGAGCGAACTATAATCCAGGTATACCTTGGAGGGCGTTGACGGCTGGTTGACGGCGAGAGTATGAGCAAGGCAGATCTGATTCCGGGGTGAAATCTGTGCATCATCTTTGAGGGTAGAGCTAACCATAATCCTGTTGATACCTTGGAGGTGCGTTGACGGCTGGTTGACGGCGAGAGTATGGGCGGGACGGATCTGGTGCCGGGGTGAAATGTGTGCATCATCTTTAAGGGTAGAGAGAACTATAATCCAGTTGATTTCTTGTAGGTGCGTTGACGGCTGGTTGACGGCGAAACCATGGTCCAGGCGATGCGGATCTGGTGCCGGGGTGAAATTTGTGATCATCTTTGAGAGTATAGATCTGATTGGTAAGATTCTTACCAAATCTCCAGCTCAGGTCCAGTGCGATAGAGCGCCCCCATCTCCTTGGCTTCCTGTATGGACTGCAGGATTCGGCTGAGGTTGCCCTCAAAGTCGAGCGCCCATTGGTTTAGCGTGCATACCGCTACTGTCACCTTGCGCCCCATTGTGGCTGAGAATACATTTTTGTGTGTCATTATTTTAGATCTACATGGCCTATCAAGCACCCAAGACAAAGGTAATATCGATGAAAGAGAAGACAATTATTTATGTCTCTCTTTTATCTGACGGAAAAGAGCAACATAATGAATATTTGTCACCTTTTCCGTTGTTAAAACCGTTGTCTTCGTGTGGTCTTGGTGCTAATTTTCACAGGAAGAAACATTTCGTCAAAAAGTATTGCATTGCTTGGTAATATTGCCAACTCATTTTGTGATGCTATGCAACAAACCGTTTGTGGAAAATACCCTTAGAAGATAAAATAGTTCTGATGATTTAAGAGCAGCCTCATCTAAAGCCTTTGCAGGCAGAACTGCAGTGAAACAGACTTGCGCAGAACAGACAAACCAGTTTAAGAGTCAGCACTTCAGCAGATATGTTTTAACGAACATCGAAAATACAGACACACAAATTTCATAGAAAACAAAGGAAACATAACATGGACTGCCACCTTGTTTTTCCTTCTCTAATTTTAAGCTGAATGTAGTGATACTACAAACGACTGCTATGTAGCAAGGTCAGATTCGTACTGATGCTAACTGATCGATTCTTAACCTTAAGGCCTAGCTCTAACTGTTTATTGTACGTTGACCATCTCATGTTTTTCCTCAATGTGGTAAATATGTGTCCCATTTAATTAAAATGCATTAGTCTCTTTAGAAAATATACAGCCAACAGACACATACATAATCCTGACCCCACAGTACAATTCCCTGCGTCGTGGGTAATCATGAACTACAAGACCCTGGTACCACAACACTCAGACCCGAAACAAACTGCAGAACATGCAAACAGTTATCTCGCAGCGGGAGTGGAACCTGCATCTCTTGCATCGCCGCCTGCTACTTGCCCGCGGCGCTACCGAAGTCATCACAGTGAAATCTATTAGGCTACTTTACTGTTATAACTACCATCTCATAAACCTATTTCGTTCCTCCTGATATTTTTACAAAAATCTCTCCAACTGTGTTCGGTTATTTCATGACCAAAGATCGCGGTCACTAAGTAAGTTTTTGAAAGAACTATACACTTTTTTTTTTTAAAGTCCGGTTGTTTAGTATTCCTGCTAAACTTGGTATTACATTGTTCCCCGTCGCCATTATACTGTGACGAGCGCGGCCTAGCTAACTACGGTACGCTAGCGCCATCTCTTATCAAATGGACGCACTACTTATTACCGCCATCTAGTATCGACTGGCGCTAGAAAAGGACGGTAGTTTCCAGAACGTTCGAGACGGTACGAGACGGGGCGGAGCGAAGTGAGACAGTGTGATGGCCACGCCTCCTACTAGATTGTTCTGGAAGAGACGTCTTACGAGATATATAAGCGCGGCAAGCGGCCGGTAGAGTCAAACCCTCCGTAGACCAAGACACGTTCTTGGTGACCCCGATGACCCCATCAGCACCGCTAACGCGGTGGTGACGTCATCAAGTCCCGACAGAGCAAACACTCCACAGATACACCGAGCTCGCCGGCGGGCTCGACGAGTCCCCACTTCTGCCTACTCACGGTACAGATATGTACCGGGGCGTTTCTCTCCTATTCCACCCCCTCTGGCAACGGCCCAAGCCGAGGTCCGTACCTAAGTGGTGCCCTTGTGCTAGTTGCCCCATCCTAACTTTTTACAGGCTGAGCGCCTTCTGCGCTCGCCGTAGTCCGGTGACGCTGACCAAGGCCACCTGCGGCCCTGCAGCATTAAAGTCCATTCAGAAAAAAAAGCCGGTAGAGTCAGTTTATTTTCAAGATTGGAAAGTGAATTATTGGAAGTGATTCGAGAGCGATACCCAGTGACTAGTGAAGTGACAGTTGCGCTTGTGTTGTACTAAGTGATACAGTGTTTTTATTTGAATTGTGTAGTTCCGTTGTGTTATTTGTTCTGTTGACATTTTTATTGAGTGATTTATTAAAACAGTATTAATTTAGGTATTTAATTGGACTAAATTATTTTCTCCCGATTCTGCGTAATAAAACACGTATTTCATTTCTATGGCATTTTCCAATATATCGGTGCTGCAATCTACAACTTGACACTCCCCTATAAACAGCCAGATACGATCTGATCATTGAAAGAATGAGTGACTCGAGACTAAGATCGGTGGTTGGCTGATCGATAACCGCACCAGGCCGTACCAGGATCCGGCCAATCACCCTACAGCTGAAAGTTTCATATGAACACGTGTATCAGAAAATACTGAAATTACTCGATAAAAGATGCATTATTCCTGTCCTACCACAATTATTTTTCCAGAACATATCCTGGTTGATTTCCAGAATAAAACTGTAATTACAAATTGATAGACTTTGTGTTAGTTTTTCTTTCAAATCTTTGTTTAAAGTACCATTTTCAAAGAATTTAATTCGAAAATGAAACATTAAAATAAGTAGAAAACGTGTTTACGTGAAAGTTCAGTTAGAAGAAGGTGACCCCTACATAATTTTCAGATACTAATGGATACTGATTCAGGGAAGCCTTTGGTGTAAGCTATCCGGCTGTTTTTTTCCTTAATTTGACAACAGATAATGTACTACTAAGATATCTCATTGTAGGGGGGCCAGACACCGACTTTGCCTTCATGGAGCGCTGGACGAAAGAGCATGTTGTTCGCTCGTAATCTAGTGGCTCTATGTACCTATCTATACTGTGGTTAATTTAATGTCTTATCTACTCTTTAATATTATATACAATATATTGTATATAATACATAGATTATATTTATGTGTAATTGTAATATATGAGTCATACAGATAACGATTGACATTCTAACGTAATCATATGATAACGTTACATTCAACATGAATAAGCCAATTTTACAGAAAACATTAATTACTACTATAAGAAGATTGAACGCACATGCTTGAAAATATATATCAGATATAACAGAAATTAGATCAAACCATAGATTGAATGTCTCCAAGAATGTCTACAGAGAAATAGAAGGATAGCAAGGCAACGGTTATGAGGGCACGAAAAGCTGATTGATATACTACTTACCATTATGTATGCATATTAGAATATTATACTACTACAATTTTATTACATGTGTATACTAGGTACACTAGGATGTGTGTAACGTACCTGGAAAAAATAGCGAGATATTTTGCTTTGTAGAGTATAATCGATTTCACACTGAAATCACCTAGGCAACTTGGGCATCTTTAAAATTATGAAAAGCAATGTGATCGATAGTATACTATGTTTTGTAGATAATGACGAGAGTAGTTCGTTGCAAATCCAGATCTCTTGAGATAGGAATTGTTAAGTATCTATTTTATTTTCTATACTTTTAAAACCGCCTTCATATTGATTTGCAATATTTGCCAGAATCTTTTTGTCTATCTTATCAAAATCAATAGTCATTGTATTTTTAAATAGTCGACGACAGAAAACTCTGAGCCTAAGCCGCTGGTCCTGGAAATTGAGTGTAAAGGGAATTTTGAAAATTCACATTCTAGGCTAAGGGATCCAAAAGGAGCTCAAAGGTTCAACAAAAAAGCTCTATTTCTCCTAAACTTTTAACACTGGACACTAGCAAAATGCATGTAGCCTTCAAAATAAAGTTGTTTGTTAAACGTTTGTTAAAACGTGTTTCACGATTAGGTACATAAAATTTTCAGAATTGAAGACCCGATGTTTCTTTTTTTACGGAAAAAAACTAAATTAGTTGTTTTTGGGCTCGGTTGAATTATTTTTAACTGAAACTTTTTGAATTTTTTTAATCAGGGTTTAATGAAGAACTGGGTAGATGCTCATTTTATTTTTTTCATCCAGCACACAGCAATTCAATAGACTACAGTAAAACCGTCACGTTAAATTGGTCTCATTTAAATAGTTTTTCTGAGCTGTTTGATAATAGCTATCAGAGTCTGTTCAACCCCTGATGGTGCTGCCGAGGCTTGAACTTTGTATGTTACTCTCCTCACGCAAAGTCACGGGCTTTCCTCTGGTCTGATGCAAAACTAATGGTAGGTAGTTACTAGGTACACTTACTTGACTTAATCTCTATTTTATTATCTTACTAGAATATCAACATTAATTAAAGATATGGAATTTCATATAGGTATGTTATATGAAAAATATTGTCGTGTATTTTTAATTTACATGAACTTTTATAGGCTTCTAACTTTTCTTTTAAATGCATAAAGTAGAAATACATTTAAAGCTTATACAATACGCCATTCTCTGTTTCACAAGGGATATCGTTACAACCTCGTAAATGGCAAACCTTCTACAATTGAAAACTTATACCTACATACGTATAATAAATAGTTTCCGCTTGTTTAATGAATATCCAATGAGTTAAGAAAATATGAGAGTATTTAATTGCAAGTATTCGGACAATAGAATTATTTCATAACGAACGAGTTACATAAATTATATAGGAAAGTAGAGTTATTCTGTCAAAATAATGTAAAAAAATGGTCATGTAGAAATACAACGTGCGGTTTTCAGTACAACAAAAGTTTTAAAGCTATGGGATCTCTAGTCATTCTCAAGGCTATAAAGTCATTAAAGTTTTCCGGCTTGCGATTGAAAAGTTTTCCACACGGACGCTCAAACTTAGGAACGCTACGTGGAAGTGCAGTCACCTTACGAGCTTTCGTAGAACCATATCTACTAAGCAATCAACTGACTAAGCTTATATAAAACTTATATACACGATCACGATTCTGAATAATATATACAGCTTATATACCGCGCGGTTAGTCAACCAGAATGGTATTACAAAAGCTCGGAAAGCCTCCCCGTGCGATAGCCTCGTTAAATGCGAATCAAATGCCCCTGTAGATATAAGCCGACCTAAACCTAGGTGCATAGTTCAGTCGGGTCTAGACTGGAGTGCCGACTGAGACGCGTAGGGTTAACCACCCTCGCCAAGAACAATCTTGTCTTACAAAAACTGTGCCTACTTTTAATTTATTATGCTGGGCGATTTAACAGTGACTAATGGATATATGAAAGTGGATGAGAAATTGGATATTATTATCAGCGAAGATGATGGATCCCTTGAAGTTGCAAATGGTAAGTCTTAAGAACCAGCTATACCATGGCTATAGCTATTATGATAAAACGTACTACATTTCGTGCTGGAGCCAAAAATTCGTGGCTTATTCAATATTTATGAATAGACATGCTTTACTACCAATTATAAATTCATCGTGATATATATTAACTAAAACTCAGAACTAGACTATGGGCCTCATAAATAAAACTAATGCCGAGCATCAATATTCAGTACAACTTTTCGCTATCAAATCATAAATCCCCACTCTTCGCATGAACAACTCCTTGACGTCACCAACCACCTGATAAAGTTTATACGATTGGGCCAGATATTACTGGGGCAATCGTCTTCCAATAACGGATAATGTATCCCTATTTTGGAAGCCAGTTCGTCTCCGGACGCCGCGCCACCCGCCAGTTTCATAATAAAAACTTTGCCTGACGAAATAAACATCAATCGTGTAGCCATGGTGATACAAAGCTTTGCACAGGCGAAACCCAGACGAATGATAAAGATCCCTAGGTGTTCGCACGAATGTTAATACATTCAAATAAAATGTTATGGTGGAAACAGCTGGAGAGTACGCAGCACAACGTTATGATGGTCGAAATGGACGAGCAAAGGAGACGGGAATACATAGACAATACAACAGTGACGTTGACGCTTCCCGCGATAAATCCTGTAATGCAAGATAGCTTTTTTTTTACAAATCTAGAGCACGTTAAGTCGTTGCAAGCTTCTCTATTTCCGATTTGTAATAAAGGTAAGGACGGAGGCTATATGATAGCTTAACGGTTTACCTAATTAGCTAAACGAATTTTTTGGTCACATAAAAGTTAAGGTTCTTTGTAGATAAGTTCTAAGTCACGGTTGTTATTAAAGTACTTAATGAAATTTATGTTGTTTGGTGTCATTTTAGGATATATAAAGACTTTATATTCTACTGCTGACGTTTCTTTGACCGTTAAGAGATCGTTCCTCACGATCACCGTCCGTAATCACGCTCGAAGGGTCAGTCAACGAAACGTCAATAGGAGAATAGTAAAGCTCGTGGTAAGTTGTAGTAATATGAAAGTAATTTAGTGGAAGTTTTCTATAATGAAACCAAACGAAGTTATATATCGATGGTGTTTTATTGTCATCGTAAGCATTGAATTATATTTCGTAAATAGTTACCTCAACCTTAAAAGTGGCTTACTTATCAGACTATTCATCAGCAGTCCCGTATCGATCAAAACTAGCATGCCTATTGTTTTACATTAAGAAACATTAAATGCCCGAACTCTTCACAATACGTAAACCAGCCACAGACACGACCCATAGGCAATTGATCGTTTTAATCAAAAAATTGAAACCAGGTCACCAATGCATATCAATCAGTAGCGAAATTTCAGTAGGTCGCCGAATTGAACCAGGAATCATGCATACCGATAAAAGCAATGGTAACTTAAATTTCAGGGACATTCATATCGAATTTCCTGCAAAACAACATTAAAACGAACCAATTGGAAGTCAATACAGACTCAAAGACATTTCGGACGATAGCAAAACTAAAAGAACCACGAGATCTATTTGCTCTACCAAAGGAATTGGATTGCCCTCAGCAAGCTCCTAGGTGGCCTTCGGAATGTCAAGTAAGCTCGATGAACAGCAAAATTGAATATAATATTCATGGTACTTATTCTCAGTCGTCATTGTCGTAGGTTGTAGAAGAGAAGATACAGCACCTAGTTTGGAGTACGGCCACTCCAGAGCCCTACTACGTGTCCACTGGAAAGGAACTAAAGCCACAACCAGTTGGAGAAGAGGCAGGGACTGTAATATTCCAATATTACCCAATGAGCGCCGTCAATTACGTAAGGATGGCTATCTTCTAAGATTTTGCAGGCTAAGTTGGTATTGAGCGGAGTTCTTTCATAATTACAGTTTAGCAGATCTACTGTAGGAGGGTCACGTCTGTTCATTTCTGCATGTGCAACCACCAACGCAGGAACGGATGACGAACTCCGATTTGAATCTCGTTTCGAAAGTGGAAACCTAGCCAAAGCCATACGGATCACTTCAGCGTACTACGAACTGCATTTACGCACTGACCTCTACACGAATAGACATATGCAATGGTTTTACTTTAGAGTCATGAACACCAAAAAGCAAATGATGTACAGGTAATCTTATGCTATTTCCTATTTTACGCCTAATATTATAAATGCTGAGGTATGAATGTTTGTTACTTCTCTCGACTGAACTGATTTCGATTCAATTTAAAAGGGATATAGATCTTGAACTAGATTAACACATACGTTCAGCTGGATACCACGCGAGTGAAGCCGTAGCAGAAGTTAATGTGAATAAAAATAGCACACAGTCAAAAACACCAACTGATCTGAAAATGTATTCCCTATGCCATGCATACCAAAAATTACGAGTAATAGGAGCATGTTCTTGATCTGGTGGATAATTATTAGATCATGCAAATATTTGTCTCGGGAATCGAACCCAAACGTCATACTTTTTAGTAGACTACACTCCCACTTTTCTATTCCTAGGAAAAGTTATTCATTCCTTACGAATTGCAGGTTTTCAATAGTGAACTTATCGAAAGCCGAGAGCTTATACAACGAGGGCATGCGACCTTTGTTGTACTCTACGAAGGACGCACAGCTGCATTCGATCGGTTGGAGACGGTGCGGGGACAACATAGCTTACTACAAAAACGACTCTACGTAAGTAAACATCTATCAACAACACTGCTTTCTTTCTGAACATAGAAACTCTGTCGATCTTCAATCATGGACAAAGTTTATACCTACGATGGACCTGATGGAAATTGCTTATTATTTGCACCACAACGTACTGTGATGTGCACATATTAATTCTTTCAGAACCGAAGAAGAGGAACAGTTTCCAAGTTATACGCTTACTTTTAACATAGAATTCCCGCACACCGACGATACAGTTTACATAGCACACTGCTACCCCTATACATATTCAGATCTGCAGGAATACCTTTCAAGACTGCAATCACATCCAGTCAAATCGACTTTCGCTAAACTCAGACTTTTATGCCGGACCTTGGCTGGTAACAACGTGTATTATTTGACGATAACTGCCCCACCGAATCCGAACGAAATGGAGCAAAAGGTGAGTTCTTAAAATACTTTCAAGATATGATTCGTAAGATGCCAAATGTTCACAAATTCTTTCAAGGGTGTTTCGTTTTAGAAGAAGAAAGCAGTCATAATAACAGCGAGAGTACATCCAGGCGAAACACCGTCCTCGTGGATGATGAAAGGCTTCATGGATTATTTAACAGGAGATTCAAATCAAGCTCGCGAATTGAGGGAAAAGTTCATTTTCAAATTAGTGCCAATGTTGAATCCGGATGGCGTGAGTGATGAAAAAAACATTTACCACGTGAATATAATGTAATATGGCGGACGTTGATGATTTATTTATTGTTATAGGTGATAGTGGGTAACAACCGGTGTTCGCTGACCGGAAAGGACCTAAATAGACAATATCGAACCGTAATCAGGGAAACATACCCCCCAGTTTGGCACACAAAAGTAATGATACGAAGGTACGTGTATTATTCAATGCTAGATATGGTTACATTTATTGAAGAAAATTATTGACAATACAGATTTCAGACTACAGGAAGAATGTGGCGTAGCGATGTACATAGACCTCCATGCGCACTCGAGAAGACATAACATATTCATTTATGGATGCGAGAGTCGTAAAATTTCTGACAAACGATTACAAGAGCAAGTATTTCCACTGATGTTACACAAAAACGCTGCTGACAAGGTAACCGCAACGACAGAAATTGCAAGACATAATATATGTGTTTTAGTGTTTTTTAATATTAATTCTGAAATATGTTTTAGTTCTCGTTTGAAAATTGCAAGTTTAGAATTCAACGAAGTAAAGAAGGCACTGGGCGAGTGGTGGTATGGATGTTAGGAGTAGCAAACAGTTACACAATGGAAGCATCTTTCGGAGGTTCGGAACTAGGTGGAAGAATGTCAACACACTTTTCTGTCCAGGATTACGAGAGCCTAGGCAAAACTTTTTGTGAGACTCTACTAGATTTCTACGACGAAGATCCGAGCAAAGAGAGACTAAGGAATAAAATTGTTACGAGATTGTTAAAAGAAGGTTCTAATGCTGATGAACCTACTAATATAGATTTATCTGATTATTCGAGGTATGTCGTCTTCAATCGTAAACTTCCTGAAATACCACTTACATACATTCAAACTGCGATGACACTCGCAATGCTTCATTTCAGTGATGAAGGCGATACATCGAGTAGCAGTTCTGATGGAGAGCGGAGAGGAAGGATGAAGGAAACCGTTGATATTAAACAGCCTGCACCACCACCGTCACCTATATTTCCCAACATCAACGGAAGTACAAGCGAAGTAAGAACCAATAGCTCTAGTCTTCGAAATTCTATTAAGAAGACCAAAATGATCAAAAGGGATTAATAATAATGTTTTACGTTTCAGAAAACAAGAAAACAAAGAGACAGACCGAAGTTGGAAAACACAAAGAGAATCGAGAAGAAGAAAACAAAACGAGAAACTTTACAGGTAATTTGATAAATTCGATCAGGCCCAAAGAGCCTTCGGTGACAGCGCTATTTGACGCAGAAACAAAACTATCTCCGATTGATGTCAAAGTTTTTATGAGCAACAGTTTTGAACTGGGTAATTAAAACACAGAAAACAACGTACAAATTAATTTAGTAGAGATTTCACGAAAGAAAACACAAAAAACATGGAATTTCAGGTTTCAAGGGCTACGATAGACATGACGTCAGATGCAATGACAGAAGCTTCGACTGATGGAGAATCTGAAAGTCTGAGTCCGGTGAGAAGAGTTCACAAGTTACTGCATATTTCAGGAAAACTAAAACCAAGAAGAAAAAAGAAAATGCCGCCAGAACTGAAGATCATTCCAGCAACACAGGTATGTAATTAATTTTTTGTCTTTAGAAAACTGGACGCAAATCTACGAAAGGTAGGATGGGATGGGGCTCAAAGGCCTTGGATATGAGATGCAGAGTAGGTTGATGACTTTATTACATCTGCGAAACTCAGTGGGCATGACGTTTTGTATTCCTATGGCAACACATCAACGTATTTATACTTTTCAGACAAGTGATTCGCCGAACCAGTCAGACCGAGAGAAGAGAATGCTCAGAACTAGGCGACCACGTAGTGTCTCCATGTTCAACGAACCCCCCGAGAAACCCAGACTGAACCCTGCGTCGTGGCATCAATTTCGAAAGCTTCCACCACCAAAGTCAGTAAAACGTAATCATTAGATTTAAAGGCCAGCAAACCGATAAGATCTGAGATAGTTTCCGTTACGACCACGGCAGGTCTTTGATAGATGACATGCGGAATTGTAGGAATCTAATCCAGGATGTCCAGGAATTGGACGGAAACTCATATAGAACCCGCTACAATGCTCGCCACGACCGTAAACTTCGTTATCACGTTAGCTTCCTAACAATGGATGTTCCGTCTTTTATTCTACTATGGACAGTGGACAGTCTACTATAAATCGCTAAGCTCCATTCGCCACGTCGTCATGAGAATTCAGACCACAATCCTTGGTTCAGAAGTTAGGAAATAATAAACTCATAGCACACTTTGGAAATTGTTTCCATAAATAACAATTAACGTCTTATTTTCAGATGCTTATCAGATGTGAAGAATAGAAATAGCCAGCCGGCAGAACTTCAAGTGAAACTAAATGTGCTGAAGAAGAATGTTTGGACTGGTGTCCAGAACGAGGAGAAAGGGCCATTGTCTTGGGGCATATCCAGTTTTGCTATGAACTCTTACTTTACTGACAGTGAAGCCCTACTGAGGTTTGTAAAAAAGGACAGTGAACTAGAAAAATCTCACAGGAATTAATAGATTCCTGCTAGAGAGCAGACTCATTGGAGTAAAGACTCCAATTCATTCAGAACTTTAAGTATGGGAGCCATGTTGGCCTAGCGGGCAGCACGCTGACTTTGAATCCAATGGGCCTTTGTGAACCCAAACATGCACCAGTAGATTTTCCACGTGCTCAAAACGTTGAGGGAAACATTGTAAGGAAACCGGCAAGCTCTAGAACTCAAATTTCGAAGGCATGTGATATCGATAAGCGTTCCAATAAAACGGCGCTAGCGATGCGCTTTCAACTTGTAAAGCTGAGTGCTAACCACTACGCCACTTAGGGTGTGTGCCAAATATAATGTTTGGATGTGTCTGTGACTATCCCGTACTTGTTTTTACCACAAATCTGCGAGCATGCGTGAGCGTGTTTGTTTTTTTAATCATTTGAGTCAGTTTTAATGTTCTGCTGTAGTATGCGTAGTCTACTTCAACTTTTAATTTGAATTATAGTCACATGCTTATGTAGGCGGTACCTCAACTATAGATCAGAAGGTTGTGTGTTGGAACCCAGTTTGTCGTTGTTCTCTTACTTCAAAACATGCATCCACAGATCATGTTCAAAGAAATTAGAAGAGCTAGAAGGAGAGCGGAAGAAAAATAAAGAAGAAAAGAAAAAGAAGAAGACAAGAAGTAAAAAGATTTCCCTCAAAGTGCCAAATGGAAATGAAACCTTAGAACCTATCAACAAAGGACCAAAGTCATCAAAGAAGAAAGGAAAGTAAGTCATCATCATCAGCCTGCGTAGGAGTCCAATGCTTGGCCAAGGCCTCATCTTAAGAGTGCTAGAGATGACAGTCTTGGGCCAATTTATCTACTGACTCCTCACAATCTTTAAGATGTTATTGGTCCATTGGGTGGGATGGCATCAATGGACACTGCCTTGTCTGGACAGAGAATGTATTGCTGTGTTACCACAGATGTCTCCTCCGACGTTGCGACGGTGCAGGCTTGTGTGGGCTTTACAAGTATTTTGACAAGTTGAGAAACTTTGATAGAATTTTAGGAATTGAATAGCTTAAAATATTTATATTCATTAAATTATTTTTTATTGCAGATTAAAACATGCGAAGTCTGAGAGCACTTATGTTAATAGTGCAAGTTTTACTGAAGTACCAAGGAACACGGCTCCACAAAAGGGCAGCCCAGTAGAAAACCGTCAAAAAGCCCACTTCAAAAAAAGTGCGCTTATAACAACAGCAGCTGTTCAGACAAAGAAAAATAACAAAGCTAAAATAATTTCTGATGATTCTGACTCCAATGACTCAATTCAGATGAATAAAAAAATTAAAAAGAAATCTAAAAACCCAAAAGCCAAGTTTTCAAAGGCAATGTCTGAAAATAAATCCAAGAATTAGGTTTGTAAGGCAATATACCACATTTCTTATTAAATGTTTAGAATAATTTGTCATTTGGTTTTCACTATGGATTAAAGTACCTCCTAAACTGTGAGCATGTGCCAAATGTAATGTTTGGAAATGCCTCTGACTACCCCCTACTTGGTATAATCTAAAATCTACTCACTTAGATATATCTGATGATGTCCATCATGGGGAATACAGTTGTGGGTGTGTCTGTTTGTTTGTTTTTAATGTACCTTGGTAGTGTAACCAAGGTTCTTAGGTAATTTTAGAGGTTTCTAACTTGTCAGACTTAATTATTGATTATTAGTTAATCAAAAAGAAATTCAAATAAGTCTCCCCATTGTTTTTTGAGAAATACTCAAATGGCAGATTACATTATTATATGTGATGCTGATACCACACTTTGGTTTAAGTATGATCATCTAAAAACCTTACTTAAAAAAATTATTTAACTTGAGACAAAGCCATGTTTAGCTATACAACTGTTTTAAATCTTTACAACTAAGCATGTACAAGTTCAACTAGAGTTGAGCATTTTTTATCGAGCATTTAATGCAAAATACCTACACTAAAAACACCTTAATATAAAACTTTTCAAACAATTCCAATAAAAGGAGGAGGATCTCAATTTGTCTATATGTTTTTTGCGTGTATGTTATGCAATATCTTCTTTATTTTTTCCTAAAAATAACTTTTTAAAGCTACTTGTTCATATGTTCAAACTTTCTCGAAAAGAATGTTACAAGCAGGCTTGTATGTGTGGACTATAATGATAGTCCACACACATGCCCATTTGTAAAATAACAAAGTAAAGCTGTGAACAAACCTTGTCAGTCAAGTGGGTGACTTGCAAATATATTTTTACATTAATTGAATACTGCATTACAGTCCGCTACCCTTCTCTGGAGTTACATGGTTACAGATAAACAAACTCACAACTCCTTATTGCGAACACATATATTATACAGGCTGCCATTGTTGCAGATCAAAAATCTAAAAAATGTTATAGGCTTGATTATAAGTATACTAGCCTCTGCCCACGGCTTCACCCGCATGCTACCCTGATAAAAAGTTCCCTATGTGTTTTTCTGATGTATAAGCTATATTACTGTAAAGTTTCAACAACACATGTTCAGTAGTTTTTGCGTGAAAGAGTAACAAACATCCATCCTCAATTTTTTTTTTTATTTTTTTTAAATTTCGGGGTTTTAATAGTAGTAGGAGTGTCCGAGGATATAAATAATAATAATAAACGTAAGTCACTAACCTAACCTATTAAATGCACACAGACGGCGGGACGTGTGAGGCATTGATGATAAATTAGATAGATAGGAAATCAATTTGCTTATTTCAAAGAGTTTTCTTAATAAACCATTACTGATAAAAAAAATCAGTTATCATTAACAAATTCACGTTTGCAGCCAAGTCTTCGTAATCGTAACAACGATGTTTGATGTTTTAATGTCTATTATATATAAATCAAATCAAACAAAATTACTTACGCAATATAGTGTGAAATAGTAACGACCACAAGACAATAAAATTTATTTAAAAAAATGTCTTTACGATGAAAAAACAATATCAAAAAACTAAGCGGTTTGGTTTGTTATTTTATAGTCAGCTGGTTGGTATTTTGTTTTTGACATTGGCATCATAGAACACCTAACATTTGACATTGATGGAATTAATTTAAGTGAATGAACCAATATATTTACTCAGTCTTAGTGTAACCAAATAAAAATATAAATGTTGCATACATTTAATTTTTTATTAGAAAAAAAATATTTTAGTTTGGTCAATTAAAGGAGCTATAAAGCCTAAATTAAGTAAAGTCATGAATTTGGTAATCTGTATTCCATTTAAAAAATGTTTGAACACTTTTTTACACCAGGCTAACTTTACTCCACAAATACATAGTAGATTGTTCAACAACTAAAACGGCCCATTTCGAAATGTTTAGCCTCCCACAGCGAGGCTATAGAATCGATTATGAATGGGGTTTAGTCCCGAGTTAAACACTCGATTCTATAGCCTTCGCTGTTGTTCGGGAGGCTAAACATCTCGTATGAAATAGCTCGTTTAGTCGCTTGTTTAACAATCTAATATAGTATTCCATGATTTTTTTTGTGTGAAGCCAGTAATACTTACTCAAATTGTTTTCACACTGCAGCCAGTTAGGCAGAAATTATTAATTGAGTAAAAGTAGTAATCTCTACTTTTACTCAATTAATAATGACAACCTCTGTGGCGCAGTGGGCGAAGGCCCGCCTGAGACTCAGAAGGTTGCGGGTTCGATTCCCGCCGTGGGACAAATGTTTGTATCTGCAAATATTTGTCTCGGGTCTGGGTGTTTTCTATGTATAATATGTATGTTTTACAAAAAAAAATGTATATACGTAGTATATCAATCATGTAGTTCCCATAACACAAGCTCTGCTTACTTTGGGGCTAGATGATGCTGTGTGAATATGTCCAGCATTATTTATTTATTAATCTTCTCCGCACAATTGGAATAAAAAAATTATAACATCAACTACAATTATAATTTATGTGAGTAGGTACCTAGATACTTAATTGATAAAATGTAGGAAGGTATGTGGGTAGGTAGGTAAATTAAATTAAGATGAAACTATTGGTGTCAACGAAGTGGTCAAAATCACATTTTGATAAATTTATAAATATAATATATAAATGAAAAAAAATATGTATTTTTTTTAAAAAAAGGAGGAAAAAGGAAAAAAAGGAGGAAAAAAGAAGACGTTCAAAAAGGAGGACGTTTTGTAGGTAGGTATCTATGTAGATACCTACCTACAAAACGTCCTCCTTTTTTAAAGTCGGTTAAAACAGGCTGTTTATTTAACTAAGGGTAAGTTAAATACCTAGGTACTTAAGTTTAACAGGATGCTATAATGGTCTTGTTTAAGCTTTTCACACTTCATAAAAAATAGAACAAACTACTTGAAAAGCTGCGTAGTAAAGTTAGTACTTACCTACCTGCCTTATTCAGAAATAGGTACCCTAAAGTTTCACTAACAAACATTTGTAAGCCAACTTGATTGAGTTAAATTGCTTGAAGTTGAACAAAATGAACTTGTCACTGGAGTATTAGCTGAAAAAGCTAAAATTCGAAGTTCACCAGTTTCTGAAAACTGTAAAGCGTTGCTGGCTCGTAATCCTGAAGATAAGGAACCGGGTATCTGAGTATCTCCCGTGATCGGATTGTATGAACCACATCGTGACTTTGCTAATATACAAGATGTAACATTGGTGAATAATCTTATGTTGTCACTGTCCAAAGTGATGTTAACTCCAGTTCTTGCTTCTCTAGTGCATTGGGTAATCTGAAAGCATCAATTTGATTAATATAATGTAGGTAGCTATCTACCAAGTCTTACTTTAGTAGGTACCGACTTCACTAAGAATAATAACTAACATAACTAGTAGATAGTGCCGAATTTACTAACATATTACGGCTCATTTAGCTTTAATATTTTTCTAAGTAAGTAGGTATACAGGTAGTTACCTAGCTGCATATATCTAGGCCAAACCATCTCGCAACAAGGTATAAATGTGAACGATGTAAAATAATAAATTTCATACCAAATTAACAGAATTGGTTCTCCTCAAGCATCGAACGAAATCACAGTATCCCATATAACAGCCAGAAGGTTGTACATTTAAAGCTGACGAAGAAAGGGCCTGTAATAAAATTTTACACATGACTGTCATAATTTCCAAGTAAGTACCTATTTTCATATTGAACTTACCATAAGAGCTGTCGCACAGCTAGCGTAAGAGGTATTTGTAAAATATTGCACAGCACAAACACTAAGAGCGCTCAACTCTTGTGGACCCTGGAATAAAAAGTGATAATTATGGATTGTTTTATTCACCAAAACCTACATATTAAGAAAAATATCTTACTTCTTGCATTGATGTGACGCGAGTAAAGCAGGTTATACAGGCATCTCTCAAGGTGACATTCGTTGGCTGTGCTGTGCTGCATACAAGGTTTAGCAGGTTCTGTAGTTGGGCACTGTAAATCAGTTACGATATATTATATATTTTTTGAGTAGGTAGGTTCTTATAACATTTAATTATTACCTATTAAATCTAAGTTTGACTAAAACTTTACTTAGTGGTTGGTAGCTACTTTAGGCTGTAACTTAAATTATTTACGCAAGTAAGTAAATAAGTACTAGGTATTTTTGATAGGAGTTGTAGGTAAGATTATATAAATTATATTATGTAAATAGCGTTTCTGGGAAACAATACTTCTGTTAGGATAACCAAAATTAGGTTTGACAAAACATTGGGAACCTGAGAGTTCGATGAATAGTTTCGGGCATTTGGAGTTTGCACAAACAAATAAAAATATATATTACTATTAGAATCATGAACACAATTTGACTATTCAAATAGAATTCATCAAAAAAACAGAATAATAAAACAGATTTTTATTAGTTCTCAGTTCCTACGATAGATTTCCCATCATCCATTGATGGACTTACCCATTTGATGGGCATAAAGCAGCTAGTTTCTGTGTTTTCCACTGTAATATTTTATTTTTTACATCGCTGAAGTCGAAAACCCCGTTGCTTGCAACTCCTATCTGCAATCAACCATTTAAGGAATAAGTAGGTACTTATCTCTTAGCGAGATATCTTTACAAATTTATGTTACGTATTCAGTAGGTACAAAATAACACCAAGCATTTTGTTATGGTTCACTGTAAGTACATAAGTATATTGCTAACCTCGCTAATATTCAACAAGTTCTGGTTCTTCCATTGCAAAAAGTTTTTTTGAATTTCGTTTAAATCAAGCAAAGTTGCATTTATTGGAATCTGTAGACACAAAAAGACAATATATCTATCTTCAAGAAGTAAGTTCATTTACAAGAGTATGTAACACGGGGAATAAATAAAGTAAGAATAGTAGAACTAGCATCATTATCTAAGTTGGTAGGTAATTTGTAGCATGAATTTTACAAATAAGTAGGTACCTATTATAAAATATTAATTTTATTGATGTTTGTTGCTCGTGTTCATATTCAGATTCATTATTCAATAGGTAAGATAAAATTCAAAGCAGTTCATAGGCTTCTTAACATCAAAACCGATAGAAAAGAAACTCGAAATAGGTAGGTAATAGGAAATACGAAATTGGTCATAGGTAGTACCTACTTACAAATATAATTATTATAAGTTTAACGGGTCTTTATCGCGTTTACCTTTTTTATTATTTTCCCGACGTTTCAACTGTATTGCAACAGCCGTGGTCACGGGATGACTGGAGTATACGGAGCTACTGTCGAGAAATAAAGGCAGTAGCCGCAACTACCCTCATTTCAGAATCTTCAGAATCAGAAAAGTCCATGTTCACATTACGGCACACTACACTAACCGTATCACCGCACTGCACAATTAGATCGCGACGCGAACACCTGTTTATCACGGGATTCCAGGACGGGATTATTTCTCGACGGTAGCTCCGTATACTCCAGTCATCCCGTGACCACGGCTGTTGTAATACAGTTGAAACGTCGGGAAAATAATAAAAAAGGTAAACGCGATAAAGACCCGTTAAACTTATAATAATTATGTTATCTAATCGCGAAAGTTTGAAAAATACTACTTACAAATAATTAAGTGACAATGAACAATGCATTAACTATGTTACTTTATCCGGGTACCTAGGAAGTTAGCTGAGTTAAACTGTGGCCAAATACATTTAATAAAATAGGTAATGAGGAAATAATCTACTCACAAGCAGCGCAAGTAAAATTCCATATTTAATATTGGTCATTATTATTAAAAAAATGTTTAATACATGATTGATCCACTACGTCGGCTTGATGTGTTTGATGCAGTGAAATAAGTTAGTGGTGTTTGGTCACCGCTTTGAAGTAGATGAATGCTGGTCATTACATAGTACCTACCTACTTACCAACCATTTTCGTGAACAAAAGCCATTTTCATAGCAGTTATCGCGTATCCTCTCGTGCCTAAATACCGTAAAGGCTAGCGGTGAAAGTGTTAATGAACCTATTATGAGTCAATAACTATAGAAACTTGGGTTTCTACTTATTAGGTATTTTTACCTCATTGGATGTACCCTTCAATTTTAATTATTTAATAATTTTCCTGAGCTTGACTTGTGTAGGTATTTGTAATAACTAAAGAAGTGTTAGGTAGGTGCCTACCTTTTCTTTCTTAGCTATTAATCATGGTGACGTTGCGGCGGTATCAGTGGCGATTAGGGCTACCCTTGACACTCGATAAAATATCAATTAAATTCTAATCTTTAAAACCCAGTTTCTATCATTAAAATCAATCGCATACTCTACTCCAATCTCAAATGTATACTAGTAAACCTCTCGAGTTTGGGCTCATATGATTCGTTTTAACGAGTCCAATAAATTGGGTTTGGCACGGTTTGTTAGCAAGGGTCTGATGATGGAGCCAGGATAGTGGAATTATTTTAATAAGTTTTAGTGCGTAATTAAAGCGTATTTTTTTATTAATACACAATTTACTTTGCAAATAATTTATTTGCTCTGTAATTATTATAATAGTGCGTCAAAGCCACGTGACTGCATTGTTGCCATAAAATGATATTTTTCTCTGGGCTTCACTTAAAAAGAGTACGTTTACATAGGTTTTCGTTCATAACATTCAATCTAAGATCTAATACATTCGTTCATTAGACATTAATTTCATTCACTCATGTGATTTCTATGAAAATTGATTTTTCTTCGACTTTTCTCAGTTCTCAAATCTGTGAAAAATACCAGATACCAGTGAGATTTGGGTCCACGTATCAATATTTTTTATTTTCTTTTATTTTTTGTCTTATAATGATTGAAGGGCGTGCAAATGTAAGTACTGTAGATAGTAAATATAAGTGCGGCATTGTTTCAGGCAGCGGCTTTTCTGTAACCTATACAATTTTGCAGGAATTACCAGACTTCCAGGTGTTTCGGACGGTGATAAAATATTGCCTCATCATCATTATCGTCCCTGTTCTGTCCTTCTTAATTACTAAGATCGTGTTGTTCGATGGAATATTGAGGTTGGCACCTGTCACTAGCAGCGTTTATTCAGCGGTAGTTGCCGTAATCGTCCTCCATATCACACTAGGCCTTTACATTTTCAAGGCCTACAACGAAACAGAAAAATCTGACAAGCCGATCAAGAGAGACTAAACTCACCCATCACAGAACTCAATTTACAAACATGGACAACCTTTACAAAAAGGGTGACCTAATTCAAATCAAAACAAAATACAATGAAGTAATTGAAGGACAATTCTATGCCATGTCTGATGATAAAACCAGAATCACACTTTGTGACTCAAAAGAGTCTTCTAATGACAAATCAAGCAATGGCATCCTTCATTACTATGAACCAGATATACATGATATTGTTAAGTTGAAAGTGTCTAATGAGCAAATGTACCTAAAGCTAGCACAGAAAGATTTTGAAGAAACAATCATGGTATCAAAGAAATACATTTATGTAAATCAGGTGGATAAGATATTTCATGATGCTATGGGTGATCTAAAAGATCATAATTATGTGGCTCTGAGTACGGATGGTGCTAGCATGGGCAGGAAATGCAAGATGCCTTTTCTAGTTCTATCCACTCCGAAGCAGATCTACATATTTGATATCCAAGCTATGCAATACCATGCATTTGATGCTGGCTTGAAGGAAATCTTGGAAAGTGAATTTCCTAAGAAGATTGTTCATGATAGTAGGAATCTGTCGGACTGTCTAAAACACAAACATAATGTTATTCTGAAATCTGTGTTTGATACTCAGGTATGTACTTCTAAAACTAGTATCAAAAAAATGTTTTTCTAAGACCTTAGTATTTATTAGCATAGTAGGTACAAAAATCTGTACAGAAGATCTGTGAAGATCTGTAGATGAAGATCTTCACAGATCTTCTGTAGATATCTGTACAGCTTAAGGGTTTCACCCATTCTCCCTGCCAGCTTTGCCCCATAAGTAGAGACAATGGGAAAAATATAAACTTCCATTCTCACCCAACAAGACAATTAGTTTAACAATAAAATATTTTTTTTAATATATTTCCAGAAATACCCACTGGTACATTATAGAATGGATAGTGCAGATCTCTGGATAAATATTACCTGAGATGCAGAAGGTTGCGGGTTCGATTCCCGCCGCGAGACAAATTTTTGTATGATCTACAAATATTTGTCTCGGGTCGGGCTGTTTTCTATGTATAATATATTGTATGTAATTACGAAAATGTATACATCAGTCATGTAGTTCCCATAACAGCCATGCATACTTTGGGGCTAGATGATGCTTTGTGGAAAATGTCCAGCATTATTATTATTATTATTATTATTAAAATAACCTAGTAGACCAAGGTGTTTTCTACTGTATAAAACTATTGTTCACAGGTTGGTGATTTGATAATCATGAAAAATAAGAATGGGATGTTACCTAAAAATGTTAAAAATCTAAGTGACTGCTTGCATACTTATCTTGGTCTGCAGAAGAATATTATCACTGATAAAGTAAGTGCTCTACTTGTTGACCATTTAGGTCATTTACAACACAGTTTCAGCTTTTTTTTTCCGATGGAAAAATGCTATTACGCACTGCCCCTGGCCCAAGGAGAACCGGAGGGGTATGTCGAACTCACTGACCAATTCACTAACAGATGCTATTGAATGGTGGCATACCGACTAAAAACCCATTGATAGCGAACTTTTGAATGGGTAATTTTGTTAGTAGCATGTACAATTGCGAAGGGGCTGTCTGCCAAGACCATTCCACCTTTATTGCAATGTTGAAGGCTATTAAATGCCGCTAAACTCACTTGTTCAATTGGCACCACACTAAAGCTGAATAAATGAGTATATTTAGCTTGATTCTTTTAAATTTCGGCGAATCGCGAGCGCGAGTAACCGGCGTTAATTCAGTTTAAAACTTAATTTTCACGTAGTTTTTGAGCTGACGTTTTTCTAAGTTCCTTCCGTTTTCAATGAATAAAAACCTGTGGACTTTGACTTTCCAACTTACCCGAGTTTCCCACTAGTTGATACACTGTCATTTTTACTGACCTAATATACGGTAACCAAGACAGAACCAGTGAAACGAAAAACAATAAGACAGTAACTTTTTGTTATTTCAGCATGACATCATACAAAGCACGGAGCGTCCGCTATCATCCAAAATCAAGGAAAGTCTCGCTAAGAACATTGCCTTTCTCCACCATCTCTCAGAAGCGATCAATGAAGAGATGCAGTTACCATTCCTCAGAGGTGTTGAATGTTACATTGAGAGCCTACAATCCTGTGATGATCACCAAGCCTGGGCGCTGAGCAGCAAGCTCAATCAAATACCGCAGGACTTTAAGACTGCTATTGATTATTGAGAGTATTTCGTCATCATCACCATAATCAGTAGGTAGATGTTCACTGCTGGATATTAGCCCTAATCCAACTCAGACACAACGATTGTACTGTCAAAACTATAATACTAGCCTCTGCCTACCACAGCTTCGTCCGCGTGGTAGGTACCCGGATTAAAAGTAGCCTATGTATTATTCTGATGTATAAGCTATATTACTGTAAAGTTTCACACGCGAATTAGACCCCAGATTCGATATTCCCTGGGCAATGTCCTAGATATGGCTTCATGACTTGAATAACGTCCAAAATGCTTGAGTGATTTTCATTCGGTTTTTGATGTCATCTCGCATGTTTTTCCGAGAATCGTAAGATTATTTTCACTCCCATATTCATAACTAGCCTCTGCCCACGGCTTCGCCCGCGTGGTAGGTACCCGGATTAAAAGTAGCCTATGTTTTATTCTGATGTATAGGCTATATTACTTAAAGTTTCATCAAAATCCGATCACTAGTTTTTGCGTGAAAGAGTAACAAACATCAATCCTCACAAACTTTCGCGTTTAAAATATTAGTAGGATATCAACGACAACCGTTGGGAAACGAGTTTTGGCCAAGTGTGTCTCTTCGAAGACGGTAGAAACTGGATGTGAAAACCGAAAATCTGGCTAAATTTGGGCTTTTGTCCAAAAGTGAAATAATAAATATTGCTGATCAAGTACGATAACCATTAGGTATAGTAATGATTTTTAATTTCATCAAAAAATGGGATATGCCTATTAGATGAGAGGATCTAATAGAAATATCCCTGTTTCGTGTCAGTCATGGCTCATTTGTGAAAAAAATCAGAAAGCTAGTAAAAATTACATTTAAATGATGATGAAATAATATGATAAACCCATTTTAATCAGAGTCTCTGTTTATGTGCTATAAGGTCACTAACAGAATAAGTATCACGCATTTTACGCCCCACTTATCGGGATTAAAAAAAGTTAACATTCCATCTTTTTTTACTTAATCTTAACTGTTTGCTGATATCAGTAAAAAGCAGTATTATAGTAGACTAGCTACTGCCCACGGCTTAGCCCGCGTGGTACCTCGATAAAAAGTAGCCTATGTGCTATTCTGATGTATAAGCTATATTACTGTAAAGTTTCATCAAAATCCGTTCAGTAATTTTTGCGTGAAAGAGTAACAAACATTCATCCTCACAAACTTTCACGTTTATAATAGTAGTAGGATGTTCAGCGCGAAGAGTGATTTTACATTAAACAGTTAATTCCTGTCCAATACTCAAGTTTAAAATCATGAGGAGCAGAGGCAGACTGAAGAGGATGGATTATGTGAACAATGATAATGAAATAAGAAAGGAATGATTACTGAGTTGACGGCTGATAGAGAGTAGAAAAAACATGTTGTGCCTACCCCCTTTTACCCCCCAATAAGAGTACGTTTATATTCACTTTCCTCTTAACACCCAGTAATTTTACTTATCACATTTTTAGAATAGTTACCAATAGTATAACGTTACCAATATTCAACTAGCCTAGAGACAACTTAATCGAGTTTTAAATTGTATATTTTGCCGCTTTTGTATTACTTTGATGTTTCAACACAAATGTATGTAAATGTTTTAAGTGGAAGGTAGTGGGTTAGTATTATTTTTGTACTAATAGGATAGAAAGACAAGGCTTTATCCACTTTAAAATGGCTAGGGGTCGCTAAAATATTTATTATATATTGTTCCTAGAACTGTCGCCTTCGCCTATTCTCGACTATCGAGTAGGAATGGGACTTGATAATAATTTGAAATTTTCCCTACTTGCTATGCCCTGCACAGTATTTATGATATACATATCTTTGATTTCGAAATAAACAGTTTCCTAATCAGCATTCCCAAATGAAATGAAAGTTTTTGGGGAAGTGCCTAAATGTTTGCCCGCCATGTTGGATTTTAAAATAGTTAACAATAATCAATCTTTAGTTAATCTTCGTTAGCCGCCCCTATATCTTTACGGTAAAGTGGGTGATAACGGGGAAAATAATTCCCATTTGGTTGATGTGGGATACCCAAACTAAAAACAGTCGAATCTGGAGTAACCGTTTTTTGCATTTGTATATTCTGCATGATATGATACCATAATAATATTTATCCAAATGTAACCGTGTATCAGTAAATGTAATCAAGCTGCCCATTTAAAGATTTAAATCTTATATAAATAACAATCTAATAAAGATGGCGTATTACACCATAAATGCCTATATTGACGATATAACTGCAAGGCCCGATGTCGTTGCTCCACTCCCTCGTTAGCTTAATTGTCAAATTGCGAATCAGAAGTAACATATTTTTTAAGAATAGGTTAAGCATTATATTATAATGCGAATCGTGTGAACATTGGTTGATACTTTTAAGACTTTATTTAATTCTTTGAGTAGTACTCTTTTTCTATAAATGATTTCACCTCGTTCGATTGGCACCACACTAAAGCTGAATGAAGGATCATCAAAAAATAACCAAGCAGAGTTTGTTGCCTGATTCTTCTAGGCTAGGTCGCGCGCGAGGAATCGGCGTAAATTCACGTAGTTTTTAAGTTGACCTTTCTATATGATCCTTGTGATTTCAATGAATAAAAGCCTATCGACTTATCTAATATTTATAATTGTAAGATCGAGAATATTTTGTAAGAAGGTTTATCTAAGGATACAACGATATCAAATGAGATAAAATTAATTTAGGTACTTACCAACTTAATAATTGTTGTTTTTGAAGCTAGCTTGTGTGAAGTTAAAAAGCCTTGCTTTTAATAAATCCTATTTGTGCTTAATATTCTGTTTTATTTCTACTACTAATATGACTGAGATTTGCTCGAAAACTGGGAACGATTGACATACCCTGGCCAGGCTTGTAGACTACAATCCACAAAAATTCTAAGTACCTTCAACCTGAAAACTTGTTTGGTATTAGTGTAGATAGGATTACTTGTTTTTTTTCAGATACGCGTCTTTTCGGAGAGACCTATGGAAGTAGCATAAATGTCGAAAACTGTATAAAATATCCACTACATACATTGTGAGGAAATAAAAAAAACTTTTTAAACATATTTAAAATAATTTCTTATCAATAAACACAATATTTCAGCAACATGCTCACAGAAGTAACTTTAAACTTATTAAGAAATTTCGTTGGATTCGTTCATAAAAAGCGTTAGTCCTCTGGTAGAAACAGCAAATAGGTACCTACTTAATAGTTTTTTTTGAGAAATATCAACTTCGATTTTTGTTTATGGCTTCTGTGGTAAGAGTTGCCACAATTTTGCCTTGAGAAATATCATTAGACTTCACGGTCGATCCTGGGTGTAATATGACTATTCCCGAAAACTGAAGGAACATGTAGGTACCTAAAACTAACCGTACCTACATAAGTTATAACAAAATAGCTTTTTATCGGAAAAAGCTATTTTGTTCACTTTTTTATAGTTGGTTTTCAATAAACCATTTTTTTATAGTTTTATTTACAAACGAAGTTATTTGAAGGTAAGCAAATAAACCGAAATATGGTCAACTCTTTCATCATGCTTTTTTATGTTCCATAATTTCTATGTAAATTGGTCGAGAATCACGGTTTTAATATCCTTTTTAAGTTTTCGGGAGTGGTCTTACGAGTACCCTGTTATTCATAAACACTCCCTGACTTTATCGTCTCGATATCTCTAGTAAATTTCCAACGTTTTAGACGGACTTGTATGTATCGAACCGATAAAGTTATGGAGAGATTATGTTCATAATATCGGGACCGTTTGATCTTTTACAGCTCATAAGTATCAGCCTTTTTTTAAATTATATTCTGCTGCGATCTGTTTATACAACAGTAGTCCAATTTGATGGTTGATATTATCCGGTTCTTGAGTCGTTTTGAGTATTCCCTCAAGTAATGTCTGTGAATCTTTCTGTTAGGTTTCTATGTCTCTTCAGTCTTATGAATTTAAGGGTTGCCAGCTCCTTGAAGCTAAGAGGAGAGTTCATCTTCATTTATGTGTCTATCTAATCTTAATTGATAGTTTTAGCCTAATGAAAATAACTGACGCAGTGGCTGAGGCGATCAATCAATATACATTCACGCGAACTCTGAAAAACATCTCCCTGTGATCTAAACCGCCACCTAATCAGTTTGAACGGGCCCTAAGACATACTTAGGTCTGAATTCATAGTCTGAGGTTGGACAGTGCCCCAAAATCTATCATTCAGCATTCGCCTGATGGTTGGGTGCATAAAGGTTGAATTTGCGCTTGAATTTTTACATAGCGCCTGAATAGTTCCCTAGGGGTGCCCCTATTTGACTATGAATTCGGGCCTAAGAGGCCTGTTCATAAAGGCGAGGTGGCGTTTGCGATCGATCACAGAGAACTGACACACTTTTCCCTTTGATCTCATACATATGATAATAAATCATATATAATCCTCTCCATCCAAAAGTTGTCTGGAAGAGATCGCTTTTAAGCGATATGACCGCCCATTGTACCTTTATCCTAATCTGTTACTGTTTATTTTGTTTGTATCTTAAGGTGTACAATAAGGTATTTTCATTCATTCATATTTGGGGGACTTGATGCTCATACATAGTAGTGTCTTGAACCCTGAGGTCCATTAAATAGTTAGATAGTAGACAGGATATTGCAGTTCCTAGTTTTCTAAAATCTGTTATTTGTCTTAAGTACCTTAGTAGGTACTTTACTTCATTTACATTGATTTTATTCAGTTATTTTTTATGAATCGCCTTTGTACATGCCTCACCTAAATATCTTGTTTAATATTTCTGTGTAAAAAAAAAGATCCTCAAACATACTACACAGTTTGTCTGCACAACACTTACTCATTATATTGTTTTGGTGTGGGCACATAAGTTACGTTCCTGACCATATCAAAACTCTATTTCTATAATAGAGTTTATTGTATTTTTTTAAATGTTTGTAACATGTAAAGTGTGTTCATATTGCCGTGCACTACGTAGTGCACGGCGCGACGCGGAAGGAGAAAGTCGCAACCACTCACCCTGATGAAGACTCTCGGAATGAGTCGAAACTTAGTCGGTGCCTTCACGGATAGTGCAGTACGTGAAAATTCCCGTTTTTACAATATGAATAGTCAAGTTCACGATAGCTTTTGGAATAAAAGTGTAAAGTGTGCTTAAATAAATTTAAAAAAAAAACGCTACATCGCCAATGCGTCAGTTGGACCGGGCCTTAAGTTTTGTTAAGGCTTTTTTTATTTAAGTGCAGAATTCTATAGCGTTAGGGTTCGATAATGAAGAGCGTCAGACTTCTTTTAAAAACAAATTAGGGTAGAAGGCTAGCCCTTCGATAGATTCGTCTCGACACGCTAACCCTAGCCGCTCTGTGGTATACAGTCTTTCTCTAGCCAGTAGGACGGAGACATGTGCGATTTGTGACAGTTTCTCAGGAGTTAGATAGCCATTTTCTTCAAGCTGAAATGAAAAAAATATTTATAAATAAATAATGCTGGACATTTTCACACAGCATCATCTAGTCCCAAACTAAGCAGAGCTTCTATTATGGGAACTAGATGACTGATATACTACTAATATATATTTTTTTATAAATAGATACATATTATACATAGAAAACACCCAGACCCCAAGAAAAATATTTGCAGATATAAACATTTGTCTCGCGGCGGGAATCGAACCCGCAACCTTCTGCGTTCAGGCGGGCCTTCGCACACTACGCCATAGAGGTCGTCTCGTTAGTTTATAAGTTATTTTTTTTCCATCATCGATTGCAGCGTCCTCTCTAGTGAGTTTATTAAGTAGTCGCAAATTCTATTTTTACCCGCCGCCCGTAAGAAGTTGGTTTGTTATGCGGTGTTTAAGCGGACGCGTGACTAAGTTTCGACTCATTGCACGATGCGACGCGGAGGGAGAAAGTCGTGATCACTCACCCTGATGAAGACTCTCGGAATGAGTCGAAACTTAGTCGGTGCCTTCACCGATAGTGCAGTAAACGTACGTGGAAATTCCCGTTTTTACAATATGAATAAAAACTTCTGTTAGTTTTTCTTCTTCAGCTTAATTAATAAGTATAGATTTGATATAACTTACTAGATTATTTGTAGTCTTGGCCACCTCCTCATCTCTATTGCTGTTCAGTTGTACCACGCATGCACCGCTGGGGAATTTACGTAGGGACATGGGAACACCTATACTAGCCAATAACCTGCAAATAATTAACAAATCATTGTAGAAGGCGACGCAGTATAACAGGGCCCCCACCCGATTACCAGATGACATATTAAAGGTAAAATATGGACGCTTGCAAGCTTAGAATGAGCACCCAAGACAACGTTTTGTCTATGAAAGAGATGACTTATATGCTTTTTTTTGTAAATACATACATATTACACAGAGAAAACACCCAGACCTGAGACAAAATTTTGCAGATCATACAAACATTAGCCCCGTGGCGGGAATCGAACCCGCAACCTTCTGGCCTTCGCCCACTCAGAAGTCTGTTAATAATGTTCGGTAGAGCAGCTATGGATAACGTATGCAATTTTATGATTCTTAATTGCCAACCTATATTAACCTTCTGTCATCAGAGGGCTAGACAAATACCACTTCCTGTTGTCGTTAACGCCTGCGGAAAGATTAATTTGTATGGAAATGACATTAGCTGTGGAAATGTCACGTGACAGCTGCCAAGTTTTACCTTGACAAATTTGCGTCAGCGTGGAAGGTAAAGTAAGCGTGAGGTATTTGTCTAGCTCCACTGATCTAATAAAGGTTCCATTGACTTGCCATTTGACTTGGGAACCCTAAAAAAGGGTAAGATAATGTGACGAGCGCGGCCTAGCTTACTACGGTACGCTAGCGCCATCTCTTATCAAATGGACGCACTACTTGTTACCGCTATCTAGAGGTAGTATCGATTGGCACTAACCGAGCTAGAAAAGGACGGAAATTTTCAGAATGTTTGGGACGGTACGAGATGAGGCGGAGCGAGGCATACGGGCCACGCCTCCTACGAGATTGTTCTGGAAGAGACGTCTTACGAGATATATAAGCGCGGCAAGCGGCTGGTAGAGTCAGTTTCTTTTCACGGTTGGAAAGTGAATTATTTGAAGTGATTCGAGAGCGATACCCAGTGACTAGTGAAGTGACAGTTGCGCTAGTGTTGTACCAAGTGATACAGTTTTAATTGTGAAGTTTCGTTGTGTTATTTGTTCTGTTGACATTTTTATTGAATGATTTATTAATTCAGTGTCTAATTGGACTTAATTATTTTATCCCGAAACCTAGCTCGTAACAATAACAAAATGATCAATTCTTACTTGCAGGCATTCAGTAAGTCCTCTGGCGAGACCAGTTCCAATCCCCTGGCTCGATTGACCCTGCACCACACGTCTGCTAACGACATCATACCGCCACAATCCTGGAACCATTCATATATCCTACTAAAGTACTTTAACCTACTAATCTTATAAACGCGAAAGTTTGGGATAGATGTTTGTTACTCTTTCACGCAAAAACTACTGAACGGATTTTGATGAAACTATACAGTAATATAGCTTATACATCAGAATAACACATGGGCTACTTTATATCCGGGTACCACGCGGGCGAAGCTGTGGACAGAAGCTAGTAAACTATAATGTATGACAGTGCGTCTAGCTAATTTATCTTATTTTATTGTATTTTTAATATCTTCTTCAATTGATAAATATTACTTTTTATTATATTTTTTTATTTATTGTGAAAATTGCTTTATCTCGAGTTTTACAAACAGGTTTATTCTGAGAACTCGCCCTGAGACCCTCAGGGAAAATGTAGCTCAGATTCCCCTCCATCTGTATTTGATCCCCCAATTAACAAAAACTGTATCCTCAAGAACTTTTCCAATAATTTTATTTTGACTTATATTATATTTTATATTTATCTTTTATTAATGTTATTGGTACAACCATTTATTCATTAAAATCAATAGGATCACTTTGAAACGACAATTTCATCTGGTCTTTCCTCCGCAACCAAGCACTAGGATTGGTCGCGGAAACGAGAAACAAGCCTGGTTATTCTTTTTAATGATCCTTTAACAAAACAATAAGGAGGTTCATTTTCCATCGAGCTTTAAAGTCTCATATGAGCCTTTTATGTAACCACCTCAGGATCATTTTAAACAATTGGCGAATATATAATCCTTTCAAGGCGACTGGTCGAAGCGACGCGTGACCAGAGAGCTGGCTCTTATCTGGGTCAACGCATTAGCATTGCCATTCAGCGTGGCAATGCGGCCAGTATTTTGGGAACGCTGAGTAGTGATCTGGATCAATTGAGCTATCTATAGATCGTCTTTAGATGGCTAGCTGTTTCATCTGTATTTTTGTATATACTTGTAAATAGTTGTATGAATAAATGTATTACTTATTTGATTGCGAAAAAATATATATATCTAGTAACAAAAACACCTTCGAAAAAAAAATAAAGCCGATTTGAGATCCTCCTCCTTGTTTTGAAGTCGGTTAATAATGATGCAAATATTCTGAGTCTTTCTGACATATACTTACAATCAAAACGGCTACCATTATATCGGCAATTTGTTGCGCTAAGCCCGTATAGTATTCCGAGTCTGATCTGAACGCATCTCGTGTCACGGGATCATCGATACCTAAACTCATTAGGTACGACTTAAATCTCACTGTATCGTCTTCTGAGATATCACCTTGTTTTTCCTGAAAACAAGATATATAACTGTAAAAAAAAGCACGTAAAATACTTGGATAATCATTTATTGTGAGCAAATGGCCTATTGGTAAAAAGCTTGTATGACATCAAGGCTTTAAAAAAAACAAATGAAGTGTACCAAAATGATTGAGCGCTAATACAGTGGGGAAAGAGTTTAGATCATGGGGACAAATACCTCACTTTTCCTTTCACGCTAACGCAAATTTTATTTGTCAAGATAAAACTTGGCAGCTGTCACGTGACATTTCAACAACTAATATCATTCCCATACAATTCAATCTTTTCGCCTTTTCCCTACCTTGACAAGTTTGTGTTAGCGTAAAAGGAAACGTAAGGTATTTGTCTAGGATTTCATAGACAAACAACGCCTAGCTCCTTACGTCCCAGTAAAAAATAACTCACCCTAATTTTTGTCGAAATATTTTTAGAAACAGCTACCATTTCTTTTGCTTTCTCCATCAATTTCTTCAAGTCTTGAAACGCTACTGTGATACTTTCATCTGTTGCTCTATGCTGTTCGTCTATGCTTCTCTCAATTCCGACAATACCTGATCGTAGCTTAGAGTTTACAGGAGTCACTTGTCTCGGAGAGGAGCTGGTACCCGTGATCTGTTTATCTGGAGATGTGGTTGGTGTTTGTCGTTCCCAGTTCTTGGCAGCGACAGCATCACTGAGAGCTTTGAAGAATTCAACATTGATGCCATCTTTGAATGAGAATTTTACGAAGTGGTATGGACTAACCACAGCAGGCCCTGGCCGTTTACCTGGAAAAGTGAAGTGTACAGTTTTATTTTCAAAATAGCTACGGCCGCCCTCGGCCCTTAGCCCATCGCGTCGCATCCCACATCCGCGCTATTACTTCTTTTGCTCGACGCGTAAGGGTTGTAGCATGATGTTAAATAGCCTTTAACCTTCCACAAGAATTAAGCTATTAAATGCATATTTTTTTTTTCAAATCTGACTGGTACAATAGGTCCAGAGATTAGTGCATACAAACAAAGAATCTCTTCAGTTTTATTATATAGGTACATATATAGATTCCATTCATCAGGTTCACTACTAATGACTATTATTGTTATGGACTATATTATTTGCAGTACTACAGCAACCCTATCACAAACGGCATGTAAAATTTACATAGGTAGGTAACTATATATTTTTTGAAAGAAAGAAAGAAAGAAAATACATTTATTAACCACAAACACAACACAGCAAATGACAAAAAAAAAAAAGGTTTCACAAAAAAAAAAAATTGTTTAAAAAAAAATATTTTCATTCTTTCTTTCATTGTCACTGGACCTAGGTTGTGTGAAGTCCTAGGCCAGAGGTAGAATGGTCAGTGTAGTTAATGGAATGCTTTGGAAAAAATGCTTTTTCCTACACTTTGACCCTGCATGACCTTGACATTGCATGACCTAGACCTTAGATGACCATATCCTGTATGCGTTTGACATAGGTTGTTTGTTTGTTTGTCTGTTATTTTTTAATTTCATTGTCTTGGTTGTCTACAGTTCGACTCATTTTGAAGTGCAGGTAAGAATCAAATTTAGGGTTCATTTTTCTAGCCTCAACTTTGGGAGTAACTGCTCTTGAGTCTTTGGGTGATGCCGCTTTGCATATCATCCTCTTTTACAGGGTTATAACAGCAGTCAATCCTTATTTTCATTTTCCCTTCCCTTCTGGCTTCTTCACCTCTTTCATACTTCAACTCGTTGGGGTGAGTCGAGAGACTATATCTTTGATTCTCTGACATTTCATCTGACATAAGCCATTGCTTTTCAAATTGTAATGTGGTTCTTAAGAATTGATCTGTATATGTTCAATGATAGTTATAAGATTGGTTTTATCACCACAAGTTACTAGGGGGACAAAGAATGATAAAAATTGAATCAATCATATTCAAAATAAGTAAAAATTTACTTTTTATCTATACACCAAGCTGTGGCTAGACGCTAATATAAGATAATTAAAGTGGAATAGCATGATACATACTTACCAGGAAGAGCAGGACCCAAGTGCAATATTATCCTCTTAGGGCCGCCCAAACCAAACACTCCTCCACTTTCCTCTTCCATTGTAAAAATATAGTATAAATGCAGCGATAGGCACACCAGACCTTTAGGTATATCGCCCGGCTTGCCCCAGAGGATACGGTGAGTCGTTAAAATTACTTCTCCATCAACAAATTGCGTCTGAAAGTTTATATAACTAATGTGGTTAACATTCATTAATTTAGCCACGACGTAAGTAGCCCGTTTATGTGTTTGCAAGAGGTTGTTAATATATCATTTATTATCTCCAATAACGCTTATCCTATTAAAATGCTATTTTTTCAATCAATTTGTATGACTTTAAGAATCGTTCATAGATAGATTTTATCGCCACAAGTCAGTAAGGGACGCTGAAATAGACGGTGGAAAACACATCGAGGTATTAAAATTTTGCAAAAATTATCACATATTTACTATTTATACGACAATTAGAGCCCATGGAATGATATTTCAAATGTGAGTTAAAACGACACTGATATAATATAAAATAACAGAAACACACACAAATAAAACCTCGAAAATAAAGTTTTTGTTACCTTGTCGTCACCATCATATATTTTAACATTTTTATCCCGTTTCAAGTAGTTTTCACCCTCAAATAATCTTGCCTCAATATATTCAAATCTATCCATTCTGTTTATAGGTGATCTTGAATATGGTCAGAATGCACCTACAGATCTGTGACATAAAGTAAACTAAAAGACAAAAAAAATACTTATTTTGATTATTTTTGTTTAACCTTCACTTCACTTCACTTCTTGATTATGGCTTTTGTAACTATTTGTCACAATTCTGCCAATGTCCGTATCATGTTAGTGTCATAAACTTTTGGAGATATGTGATTACTAAGAATATGATCGGTTACAAAAATTGGGAGAATCAACAAGATTTTTTGACTTACAAGATGATTTTACAAAAATTATGGATACTTAAAAACTAAAGACTATGTACATAATAAAAGGGTTACTTATTCTAAATGTAGACATATTTTACAATTTTATGTTATTCATATTTACAAATTTACATAGTATAAAATTAATTAAAGGAGAGAAAGTAAGAGATAAAATGCATTTGAAGGATGTAGGACGGGGGACATCAAGAGGAAGAATATCATAAAGGGAACAACGTAGTTTGGGACAGCTGAAAAATATGTGATCCACGTTTCCTTCATCCAAGCCACATTCACACATCGAGTGGTCCTTAATCCTAAGTTTAGACAGAAATACTGGAGTACAAGCATGGCCTAATCTGAGACGACAAATGGTCGAAGTGGTGATTTTATTCGCTTTACGGAATTTAAAGAACCAGGGAACGTGGGGTATATCTGGCTGAATGTCCGCATAATATTTTCCTTTAATAACTTTTGAGGAATTCCACAAATCCGACCAAGATTCATTAAGGTGCGATTTAGGCAACAGGCATAGGTCGTGAGAGAATGTTTTGAAGTGCTCAAGAGAGCCTATCTGGGCAGCCGATTTTGCATAAGAATCTGCTGTCTCATTGCCAGGGATCCCAGAGTGTCCTGGAATCCATGCTAGAGTTATGTTGATGTCAAGCTTATGACATTCGAAGAGGGAATGCTTAATTTTAAGAATTGATGGGAAGCGAGAAGCAGATCGGAAAGGATTAGAAAGGATAGATTGAAGACAACTTTTAGAGTCAGAAAAGATGATAGAATTATTTAAGTGATGGGATTTTATAAAAACGATAGCTTCAAGGATGGCGATGGCTTCACCAGTGAATACTGATGTAGACGAGGGACACTTAAAACTGAGACAAATTTTTGTAAAGGGTATCCATACCGCTACACCAACATCATCTTTCTCGGATAGTTTAGATGCATCAGTAAATAATGTATGCCAACCTTACGTATGGAGTCTATCTGCTCGTCTAACTTGACGAGCATTAGTGGACGCCTTGTCTATACCAAAATCTAAAATAATATTGGGTTGATAAACTAAAGCATCATAAGGAGTGAGATAAAGTGGATAAGAGGGAAATTGAATAACAGGGTTTGAAAGTTGAGAAATTTTCTTAAAACTATGAAGAATACATGGAATTTTATCAGAACTACGAAACAAATCTAGAAGGTGATTTAATTTAGGAAGAAGAGGATGATTAGAGTTCTGGATTAATTTAAAGAAGAACCTATCAGAAAGAAACTGCCTACGTAATTTTAAAGGGGCTTCACCACACTCAACTTGTAAAGCATTGATGGGCGATGACTTCATAGCCCCAAGGATGATGCGCAAACATTTTGAATGAATTTTATCCATTTTATCTAGACAAGATTTATTACAAATATTTAGAAGGAATGATCCATAGTCAAAGTGACTTCTGATTATGGCGTTGTATATAAGTTTTTGGGTATATGGGTGGGAACCCCACCATACACCCGAAAGAGAACGAAGAATATTTACATTTTTTTCACACTTCTGAGCAAGTAATATAAAATGAGGAAAACCCGTCATTCTCGAGTCCAATGTTAAACCCAGAAATTTGACACTATTAGACTGAGGAATGATTTCTTGATTGATATATATTTCAACAGATGGGGCTATTCTTTTTTTTGAAAATATAACAATGGAACTTTTGGAAGCAGAAAGTGATAAGCCATGTTCAACAAGCCAGTCTCCTAAATATGACAATGCAGAGTTAAGTCGATTACTTGCCTCTTCTAATGAAGATGAGGAGATATAGAGTACTAGATCATCGGCATATTGTAAAACTTCACAGAAAGAGTCTACAGATTGTTCAAGATCACTAGTGTATAGACTGTAGAGTAATGGGCTTAAGACAGAACCTTGGGGTAAACCTTTCCAGACTGTCCTAGGAGAAAGGAGACCCTGATGGGACTTAATAACAACAGATCTCTCCATTAATAAATTGCAGATGAAACGGACCAGCTTGTCAGGAATTCTCAGATGAATGAGCTTACTCCTGAGGACCGGAAGCAGAACGTTATCATAAGCTGACGATATGTCAAGAAAAACTCCAACTAAATATTTTTTTTCCTTGAAAGCAATATAAATATCAGTTGTCAAAAGGCTAAGATTATCCATGGTACTCATACCCTTTCTAAACCCAAATTGGGATTTAGCGAGGATAGATCCATTTTCAGCTAACCATTCAAGACGGTTTTTGATTAGGTGTTCCATGATTTTAGCCATAACAGACGACAACGCTATTGGTCTTCGACTACCTGGATCTGAGGGATCTTTACCGGGTTTTAGGATTGGGATAATTATTTGAGTTTTCCATTGTGCAGGAACTATACCATTCTCGAAAAAAGAGTTTATAAGGGATAAATAAATACATTTAGTTTTTTCAGAAGACTTAGTAAGAAAAGAATATGGAATACCATCTATGCCAGGCGAAGAGTCAGTGAGTCCACTCAGCGCAAGAGTTAGTTCATTGAAAGAAAAAGGGTTATCAAAGCAATTCTGAGAAGGAAGAGCAGAAGGAATCGAAGGGATTGATGATAAAGATGGGACTGAAGGGGGAGCAAGTTTATCCGAAAAGGCCTCTAACCACGATGAAGGATCGTTGGCTGAAATATTTTCTATATTACATGATCCTCGAAATCGCCTTATCTGTCTCCAGACAAGAGATGAAGGAGTTCTAGGAGATAAGTTCTCGCAAAAACCAATCCATCCAAGCTTTTTCTTTTTGGACACCAATCTTCTGAATTTAGCAGAAGCTTTTTGATATTTTAGGAAGTTTTCTAAGGTCATATTATCATTGTACATCCTTTCAGCTATTTTCCGTTCTGAGACAGCTGAGGTAGACTCCGAATCCCACCAAGGAGTGGAGATCCTAAAATCTCTAGAGGGTTTTTTAAGAGGTATGTTAAGATCAGCACATGAGATAATACTTTCTATAAATGAATTATAAGATGAAAGGGGGGAACTATCTATATGAAGTATACAAGAATCTAATTTGAGGTCAAGTGCTGATGAATAAGAAGACCAATCAGCTTCAGAAAGTCTGTATTTTAGAGAAGGATTGGAGTTACAGAATGGAGTGACATTATTTTGAAGATATATGGAAATTACGATAGGAAAGTGGTCACTACCATATGTGAGTGGTAGGATTTTCCATGAAATAAAGGGAGAAAGAGAAGAAGAGCAAAGAGTGAGATCAACAGCACTTTTTGGGTTTTGGGAAGGCAAAGCCCTACGGGTGGGTGAGCCATCATTGAGTAAACATAGATTAGAATCATCGAAGATTTCTAAGAGGGAGAGGCCAAAAAGATCTGAGTGGTTATGACCCCACACAGTGTTATGGCCATTAAAATCACCCATGAGAACCATAGGCTGAGGGATAGAAGATAAGAGCAAAAGTAAATCAGGGATTAAGGTAGAATTAGGATGAGGAATATAAACAGATATAAAAGATATATTTAAGAACCTGATACCAACAACGTTGATACCAGGAGGAAGGGAAGGGAGAAGCATTTGAGAAAAAGGAAGGGAGCGCCTTATAAATTTGTTTAACCTTAACTGTACTGATTGCGACTGACTTTGACTTTGACATTAAAAATTGGTTAACCTAAACATCAAATTGGTAAGGCTAAACGTAGTGATTTATTCCTCTATGACGTAATGTTTAAAAAATATGCCTAGGACATGAAATTGCCGTTAATTTTTCCATATTTTCTAATGATTTGGGGGGACGGCTGGCAGTGCCCCCGCCAATTCGAGCAAAGCCTTATAAGCATATTTTTCTCGAAGCTACTCACGACACTCGTGAGTGTCAACTTCGTTATGGATAAAACTGATTTTTCAGTGACCAAGAGGCCAATAACAATATTATAACTAGCTTTGGGAATATACCAACTTAGGTACCTTAGGTATTTATACCTATAGTTTACGAACCATCGCCAGTCGATTAATTTTGGTTAATATTATCACCGACACTCTCCGATCATCAAAGTTCTAAGGTAGGTACCTAACTACTTCTAGCAGACATACAAAATTAAAATGTTGAATTACGTTAGTTTTTAGTAGATAGATAGATAGATAGAAAATACTTTATTGTACACCAAATAACATATCAGCTTAGTTAAGTACTATCAACTTTAACAATGTTGTACAATGGGCGGTCTTATCGCTAAATAGCGATCTCTACCAGACAACCTTTGGATGGAACGGACTGTAAGAAAGTTTAAAAGGGGTTTAATTGGTGTACTTACCACATATTATGAATATATTATAATACACATAATTTATTATATACAATATACCTACATATTTACATATTTTATGTGTCATAATTTTTGTATGATCCAAAACATAGATAAACCAGAAACAGGTAACAGTCAGCGATTCGAGGACAAGTAGTGTTCCTTGACCAAAGATTTAAAAATAGATAATGATTTAGCACGTCTGATGGTAACAGGTAGTTCATTCCATAAACGGATAGCCTGCACTGTAAAGGAGTTATCATAGTAGGAGGAGGTGTGTTCAGAAGAGCGCAGGGGTCGAGCATGGGAGAGATGAATATATTGGAAACGTTCTTTGAGATAGGAAGGTGTGGAAGGATTGAAAATAATGTTATATAACAGATTTAGGATATAAGTATTCCGGCGAAGGCGTAACCACTTGAGCTTACTGCGAAACTCAGACACGTGATCATACTTGCGTAAGCCAAATATGAAACGTATACCGAAGTTTTGCAGGCGCTCAAGTTTATCCAGCTGCTGTTCTGTAAGGTCTAAGTAGGAAACATCAGCATAATCCAGTATTGGAAGAAGGAGAGACTGTGCAAGCGAAATTTAAGTGGCAGTCGGAAGAAAGTTGCGAAGTCTCCTAAGGGAACCTGCAGAAGCAAAAATTCTTCGGCTGACTTCAATTAGCTGAGGCCCCCATGACATCTGTCTGTCAATGAGAACACCTAGATTTTTTACCGTCTCACTCTGCTGAATGTGAACGCCATCAAAAAGCACCTGTGGGAGACAAGACCAATCTATCTTGGATAACATCCGCGAGCCCCCAACCACGATGACTTGGGTTTTGAGAGGATTGATCCGAAGTCCAAATGCTTTGCTCCACTCCAGAATTCGACTGAGATCTCGATTTATAATATTAATAGCTTCAGGCAGCTCCTCTACTCTGGCTTGTTCGTAAATTACCGTACCGTTCGTAGTACCTATATTTAGACCTAAAGGTTTAGTTAGTTAGCGATTGCCAAGTCATTAAATTTATTAAAGAAATAAAAATGACTTTAATTTTTACGGTCAAATTAGATTACAAATTAATGTAATCTATAAATTATATCTAAAATAACTGACTTGGACATGAGATCTCACAACTTTTTGCGGTGGAAGGATTGTATTGCATTGTGAGACTTGATATTTTATATCTTTGATCGATTTTTTTTTCCTAGTCCTCCAGCGTCATTCGCATAGAATAGAGGGACTAACTAGCCGCTACGTTGCGTTGCCTGCCTTGTCTACGAATATGTAAGCGCGGTTTTCGCTTAACGTAGTGGTTAATTCCAATATTAGACTTCCTCAGTGGCCTTGGATACGTAGTGTCCTTAAGGTATTAGAGGGCCTTGGCGAATGAACAACCATAATTATGTAAGTCAAGGATATTTAAAATAAATACATAACAAAATCAACATGTTTTTATCATCGTAATACATTTTTTCTTTTGGCAATGGGGCTTTCGACTCTTCGTTTCTTAAGAAACTTAGAGTGAGTCTCGGTTATTACTATGACGATTTTTATTTGTATATTTTTAAAGTAAAAGCATAATTATTCTAGGAGACATATCTGAATTTCTGAAGTTTCTATGTTTTGACAGCAGTCAAAAATTGACAGATAACCTTAAAAGTTGCGTAGCGTGAATTGGATGGAATCAATCACGAATCACGATTTGTTTTGCTGAGAAAATGAAAGGAACCGACTTGTGAGCAGACTGCAATTAATTCTAAGTACTTTTACTCGCTGCTGCAGCCTTGAGTAGACGGCTAACACGGACCTAGACAATAGAAATTTAATAGCAAAATATAATGGCAGATATACAAGAAGTGCTAGTTCAAAAAATTCAAGCTCAGGGTGATCTTGTGAGGAAATTGAAGGCTGCTAAGGAATCTAGCGAAAAGGTGCGTGTCTATTAATTCATTTTCTACTGCATAGAATGACCTAAGTTCCTACTTATCTACTTGGAGTGCACTAAAATTGCATCATCCATTATGTTATACAAACTATTTACATTTTGTAGGGAAAAGGGAATGTGAACTATAATTTGAAAGAAACGGACTTACACTTAACTCATTACAGTTATATTGGTGGCTATTGGCCCTGTAAAAGTGATATAGAACTGAGTAAAAGTTTGCAAAATGATGATAATGCAAAACAGTATTCTAGCATCAAGAGGTGGCTGAACCATATACAGAGTTTCAGTGAATCTGAGATAAAACTTTTTCCTGCTATGCCCTCTAACATTTTAAGGCTGGAAAATACTAAAACCATAAATGATAAGGTTTGTTTTTTGATATTTTCATGCACTGTAGTTGGTTTTATGCTTTTGTAAAAACTCGGTTTCACTGCAACTTAAATTCAAGTTGTATGAAGTTATACAATTTTGAACCTTTTCATATGGTTGTTTCGTCACCACAAATCTTTGTTAATTTTTAACAGACTTCATAATAGAAGCTCTCGATTCTGAGCATAGCTTTTTTCAATTAGTATTCTGAAATACTTAACTTAGGCATTTCTAAGTGACAGATTTCTATGAAAAATTGACAGTAATCTTAGCCTAATGTAAATGGGCACAATTATCATAGGTTAAGGTTCTTGTCCCGTTTTAGTTATAAATGACCAGAATGATGCCTTTAAATACAATGTTTTTAGACAGAACATAAATTAATAATGTTTTTCTGTCATTGTTTCCGGTATCAGTAAATCAGAAGGCTGTGGTGACGAGATAACATATCTAGTGGTCTTGAAAATAAGAGTCAATTCACTGTGTCATTGGTTCTTTCCTGGCCACCCTGTACTAGATCAGTGACCGGGTTGCAATATAGTGCCCCTGGAAAGAGCCTGATGAAAGAACCAGTGTAGTAAAAGGAACTTTTTTACTACTAACAACAGTTAGTCAAGCATGTATTTCAAAGTGCTGAGATTAGCAAAAAATGCCAAAGTGGCAACATTATGCAACAACTGTTTCACGAAAACGATTTCAACAACACCTTGCACAAAGGTATTGGAAAGTTATAAAGTACTTAGTTAAAAAGTCTTGGCTGATTTTTTAACATTTACCAGTTGCTCATTTTCACCAGTAAATTATATGCCTTGGCAATATCTAAAATTAACAGATTTCTATGAAAAATAACACACATGTTGCCAGTGAAAGTTAAGGGGTCTCATAATTTATTTGGTGGAAATGAGAGCAAAATATGCATGACCTATGTAGTTAGGTTATTAGTACATCATTATTTGAATAAGATTTGAATAGCCAAAGCTTTATATTTTATAAACATCTGTGTTGTGTTCTATATTGTATGACCTTCAAAATAATGAATGAAATATATGCACCTAAATTACAGAGTACTTAGATAGAAAGAAAGAAAATATTTATTTAGCATGACATAAAAATATATATATATGTATACAGGGTTATTTTTAAAAGACCAGCAACCCTCGGCGACCAGATATAGATTAAGATCTGAGCAGGTATTACAATACCTACTTATTAGGTTGACCTACATACCCACAATGCTCTCAGCAATTTGGCAATAGTGACATTGAATTTAACCTTAGTGAAAGCAAGGCAATTTTTTTTAAAGTAGTTAATTAGATCTTACCTATGTCATGTTTGATTGAATATAATCTGCAACATTTTGGTTTAAAGGCATAATCTTTGTTTTGTATGACCTTGAAATTAATGAAAGAACAGCGTGCACCTCATTAGATAGTACTTAGATAAATAATAAAATAATAAATAAATAATTTTGGACATTTTTCACACAGCATCATCTAGCCCCAAACTAAGCAGAGCTTGTATTATGGGAACTACATGACTTATATACTACTTATATAATTTTTTTTTACATATTATACATAGAAAACACCCAGACCAGAGACAAATATTTGCAGATACAAACATTTGTCCCGAGGCGGGAATTGAACCCGCAATGATGTAATATACATACTTGACTACTTCTGTGGTGCAGTAGGAGAAAGCCCGCCTGAGACCCAGAAGGTTGTGGGTTCGATTCCCGCCGCGGGACAAATGTTTGTATGATCTACAAATATTTGTCTCGGGTCTTTTCTATGTATTATGTGTATTTACAAGAAAAAAATTATATAAGTACTATCAGACTAAGCTCTGCTTAGTTTGGAGCTAGATGATACTATGTAAAAAATGTCCCACAATTCTCTCAAAAATTTAGCTTTTTCAATTGAATACATTAAAGTGAACCTTAGTGAAAACTAAGGAAATTTTTCTTTAAGAAGATACCTAACTCATGTTGTTTGAGTATAATCTGCAACTGTTTGGCTTGAGCTGTACTACAGATTTAATTTCACTCACCCTTATCCATATATTTTTTTAAAATAAATAAAACTTTTGATGAGTTGTGTCTGTTTAACCCCGACTTATCGCGTCTCAGCATTTCAATAGATTTTATGACCATAATCCACTCTGAACAAAACCCGTGTCAATCCAGTTCACTCGCATTTACACATACTAAAAAACTGAATTCATAAAAACCAACAGTACCTAACCATTTCCAGATCAAAGAAGAAGTATCAACACTACTCCAGCTCAAATCTCAGCTGAGTCAGTTGACGGTTGAAGATGTGGCCCCTCAGAAGTTCACCCTCAAAACGCCCAAAGGCACCAGGGATTACAACCCTCAGCAGATGACAATCAGGAATGATGTCCTGCAGAAAATTATCACGGTCTTCAAGAGACACGGCGCTGAATGTATCGAAACTCCGGTGTTTGAGTTGAAGGTTTGTTTTTAGGGTACCTCAAAAGGAAAAAACTGAACCCTTATAGGATAACTTTGTTGTCCGTCTGTCTGTCTGTCAAGACCCTTTATCTCGGGAACGCGTGGAGGTATCGAGTTTCCAATTTCTATGGGATTTGTGCTTGCACTCAGCTATCAAATACAGCCTGTAGAAATCATCTGATGGAAATAGGCCTTCCACAAAGTTAGTGATGAATAGTCTTGGGCCACCTTCCTCCATGCACTGACTTCCCATAACCAAAGTCAAAGTCAAAATTCATTTATTCTTATAATTCTTATTAATATAATTCTTAATTGTACACAGAAATATAAAACAAAATATTAGGTGAGGCATGTACAAAAGCGAGCTTAACCCTTAAAACAGTTTTCTTCAAACCTTTGAGGAGACATAGAGAAGTGATAAAGTTGGTAGGTGTACAAAGTCAGGAAATATACTAGGAAATATTCATTAAAATCACAAGGATCACTTTGGAATGTTGGTTTTATCTAGTGCCTGTTCCTTTAAGATATTGTAGGTCCATTGTGTAGTTGCCCTTTTAAAACTGCTTCAAGGCACAGTGTGGAGTGATGGCTACATCATGCCTTGATTTCTAGTTCCAGGGCATGCTAGTTATCAACGTTTTCATTCACCATTTTGAGTAAAAATAAATGTGCACACAATGGTTTGTTCTACATTGAGGAGATCATTCTATTATTTTTAATTAAATAAGTTAAGATATTTTGGGCTAAATCAAAGCAATTTTCAATTAAAATTTGTGTATTATTAAGAGCAATTTTCATATATTATATTTGTAGAATTCTCATAGTTCTGATTTCTAATATGTATCAGGTATGTCAAATTCTTACTTTAGAAGTAACTAGCCCACGGCTTCGCTCGCGTGGTACCCAGATAAAAGTAGCCGATGAAAAGTAGCTGTCACCGTTAAGGCAGCGTTCGTTAGAAACGAATTTGCTCGACCGTTATTTCGTCGACTTACATTGCAAAACTGTCTCCATGAAAAGCCCTTTTATTTTAACAGGATAATAATATAGCTTATGTCATATGTCCAACTTGTGGACCATTCTAAATATAGGTGAAATAATTTATGAAATCGTAAGAGTTATTTTGGAGATTACTAACTATATTCAAGCTTACTATTTTACCTTTTTATAATACTAGCTTCTGCCCACGGCTTCGCCCGTATGGTACTTGGATAAAAAGTAGCCTATGTGTTATTCTGATGTATAAGCTATATAACTGTAAAGTTTCATCAAAATCCGTTCAATAGTTTTTGCGTGAAAGAGAAACAAACATCCATCCTCACAAACTTTCGGGTTTATAATAATACTAGCTTCTGCCCACGGCTTCGCCCGTATGGTACCCGGGTAAAAAGTAACCTATGTGTTATTCCGATGTATAAGCTATATTACTGTAAAGTTTCATAAAAATCCGTTAAATATTTTTTGCGTGAAAGAGTAATAAACATCCATCCTCACAAGCTTTCGGGTTTATAATATTACTAGCTTCTGCCCACGGCTTCGCCCGCGTGGTACCCGGATAAAAAGTAGCCTATGTGTTATTCTGATGTTCAAGCTATATTACTGTAAAATTTCATCAAATCACTAGTTTTTGCGTGAAAGAGTAACAAACATCCATCCTCACAAACTTTCGGGTTTATAATATTATTAGTAGGATTAGTGTAGATTTCTTGGTACCCTTTTTTAATTTAGTCTTTTTGAAGCACATGCAACCTAAGACTAGTTTAATCCTGTTAGATAAATGTCTTTAATCTTTAAGAACTAAGAGTTGTCGTGGCTATTGGGTGTTTTAAACTCTATACCCAACCAGATAATATGTTTGATGGGTAATATGTTACCCATCTCCTAAAGTACCTACTTTGACTACCTACAATGAAAATAAAACCTCGGTCTGCCGCCGTACCCTAATACAAAGTTCATTTGAGAGACTTAACTTTATTTACTGTAGATATTAATAACTAGTTTATTTACGCAAAACCTCGGCCTGCCTACCTATCTGTTGCTATACCCTTAGACAGGGTTCATGTGAGATACCTACCTATAAACACCATCTATGTACCTACCATGTGAAAGCAATAAATGTATTGAGTATATGTTAAAGCCATTATTTCTGTTTTCAGGACGTCTTAACTGGTAAATACGGCGAAGACTCCAAGCTTATATATGACTTAAAAGACCAAGGCGGCGAGATTTTGTCTCTCAGATACGACCTGACTGTACCGTTAGCGCGGTACCTAGCTATGAACAAAATTAACACGTTGAAACGATACCACATTGCCAAGGTCTACCGCAGGGACAATCCGGCCATGACTCGTGGTCGTTATAGAGAGTTTTATCAGTGTGTAGGTATATTTCTTGCAACTTTTAACCCTTGCTACGCTCAAATAATGCTGTTTTTTTTTCACACAGCATCATCTAGCCTCAAACTAAGCGGAGCTTGTATATAGCAAGTAATATGATTATTAATAAGGTATACACATACAACCAGTTTTTGATTATTTTAGGGCTCCGTCAAATATTTCGTTTCCCAAGAGTTCCGTGGTCAAAGAAGTTTGAGAGAACGGCTCTAGTCTAGACAAACTGCTTTATTAGGCTGTCAAAATACTTTCAGGATTTCGACATCGCCGGTTCCTACGACGCCATGGTCCCGGACGCGGAGTGCCTCAAGGTCGTCACCGAGATATTGGACTCTTTGGACATTGGGGAGTACGTGCTCAAGGTGAACCACCGGCGGCTGTTGGACGGCATGTTCGAAGCGTGCGGAGTGGAGGCGGACAAGTTCAGAGCTGCGTGTTCTACCGTTGATAAGTTGGATAAGGTGAGTCGAGAGATGGCGCTTTTGTATAAGTTTAGTCGAATGAGACAAAAACTCCATTTATTCAACACTTGCTTCTGTCCACGGCTTCGCCTGCGCCGTACCCGGATGAAAAGTAGCCTATGCGTTATTCTCATGCATAAGCTATATTACTGTAAAGTTTCATCAAAATCCGTTGAGTAGTTTTTGCTTGAAAGAGGAACAAACATCCATCCTCACAAACTTTCGCGGTTATAATATTAGTAGGATTCTAGAGTAAGGCTAAGTCAAAAGTACACTAAACCGACGAACTTGTCTGAAGGATGTGATGAGGATGAATGAAGCGAAAGTGGTATATAAATAATAATAATAATAATAAATGCTGGACATTTTTCACACAGCATCATCTAGCCCCAAACTAAGCAGAGCTTGTATTATGGGAACTACATGACTGATATACTACTTAAATACTTTTTTTTTTGTAAATACATACATATTATACATAGGAAAACACCCAGACCCGAGACAAATATTTGCAGATCTTACAAACACTTGTCCCGTGACAGGAATCGAACCCGCAACCTTCTGCGTCTCAGGCGGACCTTCGCCCACTGCGCCACAGAGGTCGTCACAGAGGTATGCTAGGATCGTAGCAAGTGGATATCATGGTTTCTGCCTACCCCTCCGGGAGTTTCATCAATTAGGTACAAAAGTACACTTTTGAATGTTCTAATGCTACAATTCAGAAAAATAAATTTTGTTTATTTTTCTTCATTTTTTTGAGTCAGTGTGTCGCACATAAAATTTTGAAAAATCCTTTTATTTCTAGAAAAAGGTGTCTCGTAATTTATTAGGTGTAAATGAGGGAGGGCTATGTATTAACCTTTGAGGAAGTCGGGGTACGGCCTACTTGCCATCATGGCTCTACGCCGGGACGAATTGTTCCATAATATTTTTCTAATTTTCAGTCGCCATGGTCTGAAGTGCGTACAGAGCTGATAAACGAAAAGGGCGTATCTGCCGAAGCGGCCGACAAAATCGGCGAATACGTACGTCTGAACGGCGGCACAGAGCTGACGGACAGATTGCTTCAAGACGAGAAACTATCCAAGACTAAAGCTGCGCTCGAGGGCATCGATGGAATCAAACTGTTGCTGAATTATTGCGAGCTATTTGGCATAAAGGATAAGATACTTTTCGATCTGAGCCTGGCGAGAGGATTGGATTATTACACGGGGGTTATTTACGAAGCTGTGCTTACGAGTAAGTGTGCTTCATATGTTAATTAACATGTTCACATGTTCTACTGCTCACGGCTTCGCCCGCTTGCTATCCTGATAAAAAGTAGCCGTGGAAAAGTAGCTTTCAATGTTAAGGCAGTGTTCGTAAGAAACGTATTCGTTCGACCGTTTTTTTCGATAACTTAAATTGCAAAATTGGTGTTCACGAAAAGCCCTTTTATTTTAACGCTATAATATTGTTACGAGCTAGGGTACGGGTTAAAATAATTAAGTAACTAATGTATTATTTTCTCTCTGTGCACGATCCTACCTCTATAATTACCTCTCTTTAGCTCAAGGTTTGCTGGAAGAAAACTCTTTTTTAGGGTTAAGCTCGCTTTTGTACATGTCATTTAATTCTGCCTTTTTGTAAGTGTTTATTTGTGTGTACAATAAAGAATAAGACCAATTGTACACTAAAGGAACACTGTAATAGTAAATTACACTATACAATTAACAACAAAACAAACAGCACAACGAAACTACACAATGAAAACAAAAACACTATCACTAGGTACAACACTAGCACATCTATCACTCCATTAATCACTGGGTATCACTTCGAACTATTCACAGTGCAAGAATGCGCAATGTGTTAAAGAATGTAAAGAATGTCGCAGCGCTTTTATATCCCGTCGTAAACATGTTTCGTTTCTCCTAGTAATTTCTAGTAGGGGGCGTTACGCCACGCTGCCTCGCGCCGCCTCAAATATTCGAGAAACTACCGTCTTTTACTAGCGCGGTTAGTGCCTCCAGACGATACTAGATGGCGGTAAACTTACCCATATTTATAATATGGGCCCTAGAGAATCACTTCGCCAGAAGTTTAAAGAAATAAATATAATGAAATTCCCATATCTATGAAAATATGATGTATGTTCACAAAAATATTTATTTGTTTAAGAAAAAAAGCGATAATCACAATGTTAATACCAGAAATAAAGATAAACTCGTTGTTGCCACTTGTAGACTTCATAAAGTTAGTAAATCGTTTAAAGGGCAGGGTGTACGCTTTTATAACAAACTCCCAAGAGATATACAAAAATCGACAATAAACAAATTTAATAACGTAATTAAACAAAAACTTTCTAAAAAGGCATACTATAAAATATCTGATTATTTAGATGATAAAAACTCTTGGGATTGAAAATGCTCCAACTTGATAAAAAACGCAGGTACCTATTGTTTTGTAAAAGGATCATTAAAAAGAATAACCAGCCTTGTTTTCTTGCCTTTCTTTCCTGGCTTGGTCGCGGAGGAACAGGTAATAGATAAAACCGACGTTTCAAAGTGATCCTTGTGATATTAATGAATAAATAAATTTTGACTTTCGACTTTGCCTTTGGTAGAACAAGAAGTGCGTCCATTTGATAAGAGAATGCGCTAGCGTACCGTAACTAACTAGTCCATTCTATGTATTAGTGAAAGTAGACGACGAATATATCTGTCTCGGGGTCTTGGTGTTTTCTATATATAATATGTATGTATTTACAAAAAAATAGTAACAAGTAGTATATCAATCATGTAGTTCCCATAATACAAGCTCTGCTTAGTTTGGGGCTAGATGATGATGTGTGAAAAATTTCTAGCATTTTTTATTTATTTATATAAATTAGCGTAGCCTTGTATATGCAGTGTTGATTGATAGTTATACTGAAGTTTTTTTATGCGTTGATTATTTCCTTTCAGAGGCGATTAAAGTCGGCAATGAGGAGCTGACGGTCGGATCGATCGCAGGCGGCGGCCGGTACGATAACCTAGTTGGCATGTTCGACTCTAAAAACAAACAGGTAAAGTTTATTTTTGCTTGAAACGTAAGGAGCATAAGTGTAAAATATTTTTTGTTTTATGTGTGCTGGGTTTTCTGTTGCCATTTTCCTCCAAAACGGCTAAACCAATTTTTATAATTTTTGCAATGCTTTTGTATGACTTTAAGAAGATCTTAAAGGGTTTGAAGCCTTTAGGGGGAAATCACAAGGATCCTTATCTAATAAACTATTCTCTGTCTATACAATTCTGTGTATGTCTGAACGAGGGTCTGAGAGTTTTATTATTATTATTAGTACTACTTGTATTTTTTTCTAAATACATACATATCATTCATAGAAAACACCCAGATCTGAGACATTTTGTTTTAATTATTATTTTTAGAAACGTCAACTTAAAAACTAAAGTGAATTTAACATTTCTAAAGCCCAAATTCATAGTCAAATAGGGGCTCCTCTAGGGGACTGTTCAGGCGCTAAGTAAAAATTCAAGTGCGAATTCAACCTTAATGCTCCCAGCCGTAAGGCAAATGCTGAATGATGGATTTTGGGGGACTGTTCAACCTCCGACTATGGATTCAGGCTTAAGTGCATTTACGCCGATTCCTCGCACAATTCACTCAAATGACACAATGCAATACGTGGGCATGTCTTTTTCTGTTGGTTCTGTAACAATTAGAATGGTGTTGTTTCCAGGTACCCTGTGTGGGCGTCAGCATCGGCGTGGAGCGCGTGTTCTCGGCGCTGGAGGCGAGGCTGGCCGCCGGCGAGCTGGCGGTGCGCGCGACCGACGTGGACGTCTACGTAGCTTCAGCACAGAAGAACTTCCTGGAGGAACGCATGCGGATCTGCACTGAACTCTGGGATGCGGGCATTAAGGTACTAAACTCGTTAATAAAAACAAAACGAACTAACCTACTTACAGTATTTTTTAAACTTTCCCGATAGGTGGGTTTAGACAAGTACCTCACGCTTACTTTTCCTCTCACGCTAACGCAAATTTGTCAATGTAAAACTTGACAGCTGTCACGTGAAATTTCCACAGCTGAAGTCATTCATATTCATTAAATCACATTCAAAGTTTTAATAATGTTAACTGGAGTCTAGACGAATACCACTTCCTGTTGGCATTAACGCCCGCCGTAAGATTGAATTGTATGGAAATGACATTAGCTGTGGAAATGTCACGTGACAGCAGCCAAGTTTTGCCTTGAATAATTTGCGTTAGCGTGAAAGGAAAAGTAAGCGTGAGATATTTGTCTAGACCCCGGGAATCAGAGAATCTGTAGCCGTCTTCACGATAAAAAGTTGGAATACTTTTTGATTTCAATCGCTTCACGAACCTCCGGATCGGAAGTTGGGGTACCGCCCACTAGGCCAACACGGCTGTTTTGGGATAATAATATGTATCTAATCTGAAAACTTACCAAACTTATCTTATTTACCTAACAGACGGAGCACTCCTACAAAAAGAATCCCAAAATGCTGACTCAGCTTCAGCACTGCGAAGAGACCGGCATACCGCTAGCGGTGGTGCTGGGCGAGTCCGAACTCAAACGGGGCGTCGTCAAAGTGCGGAATATCACCACTAGGCAGGAAGAGGAGGTCTCCAGAACCGACCTAGTCCAGGAGCTGAAGAAAAGGATAGCAGCATTGAGTGTGAAAGAGATGAACGGGGTTTAAAATTAGTAAGGTTTTATTTATTACGTTGTTTTGGAAAACTTCAAAGCCTTATGTCAGATTTCACCAACTGAATCGGGTATTATTGTAACGCCCATTTGTACAATGATAAGGCAGACTTACAAGCATTTATTCATAGATATATTTTATTATGAGATATTTCGTAGAATCCTACTACTGATTATAAATGCGATGTAAATAATGTAAGTAATACATTATTCAATGTTTGTAGCTAATAAACTCCGTAACAGCTGAACCGATTTGGATAAAATTTGGAACTTTAAATTACACAGGCTTTTTATTCAAGTAGTACGCATGTAAAGTCGTGGCCAGAGGCTAGTGTAATAATAAAAAGTTTATAAGAAAATGAAAAAACATGTCAACATGGACGAAAAGTAGGTTGGTGCAATCAGGCATTAGCCGTTTTAATGAATGTGATAAATTAATTAGAAAAGTTAATGCTGCTTCCGTACTTTAGCAGTCTAAGTAAATTGAGAGATCTTTGAATGAATTGACTTAAATGTTTCGTTCAAATGAATTAATTTTAATTTCAATAAAATCGTTCACTCCTTTCATTCAATCGTCACTCAATTGAACGTTTTTCTGACAGCGCCTCAGCTTAGTAGCAGCATCGATTTTAATTTTTGTTATTCATAATATCCTAGAAACAGTTCAAATTCAATGAAAACATACGAAAGTTAATTATAAGAATTTGATAAAATCAAAACATAGTGGACAACTGAATCCACTACTAATGCATTTCTAAACTATTACTAAATCCTTTCCGATCTACCTTTTAGTAATTTATTTTAATCTATTATTTAATCTTTCAAAATTTTTCATGGAATTTAACGATAAATAGTTACATATTTTGTATATGAGTGGATTTTCAATAAACCAGTTTTCATTAAACTAACTCGTTTTTATTTATTTCTCAATTCAGAAACGAAATATACGCATCCAAAGTCAGGCACAAAAGTTTTTGCCCCTGGTGTTGCCATGGCAAAAAAACTTGTCGTGAATGTCAGAATGTCATCATTCTCCAAGTTCTTCTGATGCACCTCCTCAGATAACACTCAGTATACAGGTCAAAGTAGGGCATACTAGTCAGTCAGTCCTATTACTTATTACATTTGACACATACGCACGTTTTGCATAATAGTTGGTATTCCTCGTGACAGACTGCAAGCCCATCGCCCTTCTGAAACATGACTCGATGTTTCAAAACGGCACATGAGTTTTAGGGCAAGCTGATGTTCTCACGATGTTATTTTTTTTGTGGAAAACACGCCCCTTCTCGAGCGCACGACTTTCAACCGGAAGTCAGGAATAGGCACTTCACTAGGGCCTAGTAACGAGACTAAGTCATCTTCTTGTCCTTATCTCAGGTACGGGTGGGGTCGGTACAACATGTTTTCTTCTTCCACTCTCCTCTATCAGCCGAGCTAACTAAAATCAATCAAATAAACACATTCACGACTCTATTCCAATGATATTCAGTGCGTGGATCTTTTAGCATACCAAGCAGGGGGTAGTCACGGCCAAACATTACATTTGGCACATGCCCGAGTTTTGTAAATAGTAAGCGTAAGTCAGTAGTTGCAATCCCATCGCCGCTTATCGGAACACTAAACTGCTGGCACATGCCTTCGTTTTCTTACTCCTTCATCGTTTTGAGTTAGACTATTGGTGCATAACCAGGTTCGAAATCACTACCTCCGGATCGGAAGTCGAGGTACCGCCCACTAAGTCAACACGGTTAACTAAAACCAATACAGAACAAAACGAATTCCTTGGGAAATCAGCAGTTAACGGTACACATTTCTGAAGATGACAAGCCACCACGATACAATAACCTTGGATCAATGTCCCCGATACTATTGACCTCGAATGGAAGTCACAGAATAGAGAATACTGCGGTAGTGCCATGTCACGGCCGCTCCTGCATTGTCCCTACTTCCCCCCATTGTCGATAATCTGCCATGAAAAAAACACGATTCTCATCGATATAAAACTCTTCAGCCTGATCGCTTCCCGCCTCATTACACATCTCAAACCCTCACTGCCAACACGTAACCAATTCTATGAAAAAGTGACACCTACAAAGTTTATCCTGCTACAAGAAAACTATTTCATTTATGAGATGTCACGATTTAAAACTTCGATTTTAATTTGTGCCATATTGGTGATCTCGACAAGTGCGTCGGTTTTAAAAGAAGCCTTAGAAGAACACTTAAAAGACATCGAACACAATGAAGGAGCAGAATCCATCAAACATGACAAACACAAAGGCGAGAAGCTACATGAAGTCGACAGTCAGTTGACTGACAAACACCAGAACCAGTACAGCAAGTCTAATGACGAAGGAAAGTGGGTGAAGCAGGATCATGACACAAAATCGGTAACTGATGCTGATTCGTACAAAGGTCATAATTCCAAAGCAGACAAAGCAGAAGACAGCGAAACAATAGGGTACAAACGAGGTCACAAAAAAGGCCATCACAAGCAGGGGTTCCAGAACTCCTACCACAAAGATGAATCTTCAAACAAGAGTACGTTTTTTGACGATTTGAATGACGAAGGAGACCAAGCTAAATACAATAGCAGACTAAACAGCCATGACAATCATGGCGGCAGGACGTACTATGGCGGTCATAACAACGGTCAGGAATACGTAAAGGATAATTACTACGGAGGAGCTTATAACCGGCACGGCGATATAGGAAACAAAAATCATGGCTATCAGGATCACGGGCGAAAGTATTACGTGGACGATACTCAGAACCATAATAAATATCGCAATGACCGTAACAGTCATAACAGGGATAATGTGAGAGATTACCATCAGTACCAAGCGCCGCATAGAGAACCAGGTTGGGACCATAACCAAGGGTGGGATGACAGACGTTGGGATGACAGACGCGGCTGGGATGACAGACGTGGCTGGGATGACAGAAAAGCTTGGGAACAACCCTGGCAAAATAATGGATGGGAGAGGGATTACGGTGGTCCTGGATACTACGACGATCAAGGTTTACGCCACGAAGGCGGTTATGGTTATGGGCCCAGTCACGGCTATGGTTACAGGTACGATGAATCCAGATCAGCGCCCATTACACAAACACAACCCTCACAGAATTCCCCAGTAGTAGCCCATAGACAGCAAACAATAACAATTTATGAAGACCCAAGATACGATGGGAAGGAGGCAGGCCAACTGAGGAAAGAACAGGGAGACTACTTACAATTGGAGTTCAAACCGAGCAATCATAGATACGCACAATACGATGATACGTATTATGCGCCGAGTAGGGATGGCGGGGTGGAAAGCAGTAAGATAAATAGGTTAGTCTATAATTATAGAAGGCATTGAGAAGTTTAGATCTGTTGCAAACGTCCTTATCATGGTTACGCATTATTCATATTGTAAAAACGAGAATTTTCATGTCGGTGTAGGCACCGACGTTTCGACTCATTCCGACAGTCTTCATCAGGGTGAGTGATCGCGACGCTCTCCCTCCACGTCCGTCGTGCACTACTTTTTTGAATAAAAATGGTTACGCCTTTTTTTTTTCAAAATAAGAATTTTCCATGATTTGTTAGGATTGGTGTTTCTCTTGCCGTAGATACTATCGGGTAAAACAAACTGTTAACTAGGTTAATATTATTTTCTAGTGAAAATTATAGGCATGTGTGATGTTTGACGACCTCTGTGGCGCGGTGGGCGAAGGCTCGCCTGAGACGCAGAAGGTTGCGTGTTCGATTCCCGCCGCGGGGCAAATGTTTGTATCTGCAAATATTTGTCTCGAGTCTGGATTTTTTTTATATATAGTATGTATGTAATTTCAAAAAAAAAAAATGTATATAAGTAGTATATCAGTCATGTAGTTCCCATAATACAAGCTCTGTTCTTAGTTTGGGGCTAGATGATGCTGTGTGAAAATGTCCTGTATTATATATTTTATGTATTTGTCCTCTTTCACCAACAACATAGTTTTTAAAGTGTTAACTCACACCTAAGGGAAACCACAAGAATTTATAATATCCCAAAAATATTCAGAAGTTATAGATACGGAAGTTCGAATCCCGCCGACGTTGAATTTATGGTATATCATAAAATCTTGTAACATAATCCTATACTCCTTTAGACAAAACAATATAATTCAGTGCTGCGAAGAGGCAGACAGCCAATATTATTTTTGTAACCCAGGCCATGTTTTAGCTGAACAAAATCACGAGTTAGTCGTCGCTTACCGCCCATAGGCTTTTTGAGGCTTCTATGGACACAAAACACATTCGATCTAGTTCTTAGTTTCAACCATGAATTTAAGTTGTTGGTCATAGGAATTACGTATAGGTAGGTAGATAATGAAAATTTAGGCGTCACTTTTTACAAGTTTTGGCTTCAGAATCGAAAAGGTATCTCAAGTACGGCTTTCTAGAGATACTCATATAAATAATTTATTTTACTTTATCTCTTTGTAAACCATTTATCAAATTCAACGAAGTTGACTTGGGTGGTGATGGGTAGGTTAGGTCACAGTAACTATACTAGTAGTTAGGTAAAGGCTTTACGGTCCGTAATCCTGAATAACTGAACTTTGAGACTCAAGCATAGATTTTTGGGGATTTATAAATTTTAATAACACATAATGTTTTGTACCAACTTGCATCTAGTTTTGCTAAGGGTGTAACGAAGAAGTCGAAAGCTAAAGAAAGTGTGGCGACATCTCTCGACAAATGATTGAACTACGTTACATCACATCACCGAAGAACGAAGAGCAATGAACTGCTGATAGGGTACTTACTACTCGAGTCGCTACTACATACACCCCACAGATGGCGTTTGAATGTGTAACAAAAGTTTAAGTCACGTTTACGAAATTTTCCGGGAGTTTCAACACAAATAATACCTTTAAGTCAAGCTACAAGATTTTCTGGGAGTTTTTACACAAATAATACCTCTGAACAGCAACCGTTGGTCCTAGGACGGTGGACAAGTAGATCAGATGGATCCCGGTCATCATACTTTTTTGTGAGATAAAACAATAAATACATTCAAAAAATAAAGATAATAATATATAACATAGATACAATACCATTGCCCATCTAGAATTATTTATTTCGCCCAATTTGTAGTTATTTGAAAGCGTGTATTCCTATTCGTCCCACCAGCTTTTTTAGTGGAACGAATACCAGATTCCTGTAGCACAATCATCGCTACAAAAATTTCGACGAATCTATGCTTGACTCTCGATTCAGTATAAGATTTTAGTTACCTTTAATGTATAGAACAAAGAAAACTATGTAAAAAGCACAGGTAAATAAGGCCATCTTGTGAATAATAACAATCTAAAGATATGCGTATTTGATTTTGGTATTCAATATTGAAATTCCCTCTATGAATTCTGTAAATTGAGGCAAGTTATTGATAGTGAAGGGAACACGGAATTGAGGAATAATGGAAGTGTTCTGAAGCTACTCCAGCTATTTAGTTTTTTACTAGAGATTAGAGAGCACTTTGGGATAAGGAAGGAATTTTCGTTCTCTTTTCCCGTTTTGATCACTTACTTGGCTAGTAGTAGGATTTATGTGAACCTACAGTTTTTACCAAATATTTCATCTTTGACACAATCCATCCACATTCTCATAATTGAAATTTACTGAAGTACTTAGAATTGGGGTTTGTTCTAATTCTCTATCAAATTTAATCCATCTTTTTGAAAAGACAAAATATGATTCTACCAAAGTTAGACGTACTTACTAATAGAATGGATGGCAAAACTTGTGGCTGTGAGAGTTTTAAAAAATAAACGTCTTGTCCGCTCATCCGCTAACCCGCATAATCTTGGAACACTCTTCAACATGCAAGTCACTTCCGCTTTAGACCAAAGGTAAAACAGCTATCCTTGTTTGTGAAGATTCCTCGGGGCGACGTGTGACGGACACGAACGGTCAGACGTTTTCAATATGATGCACCTATCACGCTTCAGCGGGTTAAGCTTTGGACCGTGACGGTTGGGAGCGTGGAAAATCGAGTCGTGGAGCGGATATCGTCTAGTTGAATAGTCAAACGGCTTTAAGATATAATATTGTGTGACGATATGGAATCTAAAAAGGTTCTATGACATGTCTGGCCGGCATACAGCGATGTGCTTAATAACACAAAAAAATAATATATATATTAATAGGTTAAAAAAATATGATGTTTTTTTATCAGGTTTCGGAACTGCACAGGAAGGACTTTTCAGTTTTTTTATTTTAATATTGCTGGATATTTTTCACATAGCGTCATCTAGCCCCAAACTAAGCAGAACTTTTATTATGAGAGCTACATGACTGATTTACCTACTACTTATATACTTTTTTTTGTAAATACATACATTATTATACATAAAAAACACCCAGACCCGAGACAAATTTTTGTAGATCTTACAAACCCGCAACCATCTGCGTCTCAGTCGGGCCTTCGCCCACTGCGCCACAGAGGTCGTTAGTTGTGCCAAGTTGTATTAACGGAACTAATATTTGGGCAGCTGGTAATCCGATGGTATAACTACCTCTAGTTGTGCATACAGATGTTTTTACGTTACCTAATTAGCTTCTGCCCTCGCTCAGTACCCGGTAAAAAGTAGCTTTGGTGTTATTCAATGTTATCTGTTGGAGCCAGTGGTGTTTTTAAATGATAACTCTGATAGCTTTCTGTAGAACCAATTTTATTTTGGGAATATTACACAGTGCACTGTTTGAAGAGTACTGAAACAGAAGAACGAGAAGTGTTGCCGCTCGCTTACCTAGCTTTACATTATTATAAAAAATATTAATCGAATCTACATCGATTACTGAATTTTTTATCTCGGACAATTATCTATTAAGTATTTACTTGTCTATTTTTTCCTACCTCAACTGATTATGAAAGAATATTAATAAAATTTATATGAGAGTGAGAGTATTGATGCAAGCTAAATATAGAGACTCGGGTAGAGCACATCATGGCCTTATCTTACTACTATTAAAACGCGAAAGTAAATAATAAGAATATCCAATCAAACGCGGCCATGTTGTGCCAAATATAAGTAACTAGCTTCTGCCCACGGCTTCGCCCGCGTGGTACCCGGATAAAAAGTAGCATAAGTGTTATTCTGATGTATAAGCTATGTTACTATAAAATTTTATCAAATACCGTCCGGTAGTTTTTGCGTGAAAGAGTAACAAACATCCATCCTCACAAACTTTCGCGATTATAATATTACTAGCTTCTGCCCACGGCTTCGCCCGCGTGGTACTCGGATAAAAAGTAGCTTATGTGTTATTCTGATGTATAAGCTATATTCCTGTAAAGTTTCATCAAAATCCGTTCAGTAGTTTTTGCGTGAAAGAGTAACAAACATCCATCCCTCACAAACTTTCGCGTTTATAATATTAGAAGGATCTCTGAATTTTCTAATTACCCCGTACATGGTATCCTCACAGATCGGCGTACTAAGATTACAGAAGATTACAGTAGTGAGCGTGTTTGTTTTAAATTATAATTTATCACGAAGTCGGTGATTTCAAATCAAGTCTTTATTACCCCAACGGGTTTAATTAAAAGACATCGTTATCGAGCCACTACTCGGGGAAATTTTTCAGTGTTTTATTTGTAATTTAAATTTCAACCCTTCACGTTCGCTTTGGGGGGATAAACTAATTTGAACGTTAAGCTCCCGACAAAGTCTCGTTTTATAATATGTATGACCAGGGATGGAGTTAGGGGTGGATGACAAAATTTTTGCAACTTTATACAAAGTAAGTTACCTATCTAACTAAGAAGGAATACATTTTTGAATATTTATACTAATAATAATATTTATATTGAATAATTTTCAGAAGCCTCGAACACAGAAAACAAAAACAGTGTCCTATTTATTGGTCTTGTTCATATTTCGAAGAGCCAATTTAAAAAATAAATGTATCTTAAATGTTTAACTAATAATGTCTTCTATTGAATATTTATACATAATTGAATAATTTTCAGAAACCTTGGTTGGAAATTAAAAACACAGTGTGGTTATATTTAATGGTCTTGTTCTTATTTGGAAATGCCAATTAAAAAAATATATATATAAAGATTAAAAGTTTCACTGTAGTATTTAGCATAAAAAAAAAACTAAGGTTTGTAGAGATGATGCTATTTGTGACATCGTTCATCATCATCATCATCAGCCTATATTAGTCCATTGCTGGACATAGGCCTCCCCTAATGAGCGCCATAGCGCCCTGTCTTCAGCTTGCCGCATCCAGCATCTGCCTACAGTCTTTCGCAGATCGTCATCCCACCTGGCCGGAGGGCGTCCTACACTACGTTTGCGTTTGACATCGTTGCTTACCTACAAGTAGTGATTTAAAGTAGCGACCCCTAAATTTAAGCATTTCGCCTTATTCCGACACTGTGCTTAGTCTGGCAACGTTTTAAAATTGGATTAGGCTAACATCCATTGAGGATAAAGATGCTATTTTGTTTGCAAATGCATTGCGTCCAGAATTTTATAATTCTTTGTTTGGGGGTCCAGGGACTATTTTTATTGCTAGCTGGTTTCACAATAGCTTTTCACCAAATTTAAAGTGGCTGTGAATGTACCTAAGCAGGTAAGCAAACAAACACGCTAACAACTGTAATCCCCGTGATGGAGATCCTCAGATCCTTAGAGACGCAGATCGGTGATACCACGTAACCCTCTACTTCAGTTAGAGACATATATTTGGCATGGATTTTGCATAGTTGTTAGTAATCTACGTGACGACTTGCAATCCCATCGTCGCTTATTGAAACACTAACTTATGGCTCATGGCACCTTCGAGTTTCTCTACTTTGAAACAATAGCCTTACACATTTACACAAGTTATATGATCACAGTTGATTGGAGTATATAAAACTTATAATTATGTTTAGTAATCGCGAAATTTTGAGAAATACCTACTGATATTCGGAAATATTTAAACCCTGATTGTTAAAATATTTCGGAAATGTTTACAAAATAATGCAGTCATCAAAGACAAAGTCATCAATTTGAATAAAAGCCAATCTGCAATTTTAATTATATTCTGCACCACAAAGTGCGAATTGACTAGTTTCCTCAGTGATGAATAAATGATGATGATATTTGTCTGCATTGGAGTGCCCTTTCGTAATATTCTTTTGTTTACGAATTTGAAGATTTTACAGTTTTAAATGTGCATAAATCATAAAGCCGACTGTGATTCAAGAACATTCATTTTTATAACTAAGTACCTATCTATCTATCAAGACTGTTTTTTTATATTTTATTTCACTTTATTATGGTAATCCAATACCGTAACAATTTAGTCTAGGTCTAAGATCGAAACAGGGTTCACAAAATACAACATAATGTATGATCAAACAATCGTAGTAAGCTAGCATTAAAAAAAGACAAGAAAAACAAAGATTAGGCAACCATTTTGCTTTCGTGGCTATATAACTATTATCATTTAATTAGTGTCATGTAGCTATTTAGTAATCAATTCTTAAATTAAGATTTCCACCAAAGGAATTCCACCAGTTAAAAAGTAAGTCCCTGAAATTCTGCTTAGTTAATCATTATTATCGATTTATAAATATTCAAAAAAAATTAAAGCTTTTTATTTTGACTTTATATAATTATTTGTTTAATTTACCTTGAATGGTGGTAGGTAAATAATATTATGAAATTATAGAGGTCGCTTTATTAAAACACTCAAGAAAAACGATATAAATATACGTAGGTACGTACCTACCTTCATAGTTCTCTCCACAATACAAAACAATCCGAGAGCTTCCGTAGCAGATAATCACCACTGAGCCAGCTAATCACGTACCTACCCTCTTTTTATATTGTACTTCTAACGACTTGTCTTAGCACTGAAGCAATTTCAAAATGGCACCGAATAACACGCCAATAATCGTTAGCCGCGATTGGAAAACAAAACTGTGATTGTAGGGTATTATCTAGGATTTTTGTTCTCTTTCTAACGTGTAGATCACAGTAGTTCCGTCTCACTTGTCTCGAGAGGGGTAGGAGATAGAGTGACATTACTTTAACGAACTTTCGATGGCTCAATGGGGTTGATAAGTCTGGTTGACGCTTTATTTATTGGTTCTGGATCGTCAGGATTTTCTTATTTATTTAGAAAGCTATTGAACTTTTGAAACTAGATATCATGGTTATGAACTAAATTTTAACAAAAAACCGGAATATTTATCATGATTTGTGTTTTTGATTGTTTTCCGAGATCTGCAGTTTCTAACAGCTGCAGAGCTAAACGGTCAAAATTCAAAAAAAATGTAAACGGTTCGACGCGCAGGGAGAGAGTCGCGACCACTCACCCTGATGAAGACTCTCAGAATGAGTCGAAACTTATTCGGTGCCTTCACCGATACTGCAGTACGTGAAAATTTCCGTTTTTACAATATGAATATTCAAAAAATCATTTATAACACATGGATCACTTTGAAACGTCTATTTTACTGCCTGTTCTTCCGCGACCAGGACAGGGGCGTGACCAAGGTGAACTTTGAATGCTCTTAATGGGGGCTACGAAAATATAAGTGGCGATCACAATGTGCCTATCACGGCTGCAGTGATATAAAAGCAACAAAAGTTAATTAAAAAATGTATATAAAACCAAACACGTTCAACTTCTTCGACTATTTATTATCATTTCGGTACTTCCGTTTTTTTATAGGTATTTGACTTATTTGGTCGCTAGGAATAGTACATGAATGTCTTAGGTAGCATTTTCCCGCAATTTAAAGACCGTGACTGTGGTTCCTTGTATTATGAAGTTTAACTTGGCGTGTCTACAGTCATGACAATTTATTCAGCCGGCGACACTCCGCAGAAAATTTCGATTAAAACAAAATCGTAGGGAATCCCCTGAGGGCGGTTCATTTTATTGCAATTAGTTAGCTACAGGCAATGGATTCGTCACGAGTGAATGAGTACCCCTTTCGTAAGGGCTCCTTTAACACGAACGATGCGACACAACGATGTCCAATCCGATCTGATAGACAGAAAGAACAATGCGCCGCACCCCCCAGCCCCGCGCCCGTTTGACAGATCCCCGCGCCTCGTCTCGCCGTTTTTTCAAACGAAGAGTCAAGGTAAATTTTCATTGATCCAGTGTATCGTACAAGTAACACGAATTTAGAGCTGGATCGGCATAATACGCGGGCAAGCCACATTTTGATCCAGTCAGTTTCTGGTTTAAAACACGATCGATCTGTTATCATCATCGATTTATGTGTGACGCAGTCTTACATAAATCGCCCGGGAAATGGGCGCATTGCTCGAGTCATTGGTGATATGTGACCATTCGTTATTTATAAGGTTAGGTTGAAAAGTCGCCTCATTGTATTGTGCCCTATTTTCAAATTGGAATACGGCTTTGGGCGCCGAAATTATATATGTGAAGTAATTTCCTGGACAAACGCTTCTCTACGACTTCTTCCTACTTGCATCCTCAATGATGAAGGTCGTGACCTTTCGCAGCGGATCGTTTGGCTTTACTCACACTGGAGTCGGTTGTTTCTACGACTGATTGGTTGAAAAATCGTATCATGTAAAGCGTCTATCATAAGCGTCTAACTTGCTCATCCAAACCAAGTTGGAGAATCTGCAACAAACGTCCAACTTCAGACAATAAACTCAGATAACGCTCTGCCGTCTCATTGTGCCGCTGCTTAGAAAATAAGTTTCCGACTTGCCGCTTTATGTTTGAGTGAGATACTGTTTATAACTGAGTTGTTTATTGTTTGTGATACATAACTACTTATCTTACTTCAAGCTCAGGGTTTACCGAAGTCATGTCCTCAACGATGACTTATGATGACGATGAACCTTCCGTCTTTTGTAAGAGTTCCCTAGCTTCGGAAGAGCTGCCTGCTAACGGTCATCCTACTAAACGTAGATCGCGCTGATCTAGCTTCCTATTATACCAAGTTATTATACCACAAGCTGTTATTCTATACTTCATTGCATGGATTGATAATGTACGAATGATGATTTAATGACGTGCGTTCAATATAAAACAAACAAGAACGAATCAAATATTTTATTTTGAAATAAATCATTTTTAATAAATCTTAGAACAAAGCGATCTGTAAAAACAAATCGAAAATTGCCTTTAACTGCTTGGCTTCTCATTGTCGCTGCTGTTCTTTGAGCTTTATAAGTACAAATTAAAGAATATATATTCAAATATTTATAAATATTGAATGATTTTCAGAAACCTAGTTATTCTTTTTTTTAAGAGCCGTATTACAAGTAACCTACATTTATGCAGGTTTTGGCGTTGTATAGTTTTCAGTAATAGTCTGTGGTAATAGTGATGTTTATTTAATTTTTTGTTAGGCAGTGATACTTAAACAATATTTTATTCATATCTTCGTTAGAAAGTTTTGTAGAATATCAATGAATTACTTCAAGTTTAACTATACCTAAAAAAATTTCGCCGCCGGTCTTTAACGATAACGCTCAGAAGTGTGATTACAGCCCTGGAACTTAGTTACCATCGATTATAAACTGTTCAAAAACAGTACATAATTATGTTATATTCAAAATTATTTTGATTACTGTTATTAAGGAAACAAATAGTTGTAAGTTAGTTAATGCTGAACATTTTTCACACAACATCATCTAGCCCCAAAGTAAGCCGAGCTTGTATTAACACTTATATACATTTTTTTTGTAAATACTTACATATCGTACATAGAAAACATCCAGATCCCGAGACAAATATTTGCAGATACACAGAACACTTGTCCCTCGGCGGGAATCGAACCCGCAACTTTCTGCGGCTCAGGCGGACCTTCGCCCACTGCGCCACAGATTATGAAACATGTGTGTAAATATTTCTGCATATTTTTTTTTAATGTCATTGTATAGGCACCACTTTTGTGTTAGTAGTCCAACCAGATACATCTATAATCATACATCGTCATAATCAACTATAATTTCTAGAAATAAAGCTATTTGAATGCCCCGTAGCCGTTATACAACCGCTCATAACTTATTGGGAGCTTTGCTATAGTTAGTACGGGTGTTTGCATACGGTGTGGCGATATTACGTCTAGGGATGTAGGGACTGTCCGAATCCGAACTTCGGATTCGAACAGGGATGGATGTGGTTTCAAAAAACCTATGTCGTTGGCTAAGATTTAAATTCGTCTTATCTTATAGAAAGGAAGAAAGAAAATATTTTTATTTACCTTAAAAACTACTACATTAAAAACTTATGGTACCTACTAAATATAACTCGTCGACGACCTCTGTGGCGCCGTGGCCGAAGGCCCGCCTGAGACGCAGTAGGTTGCGGGTTCGATTCCTGCCGCAGGTCAAATATTTGTATGTACTGCAAATATTTGTCTAGGTCTGGCTGTTTTCTATGTATAATATGTATGGTTCGTATTTACAAAAAAATATTAAGTAGTATATCAGTCATGTAGTTCCCATAATACAAGCTCTGCTTAGTTTGGGGCTAGATGATGCTGTGTGAAAAATGACCAGAATTATTTATTTTATTGATTTATTTATAACTATAGTTAGTTGTATTATAATACATTTTCTTTATTGTGTGCGCAGCAGTCTGAGGCAAATATGACCTCCACTCAGCGTAGTGCTGGATAAACACTGGTGTGTAAACATATAGCAGAGGGCAGACTAGCCTCTGCCTAGGGCCTCGCCCGCTGGGTACCTATAAAAATTTGAATTTTGTTATTCTAGGTTACTACCCATATCACCTGTTCGAAATTTTATCCAAACCTACGTATTTGTTTAATATTAAATAAATAAATAAACATCGAACAGACGCATACATAGTCTTACCCCGCACTAAAATTCCCTGTGGCGTGGGTATCAAGAACTAAGAGTATCATGGTACCACAAACATTCAGACTCAGAACAAATACATGCAAATTTATCCCGCATAGTGAATCCAACTCACTATTAGTAGGATACGAGTTTTGCGAAATTGAAGAGATCCTTTCGGATTCGGGGACGGTGGATTCACAAATTCACATCCCTAATTTCGCCTTGAGGTGAAAGCAACTATTGGTTAATCTGGCAGGTGTACCTTGTATGCAGTTTTGCTTATTAAACCCAATATGGCGGACGTTTGATAAGATTTCGGTTTGTCTTGGCATGCGTGCCGTGAGCTCGCTCCGGGGCATTTCGAGTTAGCCCACTTGAATGCGGACGGTGTTAAAATGTATGCTCTATTTACCACAACTTTGAAGATCGTGTTCAGCTTCGTTTTCGTATTATAATCGCTAACGTTAATTCCTGTAGATATTAATTATTGCCATTTTACTGACCTACATAGAAAGTTGCCTGGAAGAGGTCGCTTTTAGCGATAACACCGCCTATTGGACCTTGTCTGTTTATGAATTCCTTTGTTTTGGTATTTATTTGGTGTGCAATAAAGAGTTTATCTATAAATAACGCAACTTACCTACAACATTCATGATCATGTTACGACTACTGATAAATGGTTAAGTTAACCTAAAGTATTTTAGTAAGTAGGGTTACTAAAATACTTCAGGTAATTGCTGGTCCAATTCGATCTTTCCCATTAATAAAGTTCGTCTTTAATACATGCAGCATTTTATACAGAAACAGAACTTTATAAAGAAACGTGTTTTTGAAATTAAAACAGCGCTTCTTTTACTTTCACTTAATCGGTAGTGAATCTTAATTTTATACACAATTTATAAGCATCGATGGTTCAGTGGTAGAATGCTCGCCTGCCACGCGGGCGGCCCGGGTTCGATTCCCGGTCGATGCAATTGTGTCTTTTGGTATTTTTATTTTGCATTTTTGTATTGAAGCTTTTGGTTAATGTGACCAAACTGAGTTCCAGAAATCCCCTGACTTATTTACACTAATTAAAAAAAAAACAAATACAGTTAACTAAATAGGTAATCCCAGTCTTATTTCTTTATACATTGTGTTGGAACATAGATACTATAGCATCCTCTGTGGGGCAGAGATGACGATGGGAGGATCCATTCTCATTGAAATGCTCAAGGGTATCCATGACTATAGCACGTGGAAATTCCCAATGAAGATGTATTTGATGCATGAGGCTTGCCAGTTAAATTATTGAGCAATGGTTGCCATCAATAATAATTAGTTGGCATTCCATGATTTTTAAACTGGCCAAACGTACACACATGAATAAATACGATGTAGAGCATACCCCGAACAACCCCGTTAAAGATATTTGGTAGTGCTAAGATATTTGCGTAAGGCGTGCACGGCGAGCGGCAGCGCATAGTTGAGAATCTGACGCAAATCACCAGCTACCTGGAATTCTTCACGTAGTTTTATAAGCATCTTAGATTGCATATATACACGGGTAAAAAGGATTTCTTTGAATAAGAAAGACTGATTTCTCGAAATATTTGGTTATTGCAAAAATATATTTTCTTAGTTAAATGGATTATTTTTAAAACAAAAATACTGCTTACCTTTTTTGAAGACAATATTTTTCTCAATTTTGTTCTTACTTGAAAATAAATATGTTTATTTCCAGACTTATTTTATGTCGTATCAAATAAATATCAAATAAATGTGTTAAATAAAACAATATGTTTCTTGAATTAAATTTATTTATCTCGTAAGAAATAAAATAATATAAGATGACTTTTTACTATTACGAAGAAATTATTGTCTAGCGTCTATAGGGAGAGAATCATTTTCTTGGAGGTAATAAAAATATCTTAATGGAAAGCAATTTGTCTTTCTATAAGAAATCAGTTTTTACCGTGTACGTTGTACAATCTAATCTTACTATTTTACCAACAGCAGTCTTCGTCATCTTCTTGAGTTTTTGTGTGGTGTGTTTTACGTTTTTTTTATTACTATTCTTCATTTGATCTGCTGATATCTATATAAGTATGATCTGTAATATAGGTTTAATACTTAGTTGTGTACGTAATATGTTTATACTAGCTTCTGCCCATGGCTTCGTCTGCGTGATACCCGGATAAAAAGTAGCATATGTGTTATTCTGATGTATTAACTATATTACTGTAAAGTTTCATCAAAATCCGTTCAGTTGTTTTTGCTTGAAAGAGTAACAAACATCCATCCTCAGAAACTTTCGTGTTTATAATATTAGTAGGATAGGAGGATTTATGATGTATATATTTGGGTATAGGTATCGTACAAAAATAATGTTTAACCTGTATTCTATGTAAATTTTCCTCAATTTATATCTTTTTGCAAGGCAATAAGACCGCAATCATTTTGAATAAGTATTTCCCTCTATCCTAAGGTTGCCTGGAAGAAAGGAACGCTTTCAGAGATAAGACCGCCCATTGTGCATTTCTTTTGTTTTATGTTTTTGCTGTAAAATGGTGTTATGCACAATAAACAGTTTATCTATTTATCTATCTGTAATATCATTTTACCCGACGGAAAGAGTCTTTATGTTTGGGTTAAGAGGTTGTTTTTTAATTTATCATTAACTTTTTATAGGATTTATCTCGACAAATCATTAGGGTGTGTTGCAATAATTGGCGATGGAAAAATAAATGAACGAAGCATACATTTTAAAAAATAATAATAAAAATTTTAAGTCGTAATAAAACACATGTTTAGAAGTTAGAATTCTTAGTTTATAGGAAGGTTTAAAAAAAATATCAAAAATTGCAAAAAGTAGCGAATTAAAAACTTAAGCAAAAACAAAATCCAAAAAGTTTATTGCATCGACCGGGAATCGAACCCGGGCCGCCCGCGTGGCAGGCGAGCATTCTACCACTGAACCATCGATGCTTATGTTACAATAACGAAAATAAGGTAAAAGTAAAGATGACCGCAAAAGCGAGTTTTATGTTATCTTACTAGTTGACCTTGTAATAATGTTGCTGGGCTGTCTGATTCAATCGACTAATTGAAATATTATTGCTAAATGTGGATTAATTTACGGCACAAGGTCATTGTTATGAAATAAAATCATATGTTTGTAGGTATATCTAGAAGCGATCTGAGGCAATGTAATTTGTAAGAACAAAACTCTGCAGTTTTTCCCCTTTGCCACGAAACCGCTAAAATCAAAGCTAGTACAAAGTAAAACCTAACAGCCATAAGTTAGGTACATTGCGACCTTTGTGGCGCAGAGGGCGAAGGCCTGTCTAAGACGCAGAAGGTTGCGGGTGCGATTCAAAACAAATGTTTGTATGATTAGCTAATGTTTATCTCGGGTCTGGGTGTATTATATGTATAATAATATATGTATTTACAAATATATAAGTAGTATATCAGTCGTGTAGTTTCCATAATCTAGTATTATAATATATATGCTATAATAATATAACCTCTGCTTTGTTCGGGGCTAGATGATGCTGTGTGAAAAATGTCCAGCATTATTATTATGAACAGTTATGACCTATTTATGATATACTAGCTTCTGCCCACGGCTTCGCCCGCGTGGTACCCGGATAAGAAGTAGCCTATATGTGTTATTCTGATGTATGTTTATACCCGTGATAACTACGAAATTAAATGTCCGAATTCGAAGGAATTAAAGAGTATTTAAAAGCTACATAAATACCCTTGATGATAAAACTATTTATTTGAATACGAATGTAACCAACTTTTGTTTCTAACGGCGGCGATCTAATTAAATTTTAGAACATAAAAGCTGCTATTGTGACTTAACTATGATAGTTTGTTAGATTCCCTCCAGGACTTTTTTGTAGGTAATAATGAGTACTTTAATCATGTAGTACATAATTTGTATGTAGCATGAATAGATTTCTCAGCGCACGCCAAATAATGAATTTTATAGGCAAAATTTTGCTACTTTGGGTTACATTATTGCAATTTTCTTAAGGAAAAGGAAGGAATTTTAGCCTATCTTACTTCCTGATTTAGCTGTCTATTAGTGAAAAAAAAACGGTCCAGTAGTTTCGGAGCCTATTCGGTACAAACAAACAAACAAAAATCTTTTCCCTTTAGTATAGTTTAATATTAGTATAGATTGTCAAGAGGCGATACGAACTTGAGCTGATATTTTCTATAACGTCGCCCGTCGGTGTTTGCAAATTGTGAACTTTGCAAAGATAACACGCTCTCCCAAAGCCCCGGTAAGCCTGCTGAGCCGGGCGTGGCAGCCTTTGCGTTGTGAAGTTGTGTTGTTATTTACCACAAATTATGTCTTGAGCCACTTATAACGTTATTGGTGGAATCAAAGCGAATCAAAGAGATCTTATTCGTCAACTTTACTATGTCACCCGGAAGCTGGACACCCTACAATACCACGACGAATCCTACTAATATTATAAACGCGAAATTTTGGGAGGACGTTTGTTACTCTTTCACGCAAAAGCTACTGAACGGATTTTGATTAAACTTTACAGTAATATATATCAGACTAACAAATAGACTATTTTTTATCCGGAGACCGCGCGAACGAAGCCGTGGGCAGAAGCTAGTAGTTAATACAACCTCTTCTTACATTTTAACAAATCACATTAGGCGGTGCGCTTTTCGGTTTGTTGGTTTGTTATTACAACCGACAGTCTATGAGCAATTCTATTTTTTTTTATTTTTTTTTTGCCATTTTAACTCAATGTGCAGATTCAATTCTATGTGATAAGACCCGTTGTTCCTTTAATTTAAATATGTGATTGTTTATTTTGTTAATTTCATCAGATGTAAACAATAAAGCCTTTTAATTAATGCATTCTTCAATACAAAGATTATTGGTAACCTAATCCTGTGTATAGTAAAATGAATTGACGACCTCTATAGCGCAGTGGGCGAAGGCCTGCCTGAGATGCAGGAGGTTGCGGGTTCGATTCCCGCTGCGGGACAAATATTTGTAAGATTTGCATATATTTGTCTCGGGTCTAGGTGTTTTCTATGTATAACAAGTATGTATTTACAAAAAATAATTATTATATAAGTAGTATATCAGTCATTTAGTTCCCATAACACAAGCTATTATTATTATTATTATTAAGCATTATTTATTTATGAATGAATCTTAACTTTATGATAATCTTCACATAGTTAATTCATTAGTTGGTACCAAAACTTTATCTGAATCCTAACGGCAGGTTCCAAATCCTCTCTTTCGTCTACTTTTTCCCAATACAGAAAATACCACTTAATTATTCCATGCCCGTTGATCCCTTATCGCTAAATAAGCGTTCGTAGGGGGCGGGGAGTATCACTGACTGATAGATAGATTGCGATCTTCAGAGATATCTCTATCGAGAGGACGATAACGATTTGTTCGCACTAATCTGTGATAAGTTGCTACGTATTTATCTTTCTTCTGTAGACAACGTTGATAGAACTCTGAGCGGACCAGAAAAGGAAATAAATTAGAAAAGTCGTGTTTTTTCATCAACTTCAAAAAGGCGGAGCTTCGCAAATCGGCTGTAGATTTTATATCGTGTGTTTGTAATATGATATCTTCGCCAATTATTATCGTAAAGCGATTTTGATGATTCTTTTGTTGTTGTATAGAGAATGATCCCGAGGTGGTCCCATAAAATTATGAGGTTCTCAATGCGTATTTTTTACCCTTTTCTGAGTGTATTAAAGGGATATCTCAGCCAATTGTGAACCTATTTTAACGATTATTTTTTAATAGGTAGGGTATACTTCAAGGGTGGTCATATATTTCATATATTTAATGAAAAAATCCCACTCCTTAGAATGAAAATATGGGTAAAGAAATTTCATATTGGACTTTTTATCAATTTCCTGTCATATGAAGACCTTTTTTGCCATTTAATATCTTAAATTATATTATGTGCATCTTTTGATGTGCATATGATCTCGTTAAAATTTTAAATCATATAGTAAATAGATGAGGATGGCCTAAATATATTGGAACTATTAAGAGTTACGATTAATACAATAATCACCCGATGTACCGAAACTATCGCAAAGGACGTGCCTCGTCATGGAATAGGACCTTAATTTTACTTTACTATGTGGCTCATAGACCGTTGGATTTTGCCCTTTTTAAGAGAGGCGGACTTCTACAAGTTGTTGTAGATGTATTGTGATTTTTAAAATTGCAGGCAAAGCATGAATGTTTATTTCTATACAATGAATATTCAATACAATTCTATTTATAGGAATGTTCCTTTCTATCGTTTCTCTTGCATTTTATCAAATAAGTACTCAAGAAAATTGAAGACGCCGATGATATTGTGTCTGTTATATGAAATAAATTTATGAACAATACTTATTTAACCAAAATAACGACTCAGGTTACTTTTACATAATACAATAAAACTGGAGCCCGCCAATTAAATTAATTGCGTTATTACAATAATCATCCAAAATTAAATTTTCAACCCTTGCTGAAGATATCAAGTTGAATGTGGAATAAATGTGGCAATTTCTCATTTTATTAAAGTGCCCGTGAACGAGCAATTTATTAACCTCACGGCGTCTGTTGCCTAAAGAGCATAGAATTGATCTGGACAGATAACTTCTATGCTAGCAAGAGTATCATCGAGTTTATCCACTTCGAATCAATTGACATGATTTTAGCAACTAGGTATATTGCTACATTGACTCCATACTTATCAACACAAGCATTTGTCTCGGTGGATAGTAGCTGATCAAAAAAAAAACAAAATATGTTTATTTGGGTCAAAAGCAACATACAATAACTTGAAAGAACGGTAATATCCGCAGAAGTTTGAAAACTGTGTCGCGAATATTACCGCACTCCTCCGAAAAGTAAAGAGCCAAACAAAAAATATTTTAACTAACTTAAGTATTTATTTAAACATGTACAAAATTGAAAGTTACAATAGGATTTAAAGTACCCTAGAGTGGTATTAATGAATGGAGTAGAATGCGTGTTTAGTATTCAGGTGTGTGTGTGTGTGTGTGTGTATGTGGGGGGGGGGGGGGGGTGTGGGAGTAGGGGGAGTGAGGGTTAAGTTTATCTTACTAAATATGTAAGTAGATTAACTTTCACCAACTATATTGCGACCATGCTAGCTCAGCAATACTGAAGCATATCATAGTTGATAATAAGAAATACTGCCATTATAATATGCCTACGTCGTTGCCTGCTGCAGTTGTCCCAGTGGCAGTACTTAGTTGCCGTTTGTTGTCCCATTAGTTGCCCGTTTGTGTTAAACCCTAGGAGCAAAACTTAATAGCCGAGCAATAATTACGGATGCTGCGAGTTCGGGTGAGATTCGAGAGAAATAAATGAGTGTCGTTAAGAGACTCGCGTTCAGATATTTCATCCCCCTTGAAGAAGACGTTAGGGCAAGTAGCACCAGTGTGGGCTGTTCCCACGCGCTTCGGTCAAAGAAAAGCTTACCTTCTGCACAGAAGGGGTATTCTTCATAAGGTATTATCTTGTAAAAAATATCTGCTTTTACCGCTGCTTTTTTGCTTTTTATTGCTTAATGAATTTTTGTGTTTGAGATCTCCTTACATGGGATATTATCGGCAATAGGTATAACTGCAGGCAGAACAGTAGGCTTATACGTGGGTGCCAAGATTGGCTACTGAAATACAGTTTTTACTAGTTCAGGAGCCTATGGATTCATAAACAATTTGTAACATTCTATTATGTCAAATAAATATTTTATTATTATTATTATTAAAATAACTGTTTTCATACAAAACTACTTAATTCAAGGTCTGTCAGACCTTGTATTATAATATCTGTGGTCAGACTAAAGAGAGAGAGAGTGAGATAGAAATATTTTATGGTCTCTTCGGCCGTTGCCTAAGGTGCTTCTGCTACTGGAGCTAGGGACTGTCGTCAAACCTTCGCCATGGAATATCAGGACAGCATGAGTTACATGGGTTGGAAGAAGACTGATGATAATAAAAAAAACTACTCAGAGCATTTCCTAATAGACTGGAACGAAGAAACCAAAGACCGTGAAGTTTAGAAAGAATAGGAGTTCCATCTAATAACTGAATCCTTTGCCCAGTTATTAGAAGAAAGAAGAATAGGAGGAGGACACGAATGGCCGATATAAGAATAATAATAACTTAGAGCTGCCTGGGCGCAGACTGACTTATTTTTTTAACACTTGTTGCTTTAACTGAACGGAACGAAATCTGATTAGCTGCGTTTAAGTTACACAAGTGGCTCTTTTCACGGTCAATATACCTCAACCGCTGGTCACTACTCCAATATAGGTGACCAAGAAAAAACTGGTAACACCAAGATTTAATAAATATCGTTCTTATGAAGAGGCTGAATTATCTATTGGTATACGAACGTCTTACTTTCAGCTTGTTATTTTATATATTTACCGATAATAGAACTTCATTTTTTTTTATGTAAAATAAATTTATTCATACAACTATGTACAAGCAGCTATATGCAAAAAATACAGATGAAACCGCTAGCTATCTAAAGACCGTTGCAACGGTCTTCCACTATCATCCAGATCACTACCAGACGGAAGCGTTCCCAAAATACTGGCCGCATTGCCACGCTGAATGGCAATGCTAATGCGTTGACCCAGATAAGCAAGAGCTCATCAACTCATGCTCTCCATGTTAGGGATACTGGAACACTGCTGTCATCAACCCAGAGTCCTCCTCCGCCACTTCAAGGAGTTGGGCTGGTTTGGGTCAGGTTAGATGGGGGATAGTGCACAATACACCCCAATGCGGGACGTCAGTGCAGACCTTAGTTCCCCCACTTAAGAATTAGAATTAGAACCAATTCAATCTTACCATGAAGAGACCTAGATTGTATTTTTCAGGAAAGACAGATTATGATAGTGTGTTTCATTCCTTCTCGATTTTCTCTGGCCTAATCTTTGACCATGTTGTACCTGACAAATTATCGCCGCTCCGAGGCAATCCTCACGTTTGTTTTTGTTGAAATGTGTTCCAAGACTAATGTGTTGTTGTCTCTGTTAGCGGCACGAAATGTGCACAAAGAGGGAATTAATTACCTGCCTGCTTTAACAAGAAAGAGACTCTGTTAGGTACAGTTTTACAACATTCATAATCAGAGATTAACGGACATAAGTTTTACTTGAAGAGATTTTTGGCACGGTAATGTTACTGACATTCCCGTCTACGAGTATTGTGGTATTGTTTTTTTTTAGTTTCAACAGCTTGCCCGTTTCGGGCATACAATATTGGTCCTAAGTAAAGTTACACTACGGTTGGAATTTACTACCTAACTAAAAATCATTCCTACTCTGTTAACTGTTTAATATAAAAATATATAATTTAAAATATGTTATAAGTATTTCCTGCTGGAGCTTTTATAACCAATTGCTCTTGAAATGAGCTCTTCTTTGGATACTACTTTCGTTTTTAAGTACTTAGGTACCTGACAAAATAAAATAATTTTAGTTATAGTTACAGATTTCCTGCCCTAATCTGATATCAAGATTTTTAACATTGTAACAAAGGGTTTACGAGATTTTACTCGAAATCAAAAACTGTTACACTCGTAATAAGGTATACCTACATTCACTTGGCCACCTAAGAACATACTGGTAGAATCGAAAGATAAATTATTCTGTAAACATCAATACTATAAATGTAGGCCATAATACGTGAAAATCATCGAGTCGCGAACTATCAGTTGAACGTGATTGTGGACGCGCCAGCTCACGCAGAAGCGACCTGTTTGGAGCGCAAATACGAGGCATACCAGATTTTATTCCACGTAGTGATGTGCTAAGGAGCTATGAAAGTTGTCGATAACAGTCCATTATGTGCAAAAAGTCCATTATACATTTTCATCCAAAAAACATCGTGAATTTTTTATCAGAAATCTATCAGTATTACTCAGATACATATTCAGTGCGTAGATCTTTGAAGTTACCAAATATGTGGTTGTCAGAGGCACGCCCAAACATCCAAAACCGGGTTTTGCATTTCAGGTTGCAAGCCTTATTGCGCCTATAGTGATAGCACGTACAGTTTGAGTACAATTTCGAAATACAAGTTTTAAACGTCTCCAAATTCCATATTTCGGAGATAGACAAATATTTCCGAAGCGCTTCTTTTACCGTAAAACTTACTGTGTTCGATGAAAAGGCCAACACTATGCGCAACTGGCAAAGGGCACGCGTCATTTCGATTCGCGGTGCGTTCCGCATATAGAGCGGATTTTTTTTCACAAAGCCTATCAAATCGACACCTACGCAAATATCCGGCCTATTGCCAAATTCCACGACACATATTTGCCTGGTTTTATTATACGAGCAAAATCCTTTTTCAGTAGTTTCGTGGTTTCACAGGCTAAATCAGGAAAAGTAATTGGGGCGTTTAGATCTTTGTAGTAACTTTTTTGCTGATGGTATAGTGAAATTCCATCCTCATCATCAACAGACTGTAGATGCTGGACAAAGGCCTCCCCTAAAAAGTGCCTCGACAAACAATCTTGGGCAAACTCCATTCGTCGACGTCCCACAACCATGGTTTATCCAACGGTCTATCGGGTGAGGGCCTTTCCTACACTTTGTCATCGTCCAGTTCATGGTAGTGGTATAAACTACAGTTACAGCACCCCGGTGGGGTGTCTGTAAAGACCTACCGTCTTTATAGACACCCCACCGGGTATGAATCTTACAAAATTCATCAAAGCAGCATATGACTTTAGAATTTACCTACATCTTACCACAACACATTTACGTTAAAATTTAATAATTATCTTGGATAAAATAGTTCCATGCATTTTCTTGTAATTTTTTCAGTTTTAAATTTCTATCGCGATAACAAGTAAAGCTAGGGTAAGTAAGTACAAAGCGGAGTCGTCGAATAAAAATATACGCAGTCACGTTTCAAACACAAATCAAACTCGGCCTTGTGTTTGAAAAAAAGGCTTGTGGATTGAGGAAATGGTAACCGAACTAAATTATTCAAAACATGCCTATGCTTTCATGCAATGGTTGTGATTGATAAATGCTTTTATTTAGACATCGGAGTGATTCCCAGGAACCTAAATTCCTAATAAAACAAATCTGTTTGGCTCAAACAAAATAATTGTGAAGTTACGACGAGAGCTGTCAGTCTGGTACTTGAATTTTTTGGAATGCGAAACCTTGAGGGTTCCTGTAAAGCTTCTTTTTTTGGGAACTCTCATATTTTTTGTGGACGGATTAAAGATTATATTATACTAAAGATTTTGTCAAATGGCAATCTTTTTGTGTGTTGAAACTGAAGAACCATAGAAGAAATATCCACAAGTAGAATGAGAATGAGTGAGACCTATTTCAAAGAGGTTAGATGAAAAGTTTTTTTTCTGTATACAGTTTTGAACCAAAGAGGTTGCAAAGCACATCTTTAGAGGTAACACCTCGCATAACAAAGATTTTTGATTTCCGGTCATTTTATTTACATTTTTTTTATTTGCTACAGCAAATAAAAATATAAAATATATTTTAGGTACACCTAAAATATATTTGAGTTTAATTTATTATTTGTAGATATAATTTGCATGTGTGAAAAAAATACGTGACCAAAGTGATTTTAATAAATTTTTCAGGGTTCCTACGAAAACCATAAAATCATTATTTTTTTTACAGCTGTTTTTTCAAATTTCAAAATGCTTGGTTACCCTGAGTGAGATCAGTGACGAGGATGAGATATGGTAATTTTTGTGTTTTTGTAAAAATCTTACCTACTGTTAACTTTTTGAAGCGTGACAGGTACAAAATCTGTCATTTCTATGCTTTGTTGATGTGTCAAAAAAACCTAGGTATTTCTTTTTTGTTCTATAAATATGAAAAACCACCTTAGCTAGTTTTTGTAACGCTCAAAGCTACTAAAGCTGACGATTAACTTGTCGTTTTTAGATAATTATTAGATAAAACTCAGGATGAAACACCGCCAAATACAGGCTTCAAATCCGCAAAGGCGACAAGTCGAGATACAACCACAATAGGGCCGTAACTGTAACATTTTACGACCCCGAAATAAACCTCGAGATTGTAATATAATCTGCGATTGTACTCCAGCCAACAATTAAAGGGAACAGATAAGCGGCCGGATTTCAACGACTCCTTTAAATTTAACTCAGATTTCCATGGAAATTATCTTAATTCTTGGCTTTATGTATTACAGTTGGAAAATAATAATTTTAATCCGCTTTTACAGTCTTATTATCTGCTTACCTCGGCAGTCGTTTATCTACTGCTCTTGGCGAAGAGCTACTAAATTCTTCTTCAAAACCTCAAAACGACGAAAAATAGTAGTAAAACTAGAAATGAAATGAAATAAAAAACATTTATTTGGCACAAAATGTAAAAGAAATTTGGTTACCTACCCTATTAAATAGTAATGGGATGTTAGAACCGATAAAACGAAAAAAAAAGGAGTACTAAACAGAAATGCCCCACGCACCTTTCTGATCCATCTACATCGCGACAGTTCAATGTCGCATCTAAAAAGGTGTCAGCTCAGCCTATGCTAGGTAGGTAGGCTACCTACTTATCGCTTGTATTCTGCTGACCCTAAGCAATGACGTAACATACCAAAAATGAAGATAAAGACAAAAATAATTAACCGTCTTTTCGATCCACCCACTATAGTTTCAATTCTGTAAAAAGCAAAGTCTGTTGAAATAATTAGAATTCCCATAATGATGAGAAAGTTGATAATCTATGGCATGAATTCTCTGTTTAATCACCCAGTGCGGTTTGAACCGATTATTGTAACAAAGAATGCCATTTAATCAATTGCTTTCAATAAATTGAGGCTTTTTGAATGGGCGACGCCTAATGGTAATAATTTGAATGTCCAATTGTCCATTGTCCAGTGAAATTTTCACGATTATGGGCTCCGATTATCTTTGACCGTTTAAATTATTGAAAAATTGGAGACAGGAAAATGTGGATGGTATATTTGAGGCTTTCCCGAAAAGAGCACCCGGTCAGTTGTAAAAAAAAGTACTAATACTTGTGCCGTAGTAGTATTTGACTATTTAAACGCGACAATTTATAATTTTCAAAACTATCATTGTTATGAACAATTTTTTTGTAATATTTACCATTTTCTGTAGGCAATTGAGATTATCAAACAAGAATTTGAATTGAGAAGATGATTTTCAATTATATGGAATCTAATTATCCTGTGGCGAATCGACTAAACATGCTACAAGCTGGAAATTTTCAATATCAAAACAAGGATGAACTTCTAATAATAATATTGCTTAGGACAAGGTGAACTCAATCGAAAATTGGAACAATTACTGAGACACCTCAACCTTAAAATCCCGTCTCCTGTTTTCCCTAATGAGTGATTTTCACGTTTATTTATTGTGCCCCTTGTGTGCCGAACTGGCGACATGAATATGAATTTCCAATAGAATGCCTCAGAAGAAAGGGTTCCGGGGTCAACGACTCGTTCTAAATACCAAATAGAATGGAATAATGCCCATTAATTTTGGGAATAAAGCAATGTTTCTAATTCTTATTCTATGTGGGGGAACTAAGGACTGCACTGACATCCCGCATTGGGGTGTATTGTGCATTATCCCCCATTTAACCTGACCCCAACCAGCCCAACTCCTTGAAGTAGAGGAGAAGGACTCTGGGTTGATGACAGCAGTGTTCCAGTATCCCTGACCTCATGTCAGTTAGTTAAGCGATGTTTTAAAGAATTACGAATGACGATTTCGGTGGTGTGGTGTCTATTGGGTGTTTTATTATTTTTTAAACAATTCTTATTAAAAAATAACAACGTTTTGGCGGTGTTGCACAAAACTAAGAAAATTTTAGTTGGTTCTAGATATTTTGAGACATTTCTAGAGTCTAGTCAAGGGTACCCAAAACCGACGAGCTTGTACGAAGAATGTGATTTGGATGAATGAAGCTAAAGTATGCCAGGATCGTAGCAAGTGAAAATCCGAGGCCTCTGCATCGGAAAGCAGGCGTGACTTTGTTTATGCACCTATTTATGGTTCTAGATATTTATTACCTACCTAATCAAAATTCCTGCCATTGTTCTTTGTATTCTGTAGGTATAGGTATTCAAATGTACATTATATTTAAATGACCACATATAATCCTCTCCACCCACAGGTTATCTGAAAAAGCTTCTTAGCGATAAGATCGCATGGTTTTAACTAAAAATTTTTAGTCAAAATATTTTCTTTAAATCAATTTTAGAGCTGACTGCTCCTTGTTTCAGAGGGCATGGCTGCTACTCATCCGAATGGTCATTATACAGTGTTATATAAGCACTTACCTACGTACCGTCGTTTTACAAAAAGTGCAGCCAACATAGCCATTTCCGATGAATTAAAAATCAGCACTAAAAGGGTTGCAACGCGCTACGCTGACCATCCCTAAAGTATGGAACGCTTTGAAAAATAATTTTATCAAATTTTAATAGCATTCTCCACTACCAGGTAGCACTCCCAATGACTTTGATATTTTCGACGGCATTAATTAAAAAATTATAAAGCTTCCACCCCCTATTACAGGGAGCTTTCCACCCCGTGGCTATTGTTCCCCCACAAAGCATTTATAGCGGGAAAAGATAAATATGAGAGTAGGTAATTGCCTTTATTGAGCCGTTGATTTCAAAGGCTTTATATTGTTTGGCAAACATTTTTTGAATTTTACCATATAAATAAATATGTGAAAGTCAAATAAGAAGTTGTCGCGCCCTTGCGGTTGTAGAATGGGCCTAATTTCAATGAAACCTCTGAGGTAAATATTTTGGGGCGATAATAAAATTGTGGGTAGGGTTGGCAAATATCCGACTTTATCTTCGACTTCGTAAATAAGACCGGACTTTGCTTGAAAACTTTTTCTTTGTTATCCTTCTTTAGGTGAGTGATCTGACCAGATTGAGGGTTGGTGGTGCTAAAATGGGCCTAATGGCCAATGGTGATGGAACTGGTGTTGTGAAAAGTTCGGCTCTTTTTATGTACAGTCTGCGTTACCAACCAGTTTCCCCTTTGGTGTTTGAAGATTATTTTTTTACTCTTAGAGGTTTTTTTTTATTTTCTAACCTAACATCAGGACTAGGCTAATATAGATAGGTCAGGACTATGTAATTCTGTTGAGTGTTAATAATTTTTATTTCGGATAGAAAGTCGAAACAGAAACGGTAAATATTGCGTATATTATAGTATATTCATAGTATGTGGTAAGTACACCAATTAAACCCCTTCTAAACTTTCGTACAGTCCATTCCATCCAAAGGTTGTCTGGTAGAGGGCGGTTTTATCGCTATTTAGCGATAAGACCGGCCATTGTACATCATTTTCAAAGTTTGTAGTACTTAGCTAAGCTGATGTGTTATTTGGTGTGGAATAAAGTATTTTCTATCTATAATAGGTGGAAATGCATAGGTCATTAAATGTTATTGCGATATTAGTACCTCCCTAAATAAGTAAATGCAAAACATCGTGAATTTTTTTTCTTATCCTTTTTAAATAATTCATAATTTTCCGACTTTTTGATAAAAACCCGTCTTTTTTCAGAGATCACAGATTGCAACATCCTCAAACTGCGGGAAGGTTTGGCGATGATTTTCCGTAACAATGCTCCCTTCGGGAAGACCAGGTAATTATGATTGAGCGCAAAATGGGTAAAAATGGGCATTGTTTCAGAGGTAATTACGGTTTGTGGTCCCGGTGGGGCACAAATGCAAGTCACAAGGATTGTTATGAAGTGTTATCTCGTGAGAAATTATATATAGATATAAATCATTTATTTGCAGTCTTATTAATTAAGTACTTCATTATAGTTACGCATAAATTAGCCTACTGGTAGAAAGATAGTAATGAAAGTAATTGAACCATATCAACCGATTTATCGAATGCGTTGATTGCCAATAGATTTTGAGTTTGTAGAAAAATGCATTTCACAATCGCTACTCGCCTGGCATTTTAAAATGGTTTTGTTACCTAAAAAGTGATAACACCTTTATTGTGGGACCTTGTTATGTTAACTAGTGAGAGAATTTAACTCTTGTTAGGGTTAAGCTCGCCTTTGTACATGTGTAGGACATGTAAGTTTTTTTTGTCTGTTTTATCTGTGTGTACAATAAAGAATAAGGAATAAAGAAAGAATTAGGTAACTACATAGATTGTGTAAGTCAGTTCGGCTAAATATACACTGTGAATAAGGTAATGGTAAAACCCACAAATTGGGATAGGATTGGGATAGCATAAGCATAAAGCGCCGCAGGCTTGGCGTATGTAAGTAGCGCGCTGATCTTCCATCCCTTCTGCAATGTCTTCTGTTCTCTCTCAAATAGCTAAAGATCGCTATGTCTTTCATCAGCCTGTGTAGATGATAATAATGATGACATTTCAAATTAATACCTGTGGTCAATGAGGCCACACCTGTTAACGTTGACGAAGCGTCATGGTAAATTTCAATATGAATATTTAAATTAAAACAGTATAAAATAAGGGCCTTCATTAAAAAGATTTTTAAACTGCTGCTTAATAGAAAACAAAACATTACTTAGCTAAACAACTGTTAAAAAACCTTAAGACATAATAAGTACACTATATTATTTATCTTACTATCCTATCCTACTAATATTATAAAGGCGAAAGTTTGTGAGGATGTTTGTTACTCTTTCACGCAAAAACTACTGAACGGATTTTCATGAAACTTTACAGTAACATAGCCTATACATCAGAATAATACATAGGCTACTTTTTATTCGGGTACCACGCGAGCGAAGCCGTGGGCAGAAGCTAGTTTATTATGTACGCAATATCTGGTAAGTCCACGGGCAACTGATTATAACTATGACATTGTCGACCTCTGTGGCGCAGTGGGCGAAGGTCCGCCTGTGACGCAGAAGGTTGCGGGTTCAATTCCCGCCACGGGACAAATGTTTGTATCTGCAAATATTTGTCTCAGGTCTGGGTGTTTTCTATGTATATTATGTATGTATTTACAAAAATGTATATAAGTAGTATATCAGTCATGTAGTTCCCATAATACAAGCTCTGCTTAGTTTGGGGCTAGATGATGCTGTGTGAAAATGTCCAGCATTATTTATTATTTATTATTATTTATTACCGATAATGTCAAGTTGTGGTTCCACGGGGAGTTACCAATTAAAATACGCAACAGTCGTATAAATAAACTTAAGGTACATCCAAGTTTAGTATAAACAGCGCCTTGGACTGATCATGTCACATAAACTAAAGAAACTGAGGTACGTTTGAACTACAACGAACGACAACCGGAAGCACTGACGTGTCGTCTACTGAAACCTCCCTTACCTTGCACTTATAAACAAACAACTTGTTATTATTAGCCTATATGCAATCCATCGCTTGGTCTCCATTAATCTTCTATAAAACACCCGATGTAAAATCAGCAATGCATAGCGCTACGAGTAAAAGGTCGAGTGTGAATCGTGTTGGTGGTTCATTCCTAATTTGAATAGAAAATGTCGCCAGTCGGCGCGATAGTCGCGACGTTTCCGACCCGTCGTATCGGACTACCCTCATTATGAACCCTAACGAGTTTACGAAGAATTCCGACTGGTGAGTAACATCGTCTACTCACGGAAATGACCATGCGCTGGGTAGATCCCGACCGTCTTTTTAAACAATGACATTCAAAAACCTTTTGCAATATAATCATATCAGAAATTTGTTTATTGTTATTTGTTGCATAAAAGATAGTTAAAATAAATAGATAGGTAAAAATGTAAAGCAGCCTGTCCATTTCGGACGTACAATAGGTAAAATCTAGATACAATGTATTAAATTGTGAGAAAGATAACATTTTATAGTACTCACTATCCTATATCGTACAGTCGTTGTCAAAGTTTGTAGTACTTAGTTAAATAGATGTGTTACTTGGTGTGTAATAAAGTATTTCTATCTATGTATCGTAATAGAAGTAGTAGAGCTCCTTGAGATAAATATTTGCAGATCCTACAAACATTTGTCCCGTGCGGTGCAGTGTCGCACTGACTTCATAATGATAATGTTGGCAGGCAGAGATATTAGCACCTGTGCCTAACTATTTTCATATTTTTTTACGAATATTTTTGCAAATTACTGTAGAAAAGGTTCTATCTTGGGTGAAATATTTCTAAGTTTTAAACAAGGAAAACTCTGTCATTGATCATTGGGTAATGAATACACAGTCATGCTCTATAGCACAGGTTCTCAAACTTATTTTTCCCACTGCCCACTTTGAGAATCAAAAAAAAACCTAGCGCCCCCCGAAGTTTTTAAACATAACAACCTATGCTTACCTTCTAGAGCCTTCTACCGTCCCCCTGAAGGTTTTCAGCGCCCACAAGGGGGCGTTATCGCCCACTTTGAGAAACAGTGCTCCATAGGAACTCTGGCCGTACAAACAAGCGTGGCCACTTCGAGCGACAACGAAGGCGCTGGCGAACAGAACCTATATTAACGTGAACTTTGACAACCACTTGATAACCTTTTCTCTTTGATCACCACCGCCACCGCGCCAGTCTGACTGGGCCTAAACTTATAAAAATAATTAAACAGTTTACTAAACACTGCTTTTTTATTTCTGATAAGTGTAATTTCGAATTTAACATAAGAAAACTAAACATTATTTAGCTAAACAACTGTTTAAAATCTTGCGCTCGTAAACGGGCTAGTTTTGTGATAATTTCTTGCTGCAATTGTATAGCCATCTCACAAAGAGCAAAGAGATACAACTATACAATTGCAGCAAGAAATTGTCACAAAAATAGCCCGTTTACGAACGCCTTTATAAATAAGGGTTATTACGCCTTACTAGTTAACCAGGCCTAACCACAGCAGCCTTCAAACATTATCAATTTCCCTGTCAAATTGACAGCCATCATACGAAATAGCCCTTCAAAGATCAAACACGGGACGTAGAATTATTAAGCGGCCTGTCTCGTTTAGCATAAGGTCAAACTGACATTTCGTAGAACATTTCACGTTACGATTCATAACGTGGGATACGACACGCAACATTAATATTAGAGACGTGCTTTTGTTTTATCGTTTAAACATTACTGGAATCACACTGAGCCCTAAATCATCATATTTTAAGAACAGTCACAGTAGGCGAGGTTTTTTCGTTGAACTTTAAAATGTGAATCTATCTACTTAGATAAAAATCAATTGCTGTATGTATGAGAGATCATCACTTGAGAACGGCTCGACTGATTTGGCAGATTTTTTTTATTGTGTTCGTAATTTTAAGGACAAGGATTGTATGAAAGATTTCGTTTGTCAAATCCACCGGAAAAGTCGGAAATTTGGATGATCCGTGCAAAGCCGGGGTGGGTCGCTAGTGAAATATAAAAAAAGCATTTCAAAGCAGGCAACGCGTCAGCAATGTTCAAGGTATTACAGATGTTAACAGGTTATAGTAACCGCTGTTTAAAAATTATATGTCAACAAAATCAACTCATCTGAAAAACGATTGCCAATTTTCCTAAGAAAAACGCTATCATGAGATCGAAAATATACTGATTTTCATTAAAAAAATAACATTTAAATAAATTGGATACGGTAACGGCTTACTGTATAGGTGGGCCGTTAGTTTGTTTGCCATTTTAGTTGGTGGTAAAAAAAACAAGATGGTGTTATTTTGTTTATCGATATCTGAAACACACATCACTAGTGGCTCACCTTTCAGTATAAACAGGGTGGTGGTATATTGACGGAATTGCCCTGTCAAATCATACATTGAATAATTTCACCTACCACGTAAGTGGTTATGAAGGATTCCTAAATACTAGCTACTTATATCGAACTGACGTTTGAGAGTGATTATGTGAACGTTCAGAAATGAAAATAAAACAGATGTAAATAATTCTTATAGTGCAATTAATGCAACGTTGAGTTTTTTATACGAAAGTTAATGCTCTAATTGAAGTCTGCACTTGCTCAGCTTGAACTGAAATTTCAGACCCACTTTATTCTCACTTTAGGTATCCTCCCAAGAATCATAATTAAAATAGTTAGGTACCGAAGTTACCAAGCATTGATTGTTTTCGAAATGTTAAGTTATTCTCGATATGTTAACTATTTATTTTCGATATGTTAACTATTTTCGTAATGAACGTGTTTATTAGATAGGTAATAAACTAAAATATACATAAAAAAAACATGAAAAGGCTTGTTCGAAATTAAGCCAGGAACTATAAAAAAATGCGTATTAAAAGACCTTTCGAACAAATCCTCTCAAATTACGTCAATCAAAAACACTTCTCCTAATTTGAGAGGCACCTAATTAAGTCAATCTCCCATTAAATCCCTTTCTCAACGGATCGCCTTCAGAAAACGCGCGAAAACCTAATGCCATTTCACGCTGGAGTAAACCTTTCTCTGGGAGTTAGCGTCTCTTTAAACTCGGATTAGTTAATCGATCGAGAAAGCCTTTAATTATGGCTTTCTCTTGAGCAATTGCTGAGAGCAATGAAAAGCTGGAGCGTGGAGCGCTGTTTCATTGAACACAACAACTTGGTAAAATTAAAAAAAATATCTATGCTGTTCTTCTGTTAGTTCATCCAGAGGCTGCTTGCACGAGATCGCTTTGATAAAAAGCATTTTGTACAACTTGTAGATATCTCTCCTGATGTATCACCTTTAGAAATAGTACCTATATATTTTGAGACGGTTAAATACAATATTAATAACCTATCTATCTATGAATGTTTTCTATAAGAATAAAACTTTTCTTCCGTTTCAAGATTTTTTGTCGAACTATTATAAATAACTAGCTTCTGCTCACGGCTTCACACGCGTGGTACCCAGTATAAAAATAGCTGATGTGTTATTCTGATGTATAAGCTATATTACTGTAAAGTTTCATCAAAATCCGTTCAGTAGTTTTTGCATGAAAGCGTATCAAACATCCATCCTCACAAACTTTCACGTTTATAATATTAGTAGGATAATTCGGTGATGTTCAAAATTCCAACAGATACTTCCATTTCCCCATTTCAATACTTTTTGCATTCAAAGACCATGTGCTTGCTTACAACTCTGAGTATAATGAGAGAGGATCGAAGCGAGCGGCTCTAAATTGACTTGAATTAGCGAGAGCGCAAAGTTTTAGTTCGTGTAAGTTGTTGTAAGCGTGTTTTTTATGGGATCTCACGGCTTGTGAATTTAGGTGCAAATGATTTAAACCAGCTTATGAGATTTTCAAGATTTTCAAATGCAGTGTACAGTGCTGTTCACTGTATTTTAGAGATCATCACGAAGTGTCAGACAATAACTGATGAGGCAATCCGTATAAGAGCTGAGTTGGTGGTCATTTAGCTTGCAGAACCGACCATCGATGGAGAAGAAATGGCCATCAAGAAAAACGACCCAGGGGGCTCGATGGTGTTGGGGCCAACACCGTCAATGGACCGATGAAATCGTCTGCAGATAGATTTAGGCTAAAATCGTTTGCAATCTTTAGTGGAGGCGTATGTCCAGCAGAAGAACTGTTGGCTATTTATGATGTCATGAGGCTTCTGCTTCGCCATACACGTTTCCCGTTTAAATTATGTCTGACCAAAATACACCTGTACTTTGTAGCCTTCTGTAGTCTCGCAAAGGTCTTTCATTGTGCATATGTTAGTGCACTGTGTGCCAAGACAGTAGATGAGGCATCGAGTAAGTTATGGATCCGCAGTCACATTGTATAACATGAGTAATCTGAAGTCGGTTTTTTTATGCTATGGTACCTACATATTTACATTTAATTATAGCTCAAAAGGTGATTACTTAAACTGATAAGTTGCCACAAATTATGATAATTAAGATCAAGACGTGGAGTTATGCAAACCGCACCGCGGCTTGTCTTAGCGAATAAACGTTACCGTGAACGTTAGACGTTACCAAGTGTCACCGTCATATTAATATTCATAATAGAAGCCTCTGGTGAGGCGAGTGTTCTACTACTAGCGATGAGATGAATCAGGATGAAGATTTTTCACAAAAATAATATATAAGACAAAAACCAAACTAATTTATACACGACTGTGGTTCTCTTTTTGAACATCCTTAGATTATTGATTGCGTAGATCTTTGAGATTACTAAGTAGCGGGTGGTCAAAGACACATCCAAACATATTTAACATATTTCCGCGTTTTGCAAGGAGGTAACACGTGAAAGTTTGAAGAATTTCGGCATAATCCTAATAATATTGTAATTATAATTTATAAGACATTTATTATTAAAAACCGACTTCAAATAACGGGAAATTGATATAAAGTTTAATATGAAATTTAATCGCCAATTATTTCAACCTTGGGTGTGGATTTTTTAATTTAATGTATAATAACCCTTGAAGTATACGCTACAAATAAAAAAAGAATCATTAAAATCGGTTCATAATTGGTGAAGATATGAAATTGAGAACCTCCTCCGTTTTTTTTAAGTACCGAACTTCATAATTAAATCGATATTCACGATACTTTTGCAGTTCCAAGTTAACGGTTTCTATCCTGTAGATACTCTATCATAAGATCCTCACGTGTTTATTTTTCTCACTCGGGATGACACTCCTTTGAATGAAAAACAAATGTAAAATCGCCCACAAAAAGTGTTTCGGCTAATCGTGATTCCTATGATGATGATGTTTTTTAAGTTTTACGAGAAAAATAGCAATCCCTCAGGAATAAAACTTTTACTGGACCATCTCGAGATCATTTTCTATACAACAACAAAATAATCATCAAAATGGGTTAACAATTGGCGAAGATATCAAGTAACAAACGCACGCAATAGAAAAATACAGCCGAATTGAGAACCTCCTCCTTTTTCTGAAGTCGGTTAAAAAATGTTTGTTGGTTCACCTATTTACATAGCTATAAAATGGGTTTCAAATGAATAAACATCAATATAATATAATGACCTAAACTAATCTTGAAGTACCTTATTATACAATTTATACAACTAATCTTGTACTCTGTAAGGGTAAATTACGAGTATACTCTTTAGGTGTGTTTAGGTTCGTTCATCAGAAAACGTACTCGCTTCACTCTGTGGAAAACAATCTTTTATTCAAAATGCGAAGGAACCAGACTTGTCAATTTGTACCACATATTCCCGTTGATTAATTTACTAAGATTGCCGACTAAAGACGATATAGTTTTTATTATAAACTTTGCAAGACTATCAAAATAAAACTTTATTTTCCGATATTTAAAAAGATTCCTTCGAACCGGATTTGAACCAGTGACCTATGGATAACAATTCTAACCAACTACAGTCCACCGCTCTACCAACTGAGCTATCGAAGGCTTGCATGGACTTCCAAAAGATCCGCACACACGCGCGTAGCAGTGAAAGGTGCTATAGTTTTTAATAGCAGAAATAAAAAAAATACCACGTCTTTAAAAAGATTCCTTCGAACCGGATTTGAACCAGTGACCTATGGATAACAACTCTATACAACTACAGTCCACCGCTCTACCAACTGAGCTATCGAAGGCTTGCATAGACTTCCAGAAGATCCGCACACACGCGCGTAGCAGTGAAAGGTGCTCTAGTTTTAATAGCAGAAATATATAAAAAATACCACGTCCATAAAAAGATTCCTTCGAACCGGATTTGAACCAGTGACCTATGGATAACAACTTTATACAACTACAGTCCACCGCTCTACCAACTGAGCTATCGAAGGCTTGCATGGACGTTCAAAAGATCCGCACACACACGCGTAGCAGTGAAAGGTGCTCTAGTTTTTAATAGAAGAAATAAAAAAAAATACCACGTCTTTAAAAAGATTCCTTCGAACCGGATTTGAACCAGTGACCTATGGATAACAACTCTATACAATTACAGTCCACCGCTCTACCAACTGAGCTATCGAAGGCTTGCATGGACTTCCAAAAGATCCGCACACACGCGCGTAGCAGTGAAAGGTGCTCTAGTTTTTAATAGAAGAAATAAAAAAAATACCACGTCTTTAAAAAGATTCCTTCGAACCGGATTTGAACCAGTGACCTATGGATAACAACTCTATACAACTACAGTCCACCGCTCTACCAACTGAGCTATCGAAGGCTTGCATGGACGTCCAAAAGATCCGCACACACGCGTGAAGCAGTGAAAGGTGCTCTAGATTGATATAACATTGCGAAATCTTCTTACGTGATACTGGCACGAATGCTAATGATTTTGTAACTGGTTGTTTTGGTTTTGATAACGCAGATTATAATGTACACTGCATTAAGTTATTGTAGGGTAATTTATTTAATCGTAAAATTATCTCTTAAGTTGCGTGGTTCTTATCAGATTTGTTTTTCTGTAAAAAATCAATAGAGGTGTCTTTGGTCTCATCAATTTTGTCGCATATGTGTCTTGAAAAACACAATATTAAGTGGATTAATATTATGTTAATTATAAACATGTTCCGTTTTAAGGGGGCTCAGATATTATAGCCTTATACTAGGTATGGGTGAATTCTTTAAACTTTTCAATTTTGCATCTCAGACAGACAACACGGATCTGCAGATGTCAATTTTCTAATAAAAACGTGATAAAAGGTCCTACAGGTATGACATCCAAAATCGACAATCCCATCCTGTCTATTTCATGAGCTTTCTCCTTTATGTATGAGCGCTAGACTTGTGCTCACTTTCAATTAAAATCATCCTCGTATAGGTAACTTAGTAGGGTAGGGCGTAACACAACTGAATGATAAAAAATATTCTATAAAAAACATGACCAAGAATATATTCCCTATGAACATCATACAAGAAAGCACGTTTAATATTATTATGTATGAGTGTATTATTGCACGTTTTTAGGATTCTGTACCTCAACAGAAAAAAAGAGAACCCTTTAGGATCACTTTGTTGCCCGTCTAGACAGACGTCTATCTGTCATTTGTTACTCTGTGTCTGTTCCTTTTTATTAATTAGCATTGCACGTGACAGGGTTAAAGCCCATCAAGGCGCTAGTTTTTGGTTCTAGAACATGTTTTCAGGTTTTGATCATGAAGTGTGATTTTTTTTTTTATAAATACGTACATTTTCTTGGGCAGGTTCCTACACTAAGCACTCAAGTTATGTTATATACTTCACCAAAAGTACTCTCATTGCGTTGAGTTGTTTTAGTATAGACAATTGCTCTGTATTTTTGGTTTGAACTTAGTCTCGTTCAATCGCATTGTACGCTGCTTCTGGTTGATTTGTATTCTAAGTTTATATTCTAAGTTGAGAGATTGATTTGAACGGTATGAAAAATGTGAATCACTTTTGGTCCGTTCATTTCAGTGACAGCACAACTCTAGTGCATGTTACAAGAGAGCGGCTTAGCCTCTGGGAATTTCCTAGGTTTCTCATGCACCGATGTCGAATCTCAAATTCTCCATAACATTATCATATTAATTGAGTATTCGGCTTCAGATTCGTAAAGCCGCTTTAAACTGAGACATGAGACTGCACGGGGTTGATTCAGGGTGTAGAAATGGAACGGTTCAGATTATTTCAGTTTATCGTTGCATCGTAATTTGAGAAATAGTAGATCTCCTTGTGACAGAGTTTGTCTAGAGAAGTACTACCACCATAATTATTTATGCCGCCAATCAATTATGCATGCATTTCGTATATATTGCGAGCGAGTAGGACTGTTAATGATTTCAGTAAGTTGTTAGGCATTGCCTGTTTCATACGAGTATCACTAAGGCGGTCTATCAGTCAACTTTTTACGTGCGTAGATACATTTTCATTATTTTTAGTATTAAGTTTATCTTCATTAATTATTGGTTGAGCTGTCTGTATCGTAGGTAGGTACGTGTAGGGAAAAGCTTAGTGTTTACATTTTATAATCCTAATCTGGTGCTATAAGTGAAGACCTATTATTGGCTATCTGTATCTATTTATGTATTGTTAAGGACATTGTGTTATAGCTGTTGGTTTTCCGAATATAAATAAATATATAAATTTCTGTGTTCCGTTTTGAAATTACAGGCATATCAGACTTTACACCAGTTATGTCTCAGGGTCGGTAACCGCTTGGCAACAGGTGGGCCGTAGATGCTTATTTGCTACTTTAATTGAATAAAAATAGATTGTGCAGGTAAATTTAGTCGTAATACAATCCTACCTCTATAATTACCTCTCTAGCTCAAGGCTTGCTGGAAGAAAACTCTTTCTAGGGTTAAGTTCGCCTTTGTACATGTAATTTCATTCTGTCCTTTTGTAAGTGTTCATTTGTGTGTACAATAAAGAATAAAGAGTATATGAACGTTCCTTGAAGTCATACAAAATGATTGCAAATAATTGCCTTTAAAAAATACTGCAAACATACGACATATAAACACAGGCTCATATCTCGACAATATTATCATCACTTTGTGTCGCGGGTATCAAATTAAATCATATCAAAAGTTTATTTTTTCAGACAACACAATCCATTTGGTTAGATACTTAAGACTATTTGTTAGTAAATTCTGCGATGATAAATTATGTTAATGTACATAGAGACATTCTGTGACGGGAGATGATCAAATATAAGGTCATATTGATTTCACTGATTGACCACCCTCCGTACAAAATGTCTCCAATAGGTACACAGCAGTCATAACAGCTTCCTCAAAACAGTTGTGGCTCCCCGCAACTGTTTTAACTGCCCCAAACTATACTCATCAGAGATGCCGTCTTTTTACGGATGATGGCATGAAAACCATCCGTCCTAGTCTGCGCGAACATCTCTGAAGGACTACAAAAACGCGGCAGCCAGGTATAATATGTTTCTACGCGACGTACCTCAAAATCATTGTGAGAGTGTATTTAAGGTGTTTAATTTGAAAATGGGATTTAAATGAGTTAATACAACAGAATACTCAGATCATTTCGTAGAGTCTATCATATGCTTGTTTTTTTTTACCACCAAACATAGTTTGAAGCCTGGAGACGGTCATATGCTACTTTTATTAACATACCACGCGGGCGAAGCCGCGGGCAACAACTAGTGCTACATATTTATGCTAACTTGAGACGAATGATTGTAAGGTAGGTGAGATGGCAATTCGTGTTTTAGTTGTATAAAAAAAAAGTTCGAAAACAGTTTATTGTACACCACATAATTATCATGTATAAACTATATAAAGTAAGTTTTAGGGTAAATACGTCCCTCTATCAAACACAATACTTGGCATTACGAGCAGACAGAATCTAACTTATGCGACAGTTTCGAACAATAATAGCAGTGGGAACGAAACTATTTAGCGAAGTTTGCTGCATCAATAGAGGGCGCCACCTAGCGAGGAATAATTCGTTTACGTGAATTCACTCGCGAAAGTTTGATCTTCGCACTTGTCTCGTCGGGAATGTTGGCTGATTTTGTGGCAAGTGTCGGGAAAATATTGTTTAAGAAGACGAAAGTCTCTCGAGATATTTATAACGATTTGTGAGTTTTATTGTTTCCCAAGTTTTCGGCACAGTTACATTTACCATGGTCACGGGAGGAACTGAAGTTTTTACGGGTGGATGTTATTAGATGGTTGTTACCAGGTTGGCCATTAGTACGTTTGCCTCTTTATCAGTAGGTATAAAAAAAGGTAAAAATATAATGTGAGGCATCATGTTTTGACACTAAAACTTCTCCCTATGTAGGTAGGTGGGTACTTGTTATCAAAATCGTGTTTGGAGCCGCAGGCGAAAGGGGCGCGTTGACATCCACTTTATTACACAGATTATAAATGTGACATTTTATTGCCACCGGTTTTAACTTGAATGATGTGGATAGACCTGACATTCTGGATTACGCATATCCATTCATGGGATGCGATTGTTTTGATTACGACCTTAATTTATTGTACTGAATCGGTAGCCTAAAATATTTGGCATTTTATTTTTGGCGTTTTTGAAAAGCATTAACCCTTTTTTATAATTACTTACGTTTTAGTGTGATTTCTGAATGTAAACTAAAATTAAACGGTAAGGTTGATCGTGTTGAAAAGGTATATAAACAAAATACCGTCGTTAACTCTACCTATTAGGGTCAGGATGGGTCATACATGGGGTGAAAGAGAACACAAAATAACGTAAAAAAAATATGCCTGCTTTTACCTTTATGTAAATTATTTCAAAATACCACAAGAAGTGATTTATGAACCAAAAACATTTAATTACGTCGTAATTAGGTAGATAGGTACAATCAATTACAGAAGTAACTGCACAAACCAAAACAGTAAGTTATCTTATTTTTTGATTAGTCAAATTAATTAAACTATGTACAAGTAGGTATATACAAAAATACAGATGAAACAGCTAGCTATTTAAAAACCGTTGCAAACGACCTTTAGATAGATATATATATTTATATATATCTAATATATATATAAGTATTAAAATATGTAATTCGTTTTAATTTACTGTTATTGTAATAAGTAAAATATGGAAACAATTCTGTCATTTATCGCGTGAGTCCCGCCATGCCTGCTGTGCTCTGATTGGTCGAAACTGTAGTTTCAACCAATCAAAGCACAGCAGGCAACATGACGCAATGACAATGAAAATGTCCGCGTTTGCCAACATCAGTCCTTAAAGACTGATGTGTTGACAGACTAGTGTAGTTCAATATGACGCCTCTCGGGGTTAACTGCTCGATGTGTGGTGCCAAGTGGCGGTACATAATAGTTACTAATCCCTACAATATAGAGGATCCTTGTGTGGGGTTTTGTGTTTTTCTTATATCAATAAACGAAAGCTGAAATATAAAAGATAACATTTAGTACGCCCCAGCCAATATCTAAGATCACATACAATCATCTCAATCCAAAGGTTGTCTGAAATAGATAGCTTCTAAGCGATATGACTACCTACATTGTTCTTTAAGTTTTGTAGTTTTGTTAATTTTTTGATAATGTACCAACTCAAGTTAAGGTTTTTTCATTTATTAAATAACTAGCTTCTTCCCACGGCTTCGCCTGCGTGGTACCCGGATAATAAGTAGCCTATAATTATGTTATTCTGATCTATAAGCTGTATTACTGTAAAGTTTCATCAAAATTCATTCAATAGTTTTTGCGTGAAAGAGTAACAAACGTCCATCCTCACAAACTTTTGCGTTTATAATATTAGTAGGACTAGCTTCTGCCCACGGCATCGTCCGCGTGGTACCCGGATAAAAAGTAGCCTATGTGTTATTCTGATGTATAAGCTATATTACTGTAAAGTTTCATCAGAATCCGTTTAGTAGTTTTTGTGTGAAAGAGTAACAAACATCCATCCTCACAAACTTTCGCAATAGATAATAGGAAGTAGGATTCTACAATTTTATTCCACGTTATGTCGCTACCTGTACACACATAAATGACATGCGTATTTATTTAAGTTATAACTTATGTAACTGTCAGATGCATTATTAATCAAAGTCAGGATAAAGAGCTCATATAGGGGCTTTTTAATGAAACCATCGTAATAATCATTTTTCAAGTGTAATTGCCGTTTCTAACATTTCAGCTAATCACCATCAGACGTTGGATTATGAGGTTGGATTAATTCATTTTATGCATAGCTAAAACAAACGGAGGGATGGCAGGTGAGGTATGGGTTCTCCCGCATCGGCATAAATGTTTGCATATTCTGCAAATATTTGATCCGGTTCTCGTACCATGGTTCTTGTAGTTCAGGATACAGATCTTTTTTTTCTAGTAAATAGGACCGATGATGGTCAAAAATTAATATTATAATATAACAATGCTGGACATTTTGTAAATACATATATTATATATAGAACACTCAGACCCGAGACAAATATTTGCAGATAATACAAAAATTTGTGCTGCGGCGGTAATTAAACCCGTAACCTTCTGCGTCTGAGACGGGACTTCGCACACTGCGCCTCAGAGGTCGTCTGAGTAAAATTCTTCTGAGTATGTGGCTATTGGATGCTAAGCTATTTATTTTTTGTACCAGCAAAGAGTGACTCCGAGCTAAAGTGATTATGATGATGATGGCACACATCAGGCTTAAAATTACCATGTATTAAAAAAAGCCTTATACTTTTTGGCATCTACTTAGACTGCTATTCAGATGTAGGAAACTGGTTTTTCAAAATAACTATGTATAATGTCGTTCATAATGTACGAATGACAGGCGTTTTAAATCAAATTAATTAAAAAAAAATATTTATTTTTGCGAATTATAATTCGAATTGTTATATACTTAAAGAGCCGTGTTGGCCTAGTGGGCGGTACCCCGACTTTTTATCTGGAGGTTGTGGATTCGAATTCATTGTTATTGTGGTTTTTATTGCTTGTATGAAAAGGGGGATTTCTTTATTTTTTACATTAGAGTTCAGGTTTTCTTCTCTCAGGGGGGAAAAGTGGAATAAGCCATAATGATGAGGGGGATTTTTGTACATTTTTACGTTAGGGTTTTGTTTTCATCGAGGGGAACCTCCGCCTCCTCTCTCCTAAGGGGTAAATGTGGAATAAGAAACAATGATGTAAGGGAATTTTTGCACTTTTTTAACATTAGAGTTCAGTTTTCCCCCCTACGGGGGGATTTCTCAGGGGAATTTGTGGTATAACCTCCTGCACCAATGGAGAGGCTTCCGACAACTCCCAGCTTGGTATCTTCAAAGATCTACGCACTGACTATGTATACTGATCATGTACCTATCTAAAGATGTACAATTATGAACATAATTGTATTAACCATGATCGATGAATACATGAATCGTATTTGTTTGTTTGTACACACCACAAAATATCTTAATGATCACATTTTATATAAACATATTCTTGAAATAAGGCATCTTATACAAAAAAATATGTATTTTCCGAAAAAAACATTAAACCGTTAACAAAAGTTGCTTATGTTAACAAGTAACCAATTTGGTAAAAAAATGTATTTTTACAAACTTGGTGTTTGTAAAATTTTTAATATTCACAAAATGTGTTAATGCTTACAACTTTTGTAGCAGACTGTACTCAGGTACTTGAAAAAGGGCATCTTAAATGTTATTGGGAAATACTTAGGTATATATGCAAAAGCCACTTTAAAGTTTGGATTAAAAATCACAAAATGATCTTATTACTTTTGCAGCGGGCTGTACTACTAAGCACTTGAAATGTTGCTACAAAAATATTTGATCTATGGAAAATCCAGTTCTATTTTACCGAGTAGGGTAGAATCGTCATAGCCTCAAACAGCCATAAAAACAGTGTTGTTCGTTGATTCTCCATACATGAATATTCCTATTTGGAATTCCCGTCGCAAAAGCTGTATCTAAACACTGGTGTGCTATAAACACAGGGTATACTGAGAATACAGTACAGCAACTCTGCCTTTACACTACAGGTGAGGTTGCAAATGAGTCGTTATTATTTCCATTTTACGGATTAGGGCACACCAGAATAACTGATGGTAAGCGGTTACCGTGCGACGCGTCGTCTCGTATTGATATGGGTTATTACTGATACGCAAGTTTCTGTATATTTTACAAGAGTTCATTCGAAGCAGTGCTTTTCTAGTTTACATTTACTAATAGGTGTCTCAAAATGTTTAAAATTGATTGAGTAATTAGGGTGTGAAACAAAAAATTAACGAATAATTTAAAAATAAATTATAATATTCTTGTATTTTCATCAATGATTGCAGCGCTCCCTAGGGACTTGTGACGAAAAGACTATCTAAGAATCATCCTTCCATACATACAAATTTATTGCAAAATATCACATTAAAATTCGGTAGGCCATTGGAGATAAATGGTAACAGACTAACAAACCCAAAAAACAAAAATCTATAAAGGCGTCTTACGTCGCTGGTAAAAATAATTAAATCTGATTTCAGTACTCTTTACATTGTGAAACACTGAAAATGAGCTACTGTTTCTCACTCTACCGCAATAAAACTAAGCAACACAATCCTCAGAGCAATAAAACGAGATATCGCGCAAAGTTTCTCTCGCATACAATAATACGGTTAGCAAGAGTTGAGTGTGACGTCACTCAGCTTTCATATCACGAGCCTAATCCCGCTTTGATAGGGTTGCGACACTGTCCTATACGCCCGTAGTCCTATACGTTGTAGTGATGTGAATACCTCTGTTACATTTTTACACGCAACAACATGAGCCCATTATTATAAGAGGTTGTTTGTCTGATACCTAAGTACTATCTATCTCTGAAACAGCTGATTCGATTGAAATGTGGTTTTTGCAATCGATTTGTAAGATTTTACAGCCGTAAGTCACTAGAGACATCAGTGTCTAAACTAAGCTAAATTAAAATTAAAAGTATTTTTCATACTAAATACTTGGTTTAATAGAAAGTTCAGAATGAGCAGAAAAAAATCGCTACATTTATAGTGTAGGATAACCCTCTTTCGGGATAATATTATTGGTCAATATTTTGGGCACCTAACCATGTTTTGGCAACAATTAGCATTCCACGAGATCGATTGAAAACCCATCGCCGCTTATTTGAACATAATCCGAAGAACACATGTGAAACAATAATTGTTTTCTTGCATCGTTTTTCCTTCTTGACTTAGTGAGAAAAATATTTTCCCATCACTATTCTTCGCTCAAGGTATCTTAAAACAACAGCACCTGATGCCATTATGCTATTATAATATTTGGTTCTACCCTGATGCGATCTTGACGACACCGAAGCCGTAACTGCAGTGAATACCAAAATACACGCTGTAACCAACTTTTTTGCTTTGATTTCCTTCTATATTTTATTGCCTATTCGTTCGCGATATTGCCGCTGTAGTAAAGTTATGGTATTGTTTTGTGCGATGCGAGAAAAATAAAGGGTGATATAAAAGTGTGAACTATTCAAAAACAGAGAACTTTCTAAAATATCTTCTAACAAACTTATTAACTCAAATAAAATCCAGAAATATCTCAGTTCGATGAATATAGAATTCGTATTGAGAAAGAATCCTTAAGAGCAGGCAACGTTTCAGAAATGCTTTAGGTATTGCAGAAGTCAATAAGTTACGGTAACCGCGCACCATCAGGTGTGCCGTACCTATTCCCCCTTGTCAATACATCTATGAAAATCTGATGTATAAATAAATAAATAAATAATACTGGTAATTTTTCACACAGCATCATCTAGCCCCAAACTAAGCAGAGCTTGTATTATGGGAACTACATGACTGATATACTACTTATATACTTTTTTTGTAAATACATTCTTATAATATATGGAAAATACCCAGACCCGAGACTAACATTAGCTAATCATACAAACATTTGTCTCATAGCAGGAATCGAACCCGCAACCTTCTGCGTTTCATGTATGTCTCATGTATAATCACAAAAATATTAATTTGTTTAATTAAAATAGCGATAATCACAATGTTTATATTAGAAATAAAGATAAACTCGCTGTTGCCACTTTGCAGACTCCATAAAGTTAGTAAATCGTATAAAGGGCAAGGTTGTTCGATTTTATAACAAACAAATTCCGAAGAGATATATAAAAAATGACAATTAACAAATTTTAGAACACATCTAAACAAAAACTCTATAAAAAGTATTACTGTAAAATATCTGATTATTTAGATGACAAAAACTCTTGGGGTTGAAAATACTCCAACACAATAAAAAAAGTAGATATCTATTGTTTTGTAAAAGGATCATTTAAAAGAATAACCAGACTTGTTTTCTTGCCTCTTTCCTGGCTTGGTCGCAGAAGAACAGGCAGTAGATAAAACCGACGTTTCAAAGTCATCCTTGTGATTTTAATGAATAAAGAATTTTAACTTGACTTGACTTGAATAAGCCTGGTTGTCTCGTAATAACATTAAAAATAAAAGACATTAAATACTAATAAATAGTACCGAGAGAATGAAGATGAATGAATTTTCATAAAAGATTACGCACACAAGTAGTATTTCTCTACTATATTTTTATTTTTCTAATTTACATGTTTGTGTTGCCCGCGAGAAAATTCTGGTTGGGTAAAAACCTCACGCGTGTTTCTGCGTTTGCCACGCATTTACTTTTTATTGTTCCGGTTTTAAATCCGTATCATATGGCGGGTTTTTTAAAATTGCATTTTTATATTTGGAACGCGGCCCGCCGACATGCCGCGTGACAAATACGCGCGCCACCGCCATGAATGACAATTGAAGAGATGTTTTTATAAAGAAGGCGCCGATTTTCCGTTTTTATTCGAAAGAAATTGCGCCCATAAAAATGGCGTTGAAATGATGAGTGTCATTTTTCACCGCTGTCTGAACGGCTATTTATGGGGTGTTTGTGTTTGAATGACAAAACGATGTTTTGGAGGTAAAAATGCCAATTTATTTTTATTTTTCAGTCTCTTACCTGCTACCCTATATTATTCATTTGATTAAAGTTATGTGATTCGGAAATCTTCGTTTATCATCGAAAATAAGAATCTGGGTGGTTTAAAACTCTATGTACTTTCAAATAAGGACTTAAACTGCATCTATGGTTATTGCATGCGCAGTTTCAATTCATATACAAGTTTAGGGTGTTACAAATAATACAAAATTGTTTTCCCGATATTTAATTTTTATTTGATTTATTTGATGACAATTTTTTCACTTGTTTGGGCAGCATTGTCATCTTTCGTTTTAGTATAGGTACATGTTTAGTGCTATCCTGTATAGCCGGGGTCGTCAGTTAAACGTGCAATTCAAAGAAAAAGTGGTTGATCTATGAGGATACCGAGTAGGGGTAGTTAGCGGCACGTCCAAATATAAGGTACGTCTGGTACGTGAAGTATGTGCTCTGTAATTAATTAGATTACCTCTGTATCGGATTGTAGATATTGGCTGTAGTGGAGTCGGGTAATTTGTTGGCATCCCAGGAATGCTCTCACATGGACGAGGTATTAAAATGGACTGGCTAGAGCAGAAGTGCTCCATATCAATATCAATAACAGAAAACAAACACGTTCACTACTGTATACCCCATGATGGAAATTCTCAGATACATACTCAGTGATTTTATTCCAAAAACTATCGTGAACTTGAGTATTCATATTGTAAAAACGGGATTTTTCACGTATCGTACTATCGGTGAAGGCACCGACTAAGCCACCGCGTCATGACGCGACGCGGAGAGAGAAATTCGCGATCACTCACCCTGATAAAGACTCTCGGAATGAGTCGAAACTTAGTCGGTGCCTTCATCAATAGTGCGGTACGTGAAAATTCCCGTTTTTACAATATGCATACTCAGTGAGTTGATCTTTAAGAGTACCAGGTAGGTCGTCAAAGACACGTCTAAACATTATATTTGGCACACGCCCGCGTTTTGTATGAAGATAGGATTCCGCAAGCTAATCGTTTATTATAAATACTAGTCTATGCCCACGCCTTCGCCCGCGTATTACCCGGGTGTTATTCTGTTGTATAAGCTATATTGCTGTAAAGTTTTATCAAAATCCGTTCAGTAGTTTTTGCGTGAAAGAGTAACAAACATACAACCATCCTCAAAAACTTTCGCGTTTATAATAATTATAGTAGAATTATGTAACAATGTTACTAGTACCAAAATTAAGTATTTAGTAGGTACCTAAATAAATTAATATTAAATATTTTTTTTAAAGTACACAGTTAACCAGAAAATATATCAGAAGTTGTAAAAATATAAATAACTAGCTACTACCCACGGTTTCACCCGCGTGGTAATCGGATAAAAAGTAGCCTATGTGTTATCCTGATGCATAACTTATATTACTGTAAAGTTTCATCAAAATTCGTTCAGTAGTTTTTGCGTAAAAGAGTAACAAACATCCTCACAAAGATTCACGTTTATAATAATTACTACCTTCTGCCCACGGCTTCGCCCGCGTGGCACCCGGATAAAAAGTAGCATATGTGTTATTCTGATTTATAAGCTATATTACTGTTAAGTTTCATCAAAATTCGTTAAGTAGTTTTTGCTTGAAAGAGTAACAAACATTCACGTTTATAATATTATAGTAGGATTATGTAACAATGTTACTAGTACCAAAATTTATAACGTAAAAAAATCGTCAAAACTTATAGAATGATTGCTCGATAAGCCAGTTTTTTTGGCATATTTTTGAAAGATTGCGTCGAGACGGCGCAGTGGTTATGAAATTCGGGAGACAGTTTTAGACCGACGGCCACATCACATGAGAAAGCACTTTCGTGCTCGATTGTACCTGCGTCGTGCATCGCAAACCTCAGTTGGATACATTTGATTAACTTGACTAGACAAGCTTCATTGATTTACTGTTTGGTATTTACTTTAATCCACTAGAATCCACTCAATGGATGATAATGTATGGCTGGACAAACCTATGATTAGAATGTGGTACCGAATAATATATAATGATGCTGCATTAAACTGAGACAGGAATAAATCAATATATATATTCTTTAGACTAATCCTCTGTTTCATAACCACAGGCCTAGATGTAGACTACATCTAGCCCTGTCCTTTTCTAACACTAAACAAAGAATAAAGGCTGGCAACTTTTAGAACGCTAAAGTTCGCGGTGATTATGAAACAGAGGGCATATCTTTACGTAGTATTTAACTATCTGTTTGTGTTTTTTTTTGGTTCAAATAAATATATTTTATTTGAACAATTATACAATTAATAAATTTAACAATTAATTATAGTATATTAATAGTATGTGGAACACCAATTAAACTCCTTGTAATTTTTCGTACAGTCCATTCCATCCAAAGATTGCTTGGTAGAGATATGTAATTACCGATAAGACCGCCCATTGTACAACATTGACAAAGTTTGTAGTACTTAACTAAGCTGGTATATTATTTGGTGTGCAATAATGTATTTTCTTATCCGTACTTGAGATAGCGGATCTTCTAGCTATCTAACTTATGATTATAATATTTTGTAGGCCAATCACCTTTTTCAGGGTGTATTGTGTAGTACGAAACCCTTAGTGTGTGAATCCGACTCACACTTGATCAGTTTATTCAAACATGTCATGACAAATACTGAGACCGTTTCCGGTCATTCATACAGACTGTCACTTTGTGAAATGCTCAAATCAGTGTTCGCCCGATCGCAAACTTCAAAAGTGGCGGTTTCGCGTTGAATGGAAATTAAACGCTGTAAAACCCCTACAAAATGTGACTGTACAACTTTAAAGTTTTAAACGCCAATATTGCCTTTATCGCACATGAGCAGAGTTAACGGCCAATCGACTCTCGCTGGACATTAATCGCCCTTTAGCGGGGTATTATTCACGGACACGCGCTGCGCCGATTCAACCACCCTGTACATCACTTTACGCTATCTCCCTCTATCTGACTATCAGTCTACAGGCGTATATCAACCGCATTTGCAGCAGTTTACGGTACAATTTGTCGTGAAGTGAGATGGGTGGTTAGGATTTTTTGTGACTACACAAATCGTTTAGCTAATCCAATTCAATATATATCCTATATTTCCCATTGAACAAAATTAATATGTTTATATTCGCCGATATGACTATTCGATACTGAACAGATTATTGTTCTCCTCTTAAAATGAGCTTTATATTTTGGGTCGTATAAATTATTATTGCGTGTTTTTTGTGATAGGAAAACATAGTTATGTTGATGAATATGGCGAAGCATTTATTACGGATATCACTGACCACAGTTGCGCTTGACAATTAATTATTTGTAAACATAACGGGCCGTGAGCGGTCATAAATGGGCCATTCTAGACAGTTGATTCAATATTGATATTTAGTCATTAATGACTAATAGCTCGTGAATTACATCGTTTTCATGAATCACATTTATTATTTACTAGCGAGTATATACTTCAAATAGCACTCGTATTATACTTTCTATTTATTTGAGTAAGAAAACATACATTTTCTACATCCACAGCCTCTTAAAAACAACGTAATTGTACCCTACTGCGAACACCAAATTTACGTATCGCATTTTAATACATCCCTTAATTGAGAATTATGAAAACGGAAGAGCAGATATTTCACACTTGAGATAGCGGATCTCCGTGTTTGGAATGAGTTCCATTTAAATATTCACAATAAGTGAATAATTCCGAGAGCGCCGAGATTCACGTCAGCTGTTAAGCCTCTCAAACAAGAGCCAACTTGAGCCTTTTGTTCGCTGATGCTGTGAGACTGTGCTTTCTAGGATTGTGTACACTGACTCAGTTAAAACGTTCTGTAGAGAACGAGTTATACCTGTTATATTCTTGATAGATAGAAGGATTTGCCGAAATGTCGGTAAACATGAGAACTCACAAATCATGGTATAAAAATTATGGATACTAACCATGATAGTTCCAAAAGGTATAGATAGATAACCAACCTTTAGACTTGATTAAAAATAACTTGAAGAGAGGTGGGGTAGCTGCAATGAAAATAAACTGATCCTAATTGATGACTGTTCCTAGGTCCTGTTAGCTCATTAGTTTCTAGTGTATGTTTGCATCAACATAAAATAATCCTACTACTATTGTAAACGTGAAGTTTGTGAGGATGGATGTTTGTTACTTTTTCACGCAAAAACTTCTGAACGGATTCTGATGAAACTTTACAGTAATATAGCTTATACATCAGAATAACACATAGGCTACTTTTTATCCGGGTACCATGCGGGCGACGCCGTGGGCAGAAGCTAGTAATAATATATGATTTGGGTTGATTAAAATCTCTACACCGAGTATCGTAAGTAGTATACCCCAACTTTATGAGACGCGTATTGTCTTGACGTAATCATTCACGAAAATTGTGACAATACCGGCTTAGACACCCTTTATAAATATTCATTCTGGATTCGGCTCGAGGGCCGTTTGCGAGTTTCGTTTTGTTTGCAACAGATGTGATTTAAACTGACTTAAACAATACAAAACACGTCAGAATTTCGGAGATCATGAGTCATTGTACAGTCGGGTAACAAAGTTTAATGAAACAAATGTATTAAGATATAAGCAACAAAATCGGCTTTAATCCTTTTATTGTTAACTAGCTGCGCCTCGCGGTTTCACCCGCGTTAATTTCGATTCCGTGGGAATATCGGGATAAAAAGTAACAGATATAGGTAACAGCTATGTACCTATAAAGTTTCATCGCAACTTTTGTTTCTACCGGCGATCTAATTTAATTTTAGAACACAAAAGTTGCTATTGTGGCTTAACTATGATAGTTAGATATATTCCCTCGAGGACTTTTTTGTAGATAGTAATGAGTACTTTAATCGTGTAGTACATAATTTTTATGTATCATCAGCTCAGCGCACGCCAAATAATTTTGCCTATAAAGGCAAAATTTTGCTACTTTGGTTTACATTATTGAAATTTTCTTAAGGATCTCATCCTCACAAACTTTGGCGTTTATAATATTAGGAGGATGTACAAAGGGCCTTTTAGAGTTAGCTTTGGCTCCACTAATGCCTGTAAAGTCCCCAGGTATAAGCCTGAGATTTGAAATTATTAAAGAGAAATAATAATAATAATCCTACTATTATATTATAAACGAGCAAGTTTGTGAGGATGGATGTTTGTTACTCTTTCACGCAAAAACTACTCAACGGATTTTGATGAAACTGTACAGTAATATAGCTTATACATCAAAATAACACATAGGTTACTTCTATACGGGTACCACGCGGGCGAAGCCGTGAGCAGAAGCTAGTAACTAATAATACGATAGCTGTGGTACATTCGCGCGAACTTAGACAACAATTTTTCTTTGATCACCACCGCCTAACCTAAGTGTCTGACGGCACTTTGCGTTGCGAAAATAAATATATTTTAAACTGAGCCATTTTAAAAATAACATGCATGTGAGTAGTGCGTAAAGCTTGATGGAGCGAACGCTTCCACCCGACGGAGCGTGAAGATACCGCGATAGCTTGCATCGCTGCCTCGCTGATAGTTTAGACACCAACGTGACTGGGTACCTCAGTTCTCATCCCAACTGTGGACAACTTAATTTTTGCAAAGTTTTAAACCCCTTCTTGTTTTCTGTCATCTATTGCAGTGCTAGTCAATTCAATTCAGTTTATTATTTATACATTACTAGCTGCGCCCCGCGGTTTCACCCGCGTAAGTTTCGATTCCGTGGGAATATCGGCGATCTAATTAAATTTTAGAACACAAAAGCTGCTGTTGTGATTTAACTCTGATAGTAAGATATATTCCCTCGCAGACTTTTTTGTAGGTAATAATCATGTAGTACATAATTTTGATGTATAATCAATAGTTTTCTCAGCGCACACCAAATAATAAATTTAATAGGCAAAATTTTGCCACTTTGGGTTACATTATTGCAAATTTCTTAAGGTTCTCTATTTTTTGAAAATAAATTATAGACTATGTTACTTCCTGATAATTAAGCTTTCATTTGGTGAAAAAATGGTTAAAATCGGTCCAGTAGTTTCGGAGCCTATTCGATACAAACAAACAAACAAAAAATCTTTCCTCTTTATAATATTAATAATAATAATAGTATAGATTACAGCACTAGCTTCTGCCCATGGCTTCGCCCATGTGGTACCCGGATAAAAGTAGCCTATGTATTATTCTGATGCTATATTACTGTAAAGTTTCATAAAAAATCAGTAGTTTTTGCGTGAAAGAGTAACAAACATCCATCCTCACAAACTTTCGCGTTTATAATAATAGTAGGAAGTAGGATTATTACAACGTAGCATTACAGTTACGTAGATAATAATAGCGATATATTAAGCTTACTATAAGCTAGTAGTGTCATGTGCCGTTAAAACCTATACAAAACCCTTTTATTCATGACGTAAGGAGCCTGTACATGCGTTTGTTTGTTTGTCCGCTTGTCTGTTACCATTTATCTTCAAAATGGATTATGCGATTGCAGTGCAGTTTGATATTGATTTGTGTGACCTCAAAGATGGTTTTTAGATGTCATAGCATAAGGAGTTTCAAAATTTCGGAAAATTTGAATTTTACTTCTGTCAAATTATTTTACGTGTTGCTCTTCTTGGTGTTTATAGTCATCATGTTTTGAAATCATGACTAAAATTGTATGGAAATTTTAAATCTGACTACTTGACATCACTATAATTGTTACTATCTCTTTCTTTGAAAGAGAAAAGAAACTGTTGTTACTGTTAGTGCAAGAGAGCGATAGATAGAATTAAGTTTAGTTGGTGATCAAGAAAATCGACCCCACTATAATACTATTATCTTTAGCAATGTGATACTGTTTTAGCACATTACCATCATGACCCTTACAATGTTAATTGATATTCCTCACTATTTGAGAGCACAATAATATTGCCAACACAATACAAGTATTTTCGAATGGAAGAATCCATTGGTGCACGACAGGATACAAACTCACCGCCTGCATTTTCAATTCAGATGACAAAATACTAAAAACATCGAAACCGGAATCGATCGTAACCATATATTATATCGGAAAACATTCAAACATAAATCATGATGAATATCTCATTTTTAGGATAGTTTCAAAAGTTATAAGTGCTATATCGTTGCAGCAAAACCTCTGTAATGAATGACCGCGTAAATCAGGCAACACTTGCAACAAAGGAGATATGGCCCACGTGCCGGCCGGTCGCGTCTTAATTGCCATACTCATAAATATCAGAACTGGTGTATTGTTTATTGTATTAGCATGTCTAGTGTCTGCGACGCAAGGTGCCTGAGGTATATGCGTTTGGGATAAGAGATTGTTCATCATTATAACTTTTACGGGTTTTATCGCCTTTATCTTTTTTTTCGCTACGTTTCGACTGTATTGCAACAGCCGTGACGGGGCGACTGTCTTTATACCACGTAAAACTTATAATTATATAGTTGTTATAAGTTGTAAGTATAAGTTGCTTTTCGTGGAATAGAATAAATAAATGAACGCCGAACAGACATATATATACCCACAGTAATAAGATTCGTTGTGTATCAGAATCTACGAGTACTGCAGTACCACAATAACCAGACCCGAAACAAGTATCTGTAGAACATGTAAATATTTCGGTCGCACCTCTTGCGTCAGTCACGCTATCATCGTCAATAGTTGCCATTCAAACGGTTGCTCTACATGGAATATCTCCAACGTTCGCCACAAAAACATAGTATTTAGTTTCCAAATCAACTTCTGATTCGTGCTATTTCATTTAAAATCGTAAAACACACGGCTAGTTTTGAAGCTAAATTAATTCACTGTTAATTTCGCAATAAAACTGTTGTCACTGCATTTTGCACGCGTTGCGAATCGTAAAACATTTACTTCTTTTTCATAGCGATATTTTATAACGTGGAAACGGATTTTAACTTTATTTCATGGCATCATTTCTGTTTTCATGTTTACCAACGTTTTATTGCATGTAAACGAACACGCAGACTGATTCGAGATGCTAGCTAATTGCTCTCACGTCAGAAACTCCCAATATCGTTTTAGGACGCAAAAATTACCTTTTTGTTAGCATTTTATGTTTGTTAAGTTGAACATCGAAACATTTTTCATTAGGTGGATACCTAATTAAAAATGTTTCGATGAAAAATGTTCTGGTATCAATATTTTATGCATTATACAAATTATTTTCAAAACTCCTAAACTCCTTAACTGACCATTTATTAAAGAATCTATCCGTCATTCTTTTAAATAGTTATCTCCATCCTAAGGTTGTCTGGAAGAAATCGCTTTCAGCGATAAGACCGCTCATTGTGCATTTCTTTTTTTGTTGTTCTATGTTTCTATGTTTATATTGTAAATTATGCACAATAAAGAGTTTATCTATCTATCTATCTATTTATCTATCTATCTAGACGTAAGATATAGGTATCATATAGCTATTATAATTATTATTAAACAGCCTATTTCGACCTTTGTCTCACCAAATATATCCCACCGGCATGCGGCACGGAGAACTAGAACGGCGCTGCGTCGTGTCATCAACCATAGATCGAATATTGCCACATTGAGAGCATAAAACAACCAAGTAGGGCGGCGCAGGTGGCCTCCTCTGTTCGCGGCGGCCTCCTCTGTTCAGCAGGTTTTTTTTTTAACGAATTTTAAATGCTGCAGGGCCGCAGATGGCCTTGGTCAGCGTCACCGGACTACGGCGAGCGCAGAAGGCGCTCAGCCTGTAAAAAGTTAGGATGGGGCAACTAGCACAAGGGCACCACTTAGGTACGGACCTCGGCTTGGGCCGTTGCCAGAGGGGGTGGAATAGGAGAGAAACGCCCCGGTACATATCTGTACCGTGAGTAGGCGGAAGTGGGGTGTTCAGCAGGTTAGTCCTCGCGAAAGGACTAACCTGCTGAACAAGGCGCCACAGACGCGCACCATACAAGCGCTGAATCTGGTATCGGCAACAATTGACGTATTCCACTGTTCACGTAGCGAGTTCGCAAGGGCTTATACTTTTCAATTTGTGCTATTGTTAATAATTTATTTTTATGTTGTCTACTCTATTGAATTAGGCCATACCTGTAAGAATAGATGTAATGTTTTGAATAAATACAAATATAAATGATTTCATAAAATCTAAAACAATAATGTATAAAGTAATAAATATCCGATTATTAAAGTACAAAATACTATCATAAATTTTTACGTGTTTACAGTAGGTACCCATTAAAAATCTACCGATGCTAGTTTGTACGTTTTGCAATATTTTGCATTTTGAGAGGTTTATATTTATTGGGGATACTGTTTGTAAATGATGGTATAATTGCATGAAAATCAACATTCGGGCCCATAACTAGAGACTTGATTGACTTCAAAGAAGGTTTCTAAACAGATTTTGATACTATATCCTATCATACTAATATAATAAATGCAAAAGTTTGTGAGGATGGATGTTTATTTATTATTTATATATTTATAAATAAACATCCATCCTCACAAACTTTGTGTTGAAACTTGTTTGTTATTCTTTCACGCAAAAACAACTGAACGGATTTTGATGAAACTTTACAGTAATATAGATTATACAACAGAATAACACATAGGCTACTTTTTATTCGGGTACCAAGCGGGCGGAGCCGTGGACAGACGCTAGTGTGTTATATTTTATTGTAAAGATGTTTGAATGTTCTACAGATATTTGTTCCGGATCTGGGTGTACTGGTACCACAGTAATCATAGTCAAAGTCAAAACTCATTTATTCATTAAAATCAAAAGGATTACTTTGAAAAGTCGGCATAGTTCCTGGTACCCATGATAACAGGGAATCCCAGGAATATGTGTCTGTTTGATGTTTAAAAAAAAGTCCAGTCAGCCATGTTAAATACCCCTTGACAATAATCTAGGTACGGGTATAATATACAAAGTGTCCCCAACAATGATATGTCTTCGTATCCACCATCTGGGCAACCGAAGACGTCTCAGTTTTGACTCGGTTTTACCCAAACTGCGGTTGACAAAGATCGATGCGACCACACCGAGCGGGTCGCCTCTGACTCCGCTAAGTGACTGATCGTATGCCCTACCACCCAACACTAACTTTTGTCAAATTCCGTAAATTCAAGGGATTTCCATCCAACTGGCAATTTCACTAATTCGAGTAAAAAAAAGAGTTTTTAGTACGTTTTGAATTATTTTATTTAACAGCAACACAGTGATAAAGAGAAGATTTTTGTGCAGAGTCGCGAGAAATAGTTCTACAGAAAGCCGTGGAATGTATTTACCAAAGAGATGGTAGGCTTTTAAGCTCCGGTATTGCAGTGGATACCACAATATTGGCGTTTTACCAGGAGACCACCGGAGGCTGACCAATTAATGCACGTACCAGTTTATTACTGTACGATTGCCTACGGGCATAGCACAAAGCCTGACATAATGTTTTCGAGGAAAAATCAAGCGAATTCGTTATTCATGGACGAATTGGTCATCAATCTGTGATCTATCATATACATATACATGTGCGGAGAAGCACTAAGCTGAGACAGGACCTGTTTGGCCCACACGACACAGATGGGACTAAATAACACAAAAACTTATCTTTGATGAATTAATGAATGAATTAATGAAAATACTTTATTGTACACCTTAAGATACAAACAAAATAAACAGTAACACATTATGATAAAGGTACAATGGGCGATCTCTTCCAGACAACCTTTGGATGGAGAGGATTGTAATTACAAAATTTTGAAAAGCCAAGATTTTGATACTTGTCTTTGTGTTTTTGTTAAATATGTTAGGTACCTATTTATAGTGTCTATTTTATTTATTTACTTTCTGCCCATGCTTCACCCACGTGATACCCGGATAAAAAGTAGCCTATGTGTTATTCTGATATTGCTATTTTTAAAGTTATGGTATACAACCATTTCCTTTCTATGTCTCAGAGCTGCTAGTAAATAGTTTTATATATTATTACATATAATTATCTCACATTATTATTATTTGTATGTATATTATATAGGATATGTATATATATTTGTAATTTATGTAGGTATATATATATATATATATGTTGTAGGTTTAGGTACTCGTACACCGCCGTCTTTTGAATCCTGTCCATCCAAAGGTTGTCTGGAAGAGATCGCTTTTAGCGATAAGACCGCCAATTGTACCTTATATTATTGTGAATTCCTGTGTCTTTTTGTATTTTGCTTTGGTGTGCAATAAAGAGTTAATCTATCTATCTATCTATCTATATTATTGTAAAGTTTCATTAAAATCCGTTCCGAAGTTTTTGCCTGAAAGAGTAACGAACATCCATCCTCACAAACTTTCGCGTTTATATTAGGATTGTGCACCTGTCCTTTTTGTGCTTTATTGTTGTCAAATAAATCACTTTCTTTTCTATTCTATACATAGAAAACATACACACACGACCATTAATCCCATATGATGGACATCCTCTGTTCCATACTCAGTATGCAAATCCTTGAGAATTCCACATAGATAACAAAGATGGACTTGCAATCCATCACTTGGAATACTATACAAACGAAGGCATTAAGGTGTCAAATATTATGTTTAGACATGCCTCTGACTTCCTCCTTGATTCATGGGTTCGTCATGGGAATTACCTACAGTTGTGAGCGTAATTGTTTATTTCAATCTATTTTTTTTATAGCATCATCTAGCCCAAAGTAAGCAAAGCTTGTGTTATGGGAATTACGTGACTGATATACTACTTATATATTTTTTTTTGTAATTACATACTATACATAGAATATTATACATAGAAAACAGCCAGACCCGAGACAATTATTTGTAGATCAAACATTTGTCCTGTGGCGGGAATCGAACCCGCAACCTTCTGCGTCTCAGGCGGGCCTTCGCCCACTGCGCCACACTTGTCTAAAGTAAAATCTCAAATCGGTCGAAAAGAGATTTTTTATACAACAACGCTATGCCATTTATTGGCATTATTCGTTTTACTATTCAGCTGGGTTTTTGATTTTTTACACCGAATCCGCCCCTTTTGCACTGCGCGTATTTTGGCATTGAGTGACAGTGACATAAAAGTGACAGTATATTCGCTCATAATGGAAAACAATAACTGAATTTATTAGAACTTCCTCGATAGCCTGCATAACCATATCGCGCTCCCGACGACGCGACGGGCATCCGCCGCAAATAGTAACGGACTCTATTTCAGAGTTAAGGCTAGTTCGGGAATTAAGCTACAATTAAATGGTAGTAAATTCCAAGTTTGGGAGTCGGTTCAGCATGTATCACTTCCAATTGAGTTTCTGTGTAGAATCAACTTTAGCGCGCTAATTTTAGATTTAAAGTCACATAGTCCAAGTTCTCTTTATTATTTATATGTTCTTCAGTCTACCAGTGTTAAATCTTAGAATTAAAATTATTGTGGTTTGGTATAATTTTAGAATATTATTACGACTATACCACGTACTTTACTATTCTTCTGCTGACGTTCGTTGACCGTTTAGAGGTCCTTCCTCATGAGCACCGTCCGCGACCACGCTCGACGGTCGTGAGACGGGAACTAACCTCGTTAGTTAGTACGTGGTATAGTCGTATTAATATTCTAAAGAGTTATTTCTCTCTGTAATGTAAGAACTCTCTTGATACCCAAATAACTCGTATAAGATCACGTTTAGTTTAGGTGTCGCTAGAAATTCAACTTAATAACTTAATATTCTATCTGTATTGTGAATTATATTCTTCTTTTTTGGTAATTATTTTTATGTTTAATTAAAGTTATTCAGATACCAAAACGACAGAAAAACAAAGGTGCTTTTAAGTATTTATTGTTTATGTTTACCACGTAGGCATAAGCCAGGTGGCGAAGTTTAAGGGCCCCTCATCCAATGGGCCGATGACATCTTAAAGATTGCGGGAAGTGGGAAGATGGAGATAGCCAAAATCGTTCGTCATTGCACTCTCCAGGGAGGCCTGTGTCCAGTGGTCTTCTCTATTTGGATAAAACCTTTGTCATACCGGGTACGGTGCTCAAATAATTTTATTCATATCTCATCCACAGATACAAAAGAAAACCTTATAAAGTCTTAGAGATTCATAAACCGTCGGAGTGAAAATAACTACTGTGTGCATTACTGTATTATTTTGCTGTGGTCGGGTCAGTTGTGGAGGGGCGGCAATTTATCAATTATTTACGCCACTTGGGCCGTGACGTCACCTGCTGAGCACGTAGTGCCGTTGATTGACACATCTGTTGAAAATAGCCCTTGTTTCATTTCCACGTGAAAAATTGCGCTTCTGAATAATCTAAGCGTAGTAAATACGGAGGATTTTTTAAATAATTGCGTTACTATTATGCAACCTCTTTGGTTTTTGCTTCATTATTGCTGAAAAGTGATTTGAATTTACTTAGATGTGAAAAAAGAACTTGAGGGTAAACGTGGAATAGTGCTACTTATAACTTGGCACTTTATATCTAAAATATACATTTTTAATTGAAATTTGGCTCTAAAATAAATTGTAAAAGTATTATTTTAGGTATTTACATTTACAAGTTTTTAATCAGAGAAAAAAAAACAGATTAGTCCATTAGCCAGCAGTGGGTTTCTCAATAAGCAATAGTAATATTGCTTACTGGCTGGGTGTTCTATTCGAAAACATAATATCCTTCGCAACTCTATTACAAACTCGCACTTTCCGTAGAACAACAGCCACTAATCATATTAGCCTTATTAATTACATCCCTAGGCGAGACTATTGCCGAATGAAAATGTACGGATAAACTAAAGTTCGACGAGAAAGTTCGAAGCAAACTAAGTACTAATATTGTGCAAATACATCAATTAATTTAGTAGAGCTTAATGACTTGGTCTTCCCGATACCGAGGTAGTGATTTTTGAGAGTGAATGAAAAACCGCTATCATCTATCATAATTAATGATGACAACTAAATATATTTAGTTGAAAATTAGGTACTATTGTGTAACTAAGTTCAAGTCCTTTCCAAGAATGCATGAAAATGTTGCAGAGTGCTGAAAAGCGAGAATCCTTTAAAAAAAATAGAAGTTGGAAGAAAAAAATACTCCTTACATTGTAGAAGAATACGAAAATGAACGAAACCTTTAATCAATTAAGTGGATAACTAGTATTTCTTTGCTGTGATTAGAGGGGGCAAAACGCAAAAAGTGCTTTGAATTTAGAAGATATATTAATTTTATTCCAAAAACTATCGTGAACTTGATGAAAATTCCCGTTTTTACAATATGAATAATATTGTAAAAACGGGAATTTTCACGTACTGCACTATCGGTGAAGGCACCGACTAAGTTTCGACTCATTCCGAGAGCGTAGTGCACGGCGCGACGCGGAAGGAGAAAGTCGCAACCACTCACCCTGATGAAGACTCTCGCAGAGTATTTATTCGGAAAAGACATCCTTGCCTCCTTATTGCGAAAAACGCATAATATAAAAAGCAAAAAAGTGTGCCCAACTCTAACACTTTATAGCTAGAACGAGCCACATTTTATGTCAGTTTGGCTTAAAATATAATTGAATAAGTACTATATTATTTCAGGTACGCTTTCTAGCCAGATACATTATAATTAACTTAATAGAGGTATCAAACAGTTATAGACGTAAGTAACTAGGTATACTATATTTTTTTTTAGCGGTCCAACAAACCCAGTCATGAAATTCCACCAAAGGCATTATCGCGTTAATTTGTCTTTACTTTTCAGCTTAATTAGTTCAGCCGTTACAAATAGGAAGGTATGAGCAGCAAACTCCCAAACGTCCAAATCCAAACAAGTCCAAAACTAACTAAATTTACTTGTTTCAGGGTTTTTTGATTTTCACATTTTAAAGGAGGGAAATGGGGTGAAAATTGGTATGGAGTATGGTTTGGATAGGGATTTAAACACTACTCTACGCGTGCAAAGCCGCTGGCAACAGTTAGTACATTACCGACTTTTGAAAAACTTATTACATTGTAAAATTATGGAATACGGTGACATGGTAACGGAATGTCATAAAAAAATACAAAAACATAAAAACGTTTGCGAGGCTTCTGGATCGGGCATCCAGCGACAGATGAGAGCGCAGTTGGAGCGCGAAATCGCTGTTGAGCGGATCCGCAGCATCAACGTAGAGAAAAATGGATGCGGCAATTATATAAAAAATATTTAATTTTATTAATGCACTGTTAGTATACTTTACTAAGATTATCTATATCATCATCTTTATCTCAACCTGCAATGGGTTACTGTGTACTGGCCTCTTTTTGCCAGCATCAGCTGTCATATGTATCTTGCATCCAGATATACCCTGCTACTTTGACGATATCGTCAACCCATCGTGCTATCAGAAAACCCAGGTTCCTTCAACCTGTTCTCGTCCACCATAAGACGTTGGGATTGTGTGTTTTGTACTAAGATATTATTTAACATCTGCTTTGAATAAAAACTTTTTCTACCACCAGGTTCATATTTACCGAATACCTTACTGTTATCTGTCCCCTGGGCTATCAAGTTTTACAGTTCTATGTAATAGAACAAACTACGTTATCATTAGTTTCCACCTCAATACTGAAAATTAAGTTTGTCCCTTTCCCTTTATGTTTGTCTAGTTAAATTAAGTTGAAAATTTATTCCGCATTGTCTGGCGTCAGTCACTTCCAGGCAGCTTTCATTGGAAAGGGAGCTTTTACGATGCAAGTTTAAGATTCAATATGGAATCAGACGCAAGCATTTCGAAATTTAAAGTTTTGATTAAAAAAAACCGTCGATATTTAAAATTTCGAATTTATAAGCCAGTCAGTTCCGTGTAATGGGACGTTTTTATTTTTATCTAAAACAGACTGAGTAGAGCTTACAAAAGGTTGGCCCTTTTTAACAGAGATATTTTGTATGTGTCTGTTATAACAAATAATAAATTGCATGTTGTGCAGATATTTCTTCTGGATCTGGGTGTTGTAGTACCATGGTACTCGTAGTTCTTGGTACCCACGACACAGGTAGTCTAAGTGTGGACTAGAGTATGCAACTGTTGTTTTGGTTCTTTATTTATCGTTGAAAAACATTAAATGTTACATACCACAGATTAAAAAAGGAAACCTCTCATTAGCCGATTTTTCAATGGAACACATTACAATACTGCTAGCGAAGTATCTACGTAATAATAACTCTCTGGTATAGCTTCATATAATAGTGTCGATTTTAGTGTGACTATTATTATCTTCTGTGGTATCGGCGAGGGCGGTGTCAGCTGAATTTATAATTTTGAGGACAACTATTAGTTTTGGTTTTAATTGGTTTTTGATGATGTTAGTTTTGCTTATCATGCGGATGTTTTGGCAGGAATAAGGTAAATGTCATTTATTATATGGACAAAAGTAGCATCTCTAAAACGTTCGTTAGAAAATAAAATTTATCTTACCAACGTTGGGTTAAGCGTTAAAGAAAATAGGTAGAATTACAGATGTTTTAGGATGGCATTCATAATTATATCACTATCTGCCTAACCTTGAGTAGTCCTCACTAAAATTAGGTCAGCGCTTTATAATATGGGTTTGGGATATTTTGAATATATTTCAAAAATACGCTTCATTAAGTTTCACTCATAGGATGGCAGCTAAGAAGTTTCCTATTGCAGAATTAGATTGATTCATACCTAACAGACCTTAAATTTAATGCTACCTACCAACCTCCAACATTTTGTAGCTAGGTACTCATTTATTCTACTAGCCTCTTTCTCTAAGGCTTTACTCGCGCGGTAACCGGACAAGGAACGTTAGGTCTTAAATCGGTTTAGCTGTTACGGAGATTATTTAACAACAACCAACCACACATCAACTTATCTAAACTTAACTTTTTTATATGACTAAACGGTACGTAAGTATCTTATTAATATCATCCACTGCAGGACATAGGCAATAAAAAACGGTCACGGGCCTTCCTCCCTGGTTGCAAATTCGCCAGATTTTTCCCACAGCTGTTTTTGATGGGATTTATTCTTCCAGAAGAAACGGGAAGATGGAGATCATTAACCGCGCAATTAACATTCGCGAGTGCGAGCGATGCTGGATGCGGCGGGAATTAACATGCGCGGCCGTCACGGACAGCGGCGAACCCGGCAGGGGCGGATTAAGAGAATACAAGTAAATTAAGCAGGCTTATAAGTAGGCTAAGTTTATTTTTATTTGTTTTAACTGTCCCAATATCCTATTCTTATATATTTTCTATTTCATAAATAAATAATATAAATGATTTACATTTAAATTAAAAAAAAAAATCTACCATATGATAAAATCGGAGAAACATCCTTGAAGTCATCTAAATCGATTGCAAAAAAACCCGGATTTCAATCGGAGATAAAGTAACAGATAAACATACAATAATGTTTTTCGTCTGCATTGTCACGTTTTATTTTGTACACAAGCCTGAGCTCAGTTGAGGGTTCGCTCCCTCGATAGAGGCTAAGCCTGGTGAGGAATCCGACAGTAACTCTTTCTAAACTTAAGTATCAGCATAACATAGTATCCATATTTTTTTTCACAATTAATACATTTATTCATACAACTATTTACAAGTAGGTATATACAAAAAATACACATGAAAGAGCTAGCTATCTAAAGACCGTTGCAAACGATCTGTAGATAACTCAACTGATCTAGATCATTACCAGACGGAAGCGTTCCCAAAATACTGGCCGCATTGCCACGCTGAATGGCAATGCTAATACGTTGACCCAGATAAGAGCCAGCTACTGGTCACGCGTCGCTTCGACTAGTCGCCCTGAAATAATTTAGAAAACGCGAAGGACCTTGCTTCCCCACGGACCCAGAGTTTCAACCCCAAAGGGCTCAAATAAGTAAGCTCTGTCGAGACTTCTATATTTGCGCCTCTTTAATCCTCGGCCGAATCAGCCACTGCACCGGCTCTAACTAATGTCCCCGACAGATAAGATGGTGCTAGGGTATCTACGCATGTGGCGTCCCATACCAAAGGCCTTCCCCTCTCCCAAGGGACAAGGGTCATGCCGTCGGCCGCTTACCATCGTCACGTAGTAGACCATTCGGTTCGAGAACAGCTGGAACGTTGACGCTGGTAAATGCCCGGCGTATTATATCATTAAACTAGCGTGGCGAAAGATCCTATCGGCGGCTCTAGTACACGATATTCCGTGGTGACCAAGCTGTTCGACCACCGTAACGCACCGGTCCTGATGAGGGGCACAGCACTAACCCAACCTCAGACTAACTGCAACCTGAAATGTTATAGGATTCATTAAAGTACCAGTATTGTTTGATGGAAGTGCTTGCAACCAAAGTATTGACTCCCATTTAGAAACGGCTAGGAGACGAGCACGATCCGTGGAGTTTGAGCAACGTACAATTCCGCGTCAGCTCGCACAGAGACCCGTCCCATTACCGTTGAGACGAAAGGGATTTGGGGGGAGCAGTATTGGGGCAAGCACTATGCTAAGCATTTCTAGCTTGATATATAGTAACGTCTATATATCGTTACTATATATCAAGTTACTATATACTATATATATTATTTATTTATTTATTTAATTAGTTTAACATGTTAAGCTCTCTATGTTAAATCTGATACATTTTGTTGTTGTTTTGTAAATAAATATTTTTTATTTTTACTTCATTTTGCGCAATTTTCTATTAATGCGAGAACGATCAGTATACTGTGCAGGAATCCGGTCCTGGTGCGGAGTTTACGCATGCCTTGGCTTAGCCAACCGTTCACGACCACTCATTGCGGACGGCTTCAGTTTGCTCAACTTGAAACTAATTCGTTATTTGCTTCGAACGTACGCGAATGAGGGATAAACAACTGCAAGTTACGAGTTCTGTGAATGTTTTTGGGTAGTTTGTTTTTTATGTCCTCAGTTTGTTTATTTTTGAAAAAAAAATTAGTGCCTGTCTTCTACTGTTGTGCTTACTCCTTTTTTAGCGGTATAATTTAATTTAAGAAAAAATGTAACGCGTCTTTCAGTAACCTTATTATGTTGTTCACGCATAAACAACCAAATGAAATTAAAAGAAAAGTTTAAAATAAATATACTTTTGCTTATTATTTGAATGAAAGAAAAACAGTGGTAATTTGCAGTATACAGATGTATAAAAAAAAGATTTCTGTTCAAACAATTTTACAATAAATAAAATTAACGATTATATCATAGAGGAAGTATGATTCTGACACTCTCATTCTTAATCACCTAATAAAAATACATGCATTATTTGTATTAAATACAATTTATATTGAAGCCAGTTTGGACTACGCACAAACAAATCTGTTGGCCGAAGCGAAATATCTTCATCGCTTGCTCATCAATTGCTACAACGACAGCATAAATTAAAACCCCCTTCAGGCTGCCCGGGGGCAGTTAGATTAATGTTGGTATTAATCGAGTGACCGGCGCAGGCCGCTGGACCGCGCTTCAGGTTTGACCAAAATTACGCTCGGAATGTGTGCCGCATCTTGTGAAACAGTATCTTTGCATAATGTACGAGTAAGTACTTTGTTCTATTTATAAAATTGTTGAACTTATAACTTAGTTTATTTTTGCTTCAAAGAGTTATATTTTAAAATCGCATGCGTTTTATCAAAGTTTCATTTTATTTAATTAATCGCGACATAAGGAGCCCTTATTAGAACTATACCTAATTATTTTTCGAATTATTTATTTAAAAAAAAATGTGCATTGATCGAAAACTATGTAAAATACGTAATAAATAAGAATAATATGTTTTCTGTGGTGTGAGTGTTTTTTAATTGTAAGATGATGGGTAAGGAGTCGTCCTCACGATGTTTTCTCTCACTGTTTTGAGCTCTTGTTGACATACATTTTTTGAGTAGAAAAATTCATGATTATCCCGAGTGAGCAAAATTACGTAAGCACGTTAGGAAGTTGTTTTTTTGTTAATGTCTTATGTTATTAATGGTTACTTTTTATCCGAGTACCATACAGGCGAAGCTATGGGTAGTAGCTAGTTAGAAATAATTCTGTATAATCAGTGAGTTTGGTAAGCGGTCCAGGGATGGTGCAAGGTCGGTGGTCATTAAGAAGATGCGCTCGTTACTCGCAGGCGGCGCTGGACCGCTACTAGTTTAATTAGTGGTCAGCACACGCTCCTTGCGAATACGAGGCCATGCTAATAATATTTTATACAACAACAAGTTTTGTAAATATTTATAGATAAAAAAAATAAAAAAGTGTCCTTCAGAGCAATGGTTGCAGATGTGAATAGGCGGCGGTAATTGCGTCATATTGGACGTATGCCTGTTTACCTCATCATAACGTAAAAAAGTAATCTTGTGTTTTATAACTGACTTCGGTAATCATTTACTTATAAGATTTATTTTACTTAAATATTTTTATTTTGTTCCTTAACTGTCTCACCATAATATACTTACATAGGTAATTTGTTGTACTTTATGTCGTGCTTAATAAATGTTTTTCATTTTATTTTTCAATTTCGTTGAATTTTTGGTTTCACTTCGCCTCGTGCTAAGTTCTATTGTACGTGGCTTCTGCTAAGCTTGATGCCTGCTTATTTGCCTATAATATAATATTATAAACATATAAAAATACCAGAATGATGATGATATCAGAAGATCTGAACCGTAGATGACGACGACTTCTGAATATAGGGCCTGGCGTTAGCACTTATCTCTCAACAATGACAATTTGATGTAATTTAATTTCCTCCACCCTATTTTATCGCCGTATTATTTGATCAAAGGGCTAATCGAGTCCACATACCTACAGTTTAGCCAAAGATAAACTTACGGCATGCGGGCACTGTGCGTGTTTAACTAATGACCGACTCATGGGGGTGTGCTGTGCTGAGGCCCCAGACCCCCCATTGAATATACATAGATTGACGAGAAGGCGCGTCGCACATGTCACTAAATTGACTCCTTGATATTTGTCTCTTTTATGAATACTCCACTTACTCCACTTGATGACCGATGATATCGTAAAGTTTGCGGAAATTCGGTGGATCGTGGTATCTTGAGATCGTTCGTTATTCAAATCAAATCAAATCAAAATATTTTATTGCGAATATGGCTATGTCAGATGTTAAATTTATAATAAAGTATCACCATAAACAACTTTCTAGCATGCAAATATAGTCTTAAACCTAATTATTAGTCAAGAAAACAAAAAAAAAAAAAAAAAACCTACGTGATTAAATTAAAATATCTATGTCATACATCATTGATTGAGTCATCAAAATAATCATTAACACTATAATACAATTTTTCAAGCAGTAGTTTTATAACTTTTTTCTTGAAATTATTGAGAGAAGCTGTTTCCAGAACATCAATAGGTAGATGGTTATATATTTTTGGAGCCATACAAAATATGCTCTTGCTTAGTTGTGATGTTTTACTATGACGGCAACATATTTTGTGCTTATGGCGTTTACTTTTAAAAGTAGAATATAGATTTAAGGTTTTTCTTAAATCTTTATTCTATTCTTCGCCATTATTGCCATTATACTATGACAATACCTCTTTACAGTAGCTTAATAATTTGAAATTATATTTTATTGAATTGAATTACGTAGAATGTAGATACTTTATAAATTACATGAATTTAATTTGACCCTAACACTTCCTAAATCACTGTGCTTGGCTTGTAACTGAACTTGATTTATTATACTATAGACTTATATCAAGCAATTTGGAAAAACCAAATGTACGATGTGTACGATATTAAGTGGACTGTATTTAAATCGAAACGGAATTTAATTATGAAAAAAAGGGACATAAAACTGTTAACTTCACGAAAAGCGACAAGATGTGTGAAATGGGCTAAAACAGTAGAATTTCACTGACCTGTTACGCTTGGGGTCCTTTGCGTGTACTCAAGCCGTAGGCACGTGCACTGAGCTCCTTTCAGCCAAATAATGGATCCATCGACTTACCAAAATCCGCCTCAATTTACCCAGCAACACTTTCCACACAAGCTATGAGTAATGACGGAGGTTGATGAAACTCTTGTTTCAGCACCGAAATCACACTTCGAAACAAAATTAACAGTCGTTTATGTCACTATTGAAACGATAACAAGATAATCATAGGACGTGTTAGAAAACAAATAATAAAAGTACGACACAAAAGGTTGTTCTCTCTACAGTCTCGACACGATAACTGTCTAACGATAAAGTTGTGGTTTTTTTTTAATGTTTTTTATTAAATCTACCTTGAAAAACTTATTAAAAAACGGACATTGACACGCGCGAATAAGCCTAACATGTCAGAAAGAACGAAAACTGACACTGACACGCGCGCATCATGTGACATTGATTTGTTAATACGAACTAAATTATGTCAAAACTGAACACGATGTAATTCGACGATTAATAAATGTGTATGAGTATGATTATTGGGGGAGGCCAATTTTAGCAATGAACTTCTTACAGGGGTTTAATTAGAAGAATGATAATCTATAGATTATCATAGATTATCATTCTTCTAATTAAAACCCTGGTACTAATATTATAAAGAGGAAATATTTTATTGTTTGTTTGTTTGTACCAAATAGGCTCCGAAACTACTGGACCGATTTTGATTATTTTTTCACCAATAGAAAGCGAAATTATCAAGAAGTAACATAGACTACAATTTATTTTCAAAAACGTAGAGATCCTTAAGAAAATTGCAATAATGTAACCCAGAGTAGCAAAATGTTGCTTATAAAATTCATTATTTGGCGTGCGCTGAGAATACTATTAATGATACATAAAAAATATGTACTAGATGATTAAAGTACTCATTATAACCTACAAAAAATAATGCAGGAAATATATCTAACTATCATAGTTAAGTCACAATAGCAGCTTTTGTATTATAATTAAATTTTATAATACAGGTTTTAGATCGCCGGTAGAAACAAAACTTTTGGTTACATTTGTATCGTAGTATTAATTCTTATTCAAATAAATCATTAATCATCAAGGGGAGCAGTAAACTACTTTACTGTTACTTTTTATCCCGATATTTCCACGGAATTGAAACTTACGCAGGTGAAACCGCGGGGTGCAGCTAGTGATATATAAATTGTAATCGCCAACTCCGCTTCTAATATCGATCTATTAACATCTATACACTAAGAGTTTGTAAACTATTTGCAAGCTAGCAAAATATCGCGTGCCCTGCGATGTATTGTGACGGGGGAATTGTATTGTGTTTTTAGCTTCATTTCACCTTGTACTATTACTATGGGACGCAGCTTCTGGTTAATCTATATTCAAAGCCTGGGGGTCTGGGGATCGGGGGGTCAGGTCCAGTGATATCATTAGCCACAGATGCCGCTCGGTATAAATACATTAAGTCTGCCGTCAATCTGTTAAAGCGAGCTTTATAGTGAGATTATACAATGTTATGCTGAGATTTGTTTTAAATTTGTTTATTTAAACGGAGAACTAATTTGATTTTGGCAAGTGTATCCAATTTGCAACATGAAGTTCAGTTTATCTGCTTTGATAGTGTTTGATTTGAATTTTAAAGCCCCAAAATAATAAAACCTCGGACGTGTTTCCGTTATTTGCTTCAGCGTCTCGTGGTAATAAAACCTACCTAAAACCAACCTTGGAGTTAAACAAATTGATTAATAAACCGCATTTTAACGGTTTAAAAAACTTTTTTTAAGACATTTTTGAGATAAATGGTAATAGACGAAGCATGCAAACTTAAATGAAAACAAGCAAACGAATAATCTACAATGGTGTTCACCAATACAAACATTTCATTTCAACCAATCACAGTTTTCAGCGTTAGCGATTTTAATTCTGTGGACTTGTGCGGAGTTGATAATACAGTTTTATGGTTTGAAAAGTTAGGAAAATCGATTTACGCTGTGTTGTAAGCTAGCCGACGATAAGCATAAACGGGCTCCTTGTCGCAACACAAAATACATAATTGTACTTAATATATGAATTTATTCACAAAAAAATATCTAAGTAGATATTTATAAGTAGAGATATATCACATAATTGATATACTACTTAGATACTTTTTTGTGAATAAATACATATATAACTAAACAGAGCTTGTATAGTTCCCAAAATACAAGCTCTGCTTAGTTTGGGCCTAGCTGATGTTGTGTGAAAAATGTCCAGCATTAATATATTATATATATTATAATACAGAATGGCCACGCACTTCCTTCAGCCAATTCGACTGACCTCACCACGCCCGGATTTTAATATAAACTTCATTTATCAGCATTGTATTGTACAATTGTTTACAAATTGAATTGACATGGAAGTAATCGGCGACTGGCCGCGCCGCGCCGTTTACTCGACTCAAATCGACAATGGACGGAGCTCGCGAAGGCATGACATCACGCTCAAGTGGTAAGTAAAATGAAATGGTGACAACCTTCCACATGTTTAATTCACTCACACATACAACGACACAAACCTCGCATGTGTTGATTACGAAGCGTTGGTATCATACATTTAATCGAGAGTAGCCGGAGTGTGGTCGCGGGTAAGTCTATCACTCATCGGTCTATATCCCTTCGACAGTTATCGACTCGCTCAAAATCAATAGACAATGAGGCACAGCGGCCACATAGAATATGGCCTCATAAAATTCTATAAACCCAATAAAATTCGTGCACGGCGTTAGAACGCCCACATAAAATCTCAAAGTACATAAACATATCATAAGGATGTGAGCCTCACAAAGCGCGTTTTTCTAAGGGATAAGCTCAGTTTCCACAGATGGTTATTTTATGCAGTGAAGTTTCAGAGTAATAATAAACCGATGGACCAATGATAGCGTAAATGTTGCGGAAAGTCGGTGGATAAAGGTGGCCCAGTCATGCTTTTTGGGGGAGGCCTATGTCCTGCAGTGGCCGTCTACAGGCTGTTGATAATGATGAATAAACCAGTCATAGTGCTTCTTTGTGAATGAGTTTAACCAGTGAAGTTTTAATATAGTTTGGATATCTGCCGCTAAACAGAAATGTTCGCATTGCTGTGTTTCAGTTTGTAGTGCATAAAATGCCAGTGAAAATCCAAGCAATTGAGATTTGAATCACTTGCATGTTTTAAAAAAGATTAAAAACAGAGTTTTGTTATCTTATGTTGAATTTGTAATGACTTATTAGAATGAGACATTACATTAATCAACAGTTTTACAATAATTTTGTCTTCAGGATAAAAAAATAGGAGTTTCAATGTTTCCCGATATTTTGGCACAGTTGCATGTACCATGAACACGGGAGCTCTAAGGCCCGAAATCATAGTCAAATAGGGGCTCCCCAGGGGACTGTTCAGGCAAGTAAAAATTCAAGTGCGAATTTAACCTTTATGCACCCACTCATAAGACAAATGCTGAATGATGGATTTTGGGGGACTGCTCAACCCCCGACTATGAATTCAGGCTTAAGTATGAGTTTTATTGGCGGACGATCAATCTAACTTTTTTTTTACTCTTTTATTGGGAACTACCTATATACCACTACTACCATACTTCTATACTGTAACCGTGATCATTTCAAAAATGGTCTTGTCTATTACGATTAGTTTTATAATCTTCTGACAGATCTAACGATTCATACCTTTATGAACGCGCTCTATTTGTCGTTCTTACTCTGAATAAAGTTGAGTTAACAGCCGGGTGTTTAGCTCGTAGCGTTTGCCGTAGCGGCTCTACGCGCTACGAATGGCCATTTACTACGACCATACGTAGAGGAGGGCTTACCTTATGATGCCGTCGTTTAAATGTGGCGTTAGGATACTTTTTATCCGCGATGTAAGTAGCCCATATATGCGTTTTAGGTAACACTTTTGGGATTGCAAAAAAGCGCTTTATAATTGGTTGAGTCAGAGAAAACACACAAGTAGCATCTTTGTCAAACACATATACGGGCTTCTTACGTCGAGGGTTAAAACGGTTATTGTTTAAATTGTCATGGTTTTTTTATTTTTTTAAAATATTAAAATTAATTCTCACAATCGTAACGGCTTACGTAACAAAGGTTTATTTTATATGAAAATTGTAAGGCCAGAGCTTAGCTTTCCCTTTTTATTTAATCTACAAAGACACAACACGTTTACGTGAAATAAGTTTACTCAGTCAAACACCACAATTTCAGCTCACACATTTTTTTTATTAAGTTCGCAAACGTCTATAAAACATAATAAACATGATAGAACTGTTTATTTACTGACCTATCCTTCCTCGTTACTGCGATATAAATCGGTGACTAGATATGATTTATCAGAGCATCGCTCTTGGTTAGCCGTGAGGAATGTTACATCCTTTATTACAAACGTCACTATATTTTTCATCACTGGTGTATTTTGTAAGGTGGTGAAATGTATTTTAGTAATTTATCGTATTTTCTTAGGATTCCGTAGTCTTATGGTAGAAATGGAACCCTTAGGCCGTCCGCTGCGATAAGCGGGACACGTGTCATAGGTCTACTTTTGCAAAAATCAAGTACATTACTGCATGGCATGGACTGCCTGTATAATGAAGAATATAATAGAAGATTTGCTCCTTCAGAATAATGAGGATACTCGTAACGCAGCCGATGGCTTTATAGTTCTGTCATATCCATCTTTCACACCTTGGTTCAACATACTATTTGACCACCAGACGTGTTTTCTTGATCTAAATGGAAAAATGAGAAAATATGTTTAATAAACTATTTACTTTTTCGCTTACATCCCAGTCTATAGTCATTGCAATACCTCATGTAGGGTAGCATTAAATAGGTGTCTGATAAACACTTTGAGGTTTCCCTTGCATTTTATTTGGAGACTCTATTCAAAAAATCATGTAAAGTAGAAAAAAATGTGTTTTTCTATTTTTTTATTCCTGTGTCCTAGAAGTATGAAACAAAGTAATGAAGTAAGCAGAATTTGATAAGAATTGTCAACAAATATTGGTTTGACAAATTTCCAATAATACTCGTAACTTCGGAAATTATGAGGCAACTGGAACCTCTGGAATAGCATGTCCGACACGACTCTGGCAGTTTATTGTAAAGTATTATTCAGAAATATTGAAAGGGTCTGCTGTCAATTTCTTTTTATAACAGTCACTAAATTAGATCCAAGACCAAAAAGCCATCTACAAACATAAACAATGTAAGTTTTTCAACAATGTAGTTCCACCGATCGATGTGTTTAATATCGTCTATTGTGCCTCCTTCTAGTGATTAGTGGCGGTAAAAGCGGCATAAGAACCACTATAGAAGTTAAACAAATAGATTGCAAACGGCATTCCAATAAATAAATAAATAATGCTGGACATTTTACACATAGAATCATCTAGCCCCAATCTAGGCAGACCTTGTATTACGGGAAGTACATGACTGATATACTACTTATACACTTTTTTGTGAATACATACATATATAATACATAGAAAACGCCCAAACCCGAGACAAATATTTGCAGATCATAATTATAATCATTAGTCCTGCGACGAGAATCGAACCCGCAACCTTCTGCGTCTCAGGCGTCCCTACGCCCACTGCGTCACAGAGGTTGTCAATGTTTTTTTTTTTTTAATTTTTTTTTTTAAATGCTGGACATTTTCACACAGCATCATCTAGCCCCAAACTAAGCAGAGCTTGTATTATGGGAACTACATGACTGATATACTACTTAAATACATTTTTTTTTGTAATTCTACGTTTGTATTTTACCGTGTATCACCTAAATGAAAATATTCATACGACCTCTGTGGCGCAGTGGGCGAAGGTCCGCCTGGGACGCAGAAGGTTGCGGGTTCAATTTCCGCCACGGGACAAATGTTTGTATCTGCAAATATTTGTCTCAGGTCTGGGTGTTTTCTATGTATATGATGTATGTATATACATGTAGAATGTTTTACGTTCACCTATGTTATGTTTTATCTCGTAATCATACTCCCTCGATATAGGCTAACGAAGCTGAGAACTTCTAAAAACAAATGAACAACTCTTACCCCACCATAAAAAGTTAATTTTGAGCAAAACTATACAGAGCTTGGTACACCTTACATATTATTATGTATAAAAATATAACAGATACAGATGAAAATGTTGAAAATACATGTTGTAAAATGAAAATGTGGAAAATACATGTTTTAAAACGGAAGCTCAGAACTCTTTCTAAAAACAAATGAACAACCTCTTACTGCAAACTCATGTACGGACACCTTATGTCACTGGTAAAAATGGTCTAACATTATAGGCTGAGTGACTACACAACTAATGGTAGAGACCATCGCATTATAATACGAATACCATCCACAGGGGACAGAGACATCGGTTGGAATTGAAATGGATAGGATTCACTTCAAGCCCATCCATCACGCAGCTTGCCCCAAATTCTAATGGTTTTTTAATAATTCCACTTTGAACTTCAACACGTCACTTATCATAAAAGCTAGCGTCCTCTGAAGCACTGTTGCATTTTATCATACGATTTATATAATTAAGTATATTAACATACATAAATCCTACTAATATTATAAACGCGAAAGTTTGTGATAATGGATGTTTGTAACTCTTTCACGCAAAAACTACTGAACGGATTTTGATGAAACTTTACAGTAATATAGCTTATACAGAAATAACACATACTACTTTTTATCCGACGATAAAACGCGGGCGAAGCCGTGGGCAGAAGCTAGTAATAATATAATTGAATGAAAATAGATAATCTGTTGCATGTCGAGTCTGTTAAATAATGAACATGTTATGTTTTTTGAACACCCCAGTCATAAAGTCAAGTAAAAAAATATTTAGGGCAAACTATACACAGCTTGGTACAACTTACATAGCATTATGTATAAAAATATAACAGATACAGTAAAACCTGTATTTTCATCATCGATTGCAGCGCCCCTAGTCACTTGTAATTATAAACTATATCTAAGAACCATATGTAAAGGCATACAAATCGATTGCAAAAAAACAGCATTGCAATCGGACAAGCCGTTTCGGACATAAATGGCAACAGACAAACAAACTAATAATCCCTCAAGTCAATCGCATATACGGGCTCCTGTTATCACTGGCAAAAAGGATAGTTAATTTTAATATGAAACAATTGAAGACTGATTGAACTGGGAGCTCAGGGTGTGGCAGTATTTTACACAAATTGATCTACAAATATGATAATTACTAGTTGCTAACGTGTAATTGTTGTACCTAGTAATGTTATAATCCCCTAAAACAATATTCTTTTTCTGGCATAAGATATTAAATAGTTTTATTCGATTTTTTTATTGTTAAAAAAACTTTAATGTTTATTTAGACTGTTTTAAACTCCAGACTTTAAAACTGTTTTTAAGATTTATCTTTTTATTGCAAGTTGTTTCTGAAAAGATGCTCCAGTGGTCTCTGGCCTTAAATATATTTTTTTCATCGATGATCGAGTGTTTTCCTTTGTGTTTGACAGCCAATTGACAGTTCTCGATGACAGCTGGACAATTAAATCGGGTCTGGAGTAGAAAAGATGTCATTTTAAGTGAAATTCTATATTGATGAATGTGGAGGCAATAAAACGATAAGTGTGGGTTTTCCTTTTCTGTCTGGTGAAGCTAAATTCCTACTAATAATATAAATGTAAAATATACCTTTATGGTTGAGTGGTGGTTGCTTTTATTTTTTGTATTGGCTGAACAGATTCAATTTGATATAGGCATCGTTCGAGATCTTGAACAACACATGTCTATCTATACTTCTTTTTAATAGTGGACAAAAGTAGTGTTGAATAAAAAAATACCTGTCTTTGGTGTCTTTAGTGCTGTTTTTAGTTTAGACTAGCTTTTAACAACAGCTTCACCTGAATTGTACCGTGGTAAAAAGTATGTGTTATTCATAATCACGAGCCGTTCATACCAACCGGTTCAACCGTTACGGACAAAAATACTAAGAAACATCCATTTTTGCATATATAAAAATAGTAGATAAATAGAAAATCCTTTATTGTACACCAAATAACACATCAGCTTAGTTAAGTACTATCAACTTTAACAATGTTGTACAATGGGCGGTCTTATCGCTATTAAATAGCGACCTTGTTTGCGAGGTTATCTACCAGACAACCTTAGGATAATGCTAGAACTGAAATTCCACAAAAGTATACCTTTAAAATTTCATAACATCATGATTCATTACCAAACCGTCCGACTATATAAAACATATTTAATTAGATAGAACTTAAAAATAAAAGCGCTGAACCAAAATGCCCAGATTAATGTTCCTGAAATTTCAGTATCCATAAAGTTATTAAGCTCACTGCTACCTTTGTTTACGCAAATATATAATGAGGATGTCGTGAACGGAAAGTAAGACAATAAAGGAGCAAGACAGGAATGCTAGGGGAACCGGTCACGGAATACTATGGAGTAGACAAGTACGCAACGACCGCACTGACCGCTATAAACAACACCCAACTATGTGTGCGGTCACCTTTATATTTCATGCAAATCGCTGGCTTATTCTCAAGCTCACTCAGCAAAGATATATAGATAACCAATTATTTAAAGAACCACAAAGTACAAATTAAATTGAACTATAAAGTTGACTTATGAACTAAAATGGGAATAAAAATCATTATAGAACTAAACGAGAATAAAAAGTAGGTATGCGCTGTGGTGGCGAATTGAAAGAAAGAAAGAAAGAAAAACATTTATATATCACGACATAAAACAAAGAAAATTTTTGGAAGTTGGGATGATGGGATACGTGATAAAAAAAATAGTGATATCTAATAAGTTAGAATAACCTACTTATAAGTATAACTGAAACAGAAATACCCCATGCACCTTATTAATCCATCCACCTAAACTGTTCAATGTCTCACCAAAAAGGTATCAATTGGTAATTGGCCATCAGCTCAGCATGACGTGTGCTACTCCACGTTGCCATGCTGCAGCGCTGGTTTACAGCTGGAACCAGTGTTGACCTCACATATCTTAACTGACTATTTCTGATAAAACTTTCATACTTTGTTGCAATGCAAACACTTATTGATTTGTTAGTATTTTTGTCTCAGCGCGCTTTATTAAAAGTGAAATTACCTGTCAATTTCTCTGTTTTTTATTTGGTAGCTCAATTCTTTAGAATGGTTATAGGTTTTTTCGAGAGTAACTAACGTGAAAAAAGACACGTATATAGGCATAAAATAGGTTTTCTTTTAATTATATTATATTTTTTACTAAGAGGTATTTCTTTCGAAACAAAACCATTTGAGTTTATCCATCAAGGGTAATCACAGGAAAAAACATTCCTTCAAAAAACTTTCCTAATTCCCGAATGGATAACCTCCTTTTTCGAAGCCAGCTAATACTTAAACAGTATTGCATAGATCAATTGACAGAATTTGCACTGCCAAGAGAATATCTTTTAAATGTAGGAAATAAATAAATTGTATGAATTGTAAAAATATTTTTTTAAGGTTTGTCTAAGCAAAACCTCGTCCTGCCTACCTATCTGAGGCTATACCCTTAGACAGGGCTCGTGTGAGATATATGACCTACTAGCTTCTGCCCACGGCTTCACCCGCGTGGAATCCAGATAAAAAGTAGCCTTTGTGTTATTATGATGTATAAGCTATATTACTCTAAAGTTTCATCAAAATCCGTTCAGTAGTTTTTGTGTGAAAGAGTAACAAACATCTATCCTCACAAACTTTCGCGTTCATAATAGTTGTAGGATAAACAACTTCTATATATCTACCATATGAATGCAATAAATGTATTGACTATTGAATCAAGGATCTGCATACTGAATATGGATTGAGGATGTCCTAAGAGCGTTTTTTTTTGTAGTAATAATATTTGAGTTGTATAGAGAGTCAATCAAATCGACCCGTTCCGAGGAAACTGTTTTGTAAAATAATCGTATTGTATGATAAACGGTTCAAGTTATTTAGTTTGCTGAATAGGAAAACATTTTTGCGGTGGAAAATATTTACCGATTTTTGTGGAACGTAAAGTGAAAGCATTTTTATTTGAATTGCTGCTTTGTTTTCTGGGTAATTCTAAAGTCATGTTGTACTTAAAACGATTTTTTATTCAAAGGTTTGCATTTAAGCAGGCTTATTTTTGATGATTTATTTATTATTTCAACAAGGCATTTTTTTCCAAAGCTTCCTACTGATAGCAATATCTGTTGGGTAAACTAAGTCCTTGATTAATGAGTTATAAAAACACGCCTTCAACTATGAGTTCGTCTTCTTTTTAAAACAGTTTTTCTATTGTTAAACAAGAATATTATTTTTGTAGGCAGTTTTTTACTGAGAAGTGGTCTTTTTTTCAGCTCTTGTCCCTTACATGGCAAAGGTAAAGCCAAAGCTTTCCATCCATTTAGATAACTTATATTTCTAACTTGTGAGGACTATATACGGTATGAACCTATATGTGTCCTCAGTAGCGCAGTTGACGACCTCTGTGGTGCAATGAGCGAATGCCCGCCTGAGACGCAGAAATTTGCGGCTTCGATTTCCGCCGCGGGACAAATGTTTATATGATCTGCAAATATTTTTCTCGTGTCTGGGTGTTTTCTATACATAATGAGAATATATTTACAAAAAAAAAAACAAGTATATGAGTAGTCAGTCAAGCTCTGCTTACTTTGGGGCTAGATGATGCTGTTTGAAAATGTCCAGCATTATTTATTTACTTATTTATAAACAGTTATATTTTCGGCAAGTAAATAGTGTAATGAGGTGTAAAGTGAGCATTACGTTAGTGTTTTGACAGCAAGTCATGACCAACACGTGGTCAAAAATAGTATTTTTCAATTATTTAAATCTTCTGCCATATCCTCGCTAGAACTATTCATTTTAACTACTGAAAATGATCTAGATAACCTATTTGAAACAGAACACAGTGAAGAAAAGGTATAAAAACAAAATACATACGCCACTTTCAAGTTTCCTCGCAAGAACTATTCATTTAAACTACTGAAAATTATCTAGATAACCTATTTGAAACAGAACACAGTGAAGAAAAGGCGAAAAAACAAAATACATACACCACTTTCGAGTTTCGAGTGCAAAATATAAGAGTATTTCACTTACGCGCATAATAATGACGTCTCGCGTAACATAAAAACCGCTATCTAAATATGCATCAGCATCTATTCGCCATAAATGTTACAAATAACCGCGAAACGTCGCGTCATTAAATAATACGACGCAGATAAGGATAGATTAATGGGCCTTTTATATCGCTGATCGATACTTCTAAACGACCCCTCGTTAAAAAACGAAAGAGCTGTGCGATTTCAAATTGCGATATGTGGTTTTGACGTGAAAATCAATAAGTTGTTTTACTCATATTGTAAAAACGGGAATTTTCACGTCAATTCCCAATGCACTATCGGTGAAGGCACCGACTAAGTTGCACGGCGCGACGCGGAAGGAGAAAGTCGCAACCACTCACCCTGATGAAGACTCTCGGAATGAGTCGAAACTTAGTCGGTGCCTTCACCGATAGTGCAGTACGTGAAAATTCCCGTTTTTACAATATGAATAGTCAAGTTCACGATAGTTTTTGGAATAAAAAAGTTGTGTTACCATGAATCGAAAATGTTTTTCTTGTATTCTATTAAATAATTACCTGCCGACATAACTGTTGAGAAAAATAATGTTCGAGTTTCCAAATTGTCTCATATCTCCTAAAGTTATCAGTAAAAAAAAAACGTTGCCTTTTCCTATCGTTTATGTTTGTTTCATACGAATACTTCTAGAGCAGAACGTCATAAATAAAAAGAAGAGGGAAACTACAATTTCAGTTACTTTACCTAGTTTACCGACCTAGTTTTATAAAATAAAGTATAGCTAAGAATGTGTCCATTAACATGTTTCCTACTGTCTCTATTTAAGGGGAAAACACTTTGTTCATATATTCTTTATAGCACTGACTTGAGTTTCACTACATTACACTATTATTTACACTAAACTAACTCAAAGGGTTTGATCCTTTGTATTTAATTGTTAGTAGTTATTGAAGAAACATATTTTCGAAATATAACAAACGCAGCACGCTTTTTATAACAATGCAATAATATATTTGATTCAACATTCTATACGACTAATATTTCAAAGCTATGAAAAAGTTTACCCCAGTTGATATTGGAAGGGGCAGGCTGCGCTGAAATCACCCGGTCACTAGAATATTGTTTTCACTATATTAGAAACGTGATCGCAATTTTAAGAGTGAAAAAATCTATTTCAACTGTGCTCAGACGTTCCTTATTTGATTACACAAGTGGGCATGCCCCTTTACAGCGGTAAAATGAAAGGTGTTTTATGACATATCTTCTTGATATTGAAACTATTTAACCTTTTATCTGACTTTTCTTTAGTTATTTATGTATTTCTGTGTAGAACATATCAAAACGGTTCTACAGACTGTTCTAGAATATGTACGAGTATCTACTAGTCCAAATGGGGGTAAGTCATTCTGCCTACGAGTGATCAAGTTTTACGTTTTAATTATGTGTACTATAGCATATTCTATTTTATACGAAAGATACTAACTAGAATATTTTGGACGTGCCTCAGACTTACCTCTACGTATCCTAAATACTCATAGAGTGAGGATGTCAATTATGGGTACCTACACACCATAATTGACATCCAGTTACAGTTGGAAGCATGTTTTTTAAACATAGCACGCTGGGCATTATTTTTTTATGGCACAAGAAAACCTTTTTGCTTTAAAAGGACCGTGATTTCCTACTCTAAATTAAAATATGCTAAAGAATGAATTATGGTTAACTAAATAATTGAATACTGCTAAATTGTCTGAATCATTCCTGGCTATCAAGTCCATTGTTACGGCTCAATCTAAACTTCAAACTTGGCCCGAGCCGGACTGGAAACTAACTAGTTATAAATACGTACATCAGAAGATTTATCATGAAGGTAAGTCAAGATAAACGCGACTTTGGCTTTACTAAAATGAATGACCGAAAAAATCAACATTTTGATGTGATACACTCATCACAAAATTTTAGATACAGTAGATATGTAACTAATAAAAATCCCGTCTCATTTAAAACGATATTAAGCACTTGGTAATGATGTTATTAGTAAGTAATTTATCCTTAATTTATTAATTTTCCTCGATTTGGAACCAGAGAAAGGAAGAAAGGAATACTTGGGGTTCTTGCAGCGCGTAGGTGATGGGTGCACGATGTTAGTCATTGATAAAGACGTATACAAGCTTAAAAATCATGATTATAAAGTTTGCGTACTTACTTGGTTCTACGTAGACGACACACGACAACTTAGCTTATACTGTTACGCTGTGCCATCCACATCCACATTTTTTAAACCCAAAAACGAAGATTAAATCAAAATAAAGCGAAAGTCATTCAATCACCTTTCAGTTTTCAAGAGTATCACACCAAGTAGGTATAAATTACGTCAGTAGTTACTGGTTAGCGTACAACGAAATCAGTTTGATTTCTCACCACTTCCGGCTCCGTCAGAAACTAGTGACGTCTTCGCTCATTCAATTCTACTGCAGGAAATTAAGTACTGATAACAAGGTTACATTGTTCCTATACATTGTTTTGGACAGAACTTGGTTTAAGTTATTACTGGAAACAATGTTTAATTTAAAGCTATATTCAAAAAATATACTTGGAATGGCCCCACAATGTTTGCGAGAAGGTAAAAAAATATCAGAAGTCAAAGTTTGACTTTGTTTTGTCAATAGAGTTTTATTCATTGAAATCACAAGGATTATATAGAAACGTCAGTAAAAAACTACGTGAATTTAATTCCTCGAGCGACCAAGCAACAAACAGAACTAAAACTAGAAGACTAGATAACTAGAAGAATCAGGCAACAAACTTTGCTTGTTTTTTTTATGATCTTTCACTCAGCTATACTGTGCTGCCAATCGAACAAGATGAACTCATTTATCTAAAAAAATATTATACACAATCATAATGTACATCGACACAACAGTTTTTTATCATTTTTGTAAAAACCACTTATACTAATCACATAATTTATTTTCATTCAACCAAATTGGGATTATTCTCTGAATAATAAAGAAACATGTATTTATCAAGCATTATGGAATAATCGTCACAAATACACACAAAAGTCCTCCTATTTTGGAAGTCAATAAAAAGTGTTATCGATTCCTCTGGTCATTGATCTGACCAGGTGGAGATATAAAATTTCTTGAAAAGTTTGTTATGAAAACGTCTCTGTTTTTGTCTCTCTATCGAGTACCAAGTCATAATACTCTAAGACTGGGTTGCCGACAGCGCCGGCCGGGTCATACTGGACACAAACCGATAGATAAATCAGAGACAGTAGAAACGGTTGCAGTTTACCCTTGTTTATTTACCTAGCTACGCAATAAATCTGTTCTGTCCGAGCCAAGACAAATTAGGGTTGATTATGTTGTTAGCTAAACTGAAACCAATATTGAGACGGGTTTGTTTGAACACCGTTCGCTTGTTACAACTTGTGTTTTAGTTTATAAGGCTGCACCGCCAAGGTAAGGAAATTGAAAGTTTCCGGCTAAATTTGATGTAAGCAGTTTTAAGGATCATATACCTACTCTTATATCTTTTGAAACTATGGTTATGAACATAATATTTCACAAATCATAGTATATAAGTAAAAATTAAGTAACTACTTGTTTTATTTTTGGTTTTTGTAGGTAAGAGTTAGAATTAATTATTTCAGAAAATTAGTAAGCTTACACCAAAATGCTGTCTTAGATAAAAACTTAAACTTAGTCTTGTTCCACACTAGGATTCTTTCTATCTTTGGTAGCATGAACTACGAGAACCATGGTACTACAACGCCCACATTCGGAACAAATATCTACGGATCATGCAAACATTTGCCCCACAGCGGGAATCGAAGTTAATCTATCAATCAATGTACGAGTATCTACGTCTAACATCAACCCCTCATATTTTTACCGAAAAAATGTCTTCAATAAAAGCATTAAAATATTTCAGTTTGAAACTTACCTAAATCAATCTACGAGTATCGAGTATCACTTGAAGTGACATCATCCCGTTTTCGATAACAGCATTTTATTCAGTTTGAAGCCTATGTTTCAAAATTAATGATACGTTATTAAAATAACGTTAAAATATCACGTCTTTCAATATACGCATTATATTTGCTGCTACATAGGACCTACAATCAATGTTGGTATTAGGATGCTCAAACTTTAACCTCAAAGAATCCAGACAGTTAAAAATCTTGCTGTAAAGGTTAGGTCTCTGAAGAAGTGACCGTTATAGTGGCGGTATTAGGCACGATATTCAGATTTAGCCAAGGAGTATACATAACCAAGTCATCACACAAATTATACAGAACAATGTAGCAAAGCTCTGTCTGATCTATTATAAGGTTGTGTTCCTACTCAATACAAAATTAAAAATATTTGTGGAAAAAATTATATTTAAGGAAATATAATACGTAATTAAATCAATTTTGCATTCATTTTATAACATCTTGTCATGCACCCATTTTCGCAATTAAAAATATATATATTTATAAATTTTCCCCTGGATTTTTGATAACTTATTTATCTCGATGAGCTTCCTGACTAAAAAAAAAGACACCGTAACAAGACAATATCTACACCTACATAATTGTATAATGATATTTTGTCCTTTTCGATCGGATCGGACGGAGATTTTGTTACATACTGTATACAATCGTCATATGACGGTCACCGCTTTCACTAAGAAACCGTAGATTAAGAAAAGTGGTAAAACTCCTGTTTGAATGCAGTTACACTGCGGAAGTCGTTGCCGGTTCCGCTCTCTCTTGTTTCGCAGCCGGAAACTTTGCTACTTCACTGGAAAGAAATACTTTTGAGGGATTCTTGTTTATTAGCTTTTAACTTCGCTCAGATGAAAGGGGTAAAGAAAAAGTTTCGAAATTTTGAAGAAACTTTTTTGAAATTATTTATCGTTTTATTGTGCAAATAAATTTTGTTGACTTGTGAGGATTATTTTATACTAGCCTCTGCCCATGGCTTCGCCTACGTGGTACCCGTATAAAAAGTAGCCTGTGTGTTATTCTAATGTATAAGCTATATTACTTTAAAGTTTCGTCAAAATCCGTTCAGTAATTTTTGCGTGAAAGAATAACAAACATCCATTCTCACAAACTTTCGCGTTTATAATAGTAGTAGTTAATTGACATTATATAAGAAGTTGTTTATTTGTGTGTTTGTTTGTCTGTTACCATTTCTAGAACGGCTTGTAATTCGGTTTTTTGCAATCAATTGAGGATGGTTTTAAGATTAAGGTTTTATAGCCACAAGTCACTAGGAAGCTGCAATCGATGATGGAAATACACGTCGAGGGTTTTCAAGTTTTGTAATAAATAACTCTTCTGTTTTTTTTATGTAAAAAGCAAGATTTATTTTAATCAGTTTATCATTGCCTGATGCTGATGAAGCTTCATAATGTGTACCTGATATACAGTGACCAATCCATCTTGGTCATCTTGGAGAACCTTTCTGCCTCTTTAAAAAGCAATATTTAGTTATTAGCAATAATTAGTTATTTTTATTTGCAACCAAATTGTCACTGATGAGACAAGTGATATCGGCCATTTTACCTCATAGAGATCCAGGATGAGACGAAATAATGAACGCTTTTAGAATTCTGATCGAATAAAACTCCAATTTTATATATTTTTCATTGTAATTCACTTCAATTAACTTCTGTACCATCTTGAAAAGATTCCCGCCTTCCAAGGCTATTTCACAGATAATATATCACCACAGATCCCGCGAGCATTATCACCACAAGTCAATGTCATTCTGTCAAATTCCATGTAGGTTGGATACTACAGATCTTGGACTGCCTGCGGCCTGATATCCGCTGCTCCAAAGAGGTTTCAAGCTGTACGCACCGTTACCTGTAAATAATAATATTAATATAACCTGATGCGAGGCAGAATGCTAACTGCAGTCTACTGTGCCCGGTCAGATAAACGAAGAGAAAGCCTAGAGCTCAGCCAACAGACAGCTGCAATGTAAATGCTGGCGGAGCTGTTATCTGCAATAGACATAGCCCGAAATTAGAAGGCTTTGCGAACTAAAGCGTGATTTAATTTTAAAGCCCTCCAACACAGTATAGTGGATGTGTCAGTTAGACAACTTTATACAATAACAGCTCAATTGATAGGTAGATAAAACTTTAACAGTTTATTGAACTAACACGATTAATGTTATTGTATTAGCTTCTGCCCGCGGCTTCGCCCGCGTGTGCCCGGATAAAAAGTAGCCTAAGTGTTATTCTGATGTATAAGCTATATTACTGTAAAGTTTAATCAAAATCCGTATAGTAGTTTTTGCGTGAAAGAGTTACAAACATCCATCCTCAAAAAATATATATATTAGTAGTATTATTATATTATGCTGTAACGTTCCCTGTGAAAGATCTTGTCCGGGGAAGCTACCACCTATTTCTGCCTCCAAGTAGATTACTGCTCATTATTATCAATATAAGTGTTACAAAAATTATAGTTTAATTTTACTGATATTTATAATTATTTTACATAGCAACTTCTTTCTTTTTATTTTGTTTAATTGGCAACACAGTTAAGTCTTACTTTCGATGACTCGATTGTTTTCTTTAGACACAATCGCTTGCTCGAGGGCATTTGTTCGCCGACAGACGTTCTGAGCGGTCGTGCTAAAGTGATCCGTAAGCTTCTTGAAGTGAATAATTTTAAAGTGTAACAATATATAAGGAGTTGATTTTTAAGATCGACTCCTTATATATTTTTGATATATCGCAGATTTTTGACTGACTTAACATAAGCATTAGCATTTCCGTGTTCTAGTTTCAAGGGTATGACTGCCGGTGAAATTACAAGCACATGAAATTTCATACATTACGTTTCAGGGTCGGCAACGCGCGAGTTATACCTCTGGTGTTGCAAACGTCAATAAGTTACGGTAACCGCTCACCAAAAACTGGTGGGGCCCATGCTCGTTTGACACTTTAGTTGTACAAAATGGTTTGCCCTGCATTATCAGTGTTTCCTATATCAGTTTTAATTTTTCAAAATTCCGTCTTAAGAAAAAACGTAGGTACCTATTTAAAAAAAAGGTGAAGATATATTCGAATTGTATTTGTGTTTATTTAATGTCAACGAAATCTTCTTTGTAACTCTCTCAAAGTATTTCCAAGAGTGCAAATACAATATGAAAGTAGTAAAACTCATATAAAAAGAGTCACATATTGATCATCCTTAATTTTGAATTAAGCAATTTTGGTTTTGCTTTGTAGAAGTTAATTATACTTTTGCCTTCTAAATTAGGCCTTCAGTTTTTTAGTCTATTTATAATGCAACCTATATTTTGTGGTGGAATAAAATTTTGGAATTGAATTTGAAATTCAATGAGTGTGACGTAACGACGCTGTCGTACTGAATACTTTGCACTGTGCCATCTGGGTATTCACTATGGGTGGGTAGCCTCTTAATAAATCTGCTACTTACCGACCGGGTTCGAATCCCGGTGGACTAGCTTTCGAATTAACTTAGTACTGACCAGGGAGAGTTGAATTTGCTGGTATTTTAGAGTTGAGGTTGTTTATTTACTTACCTACTATGAATAGTGAAATGTGGTTATTTTCATAAGATTTCATAAAAAAAACATTTATCTAAAAACCTTGAAAAAATAATAATAATAAAGATTTTTCTTTAAATTGTTTTGATTTAATTAAGATACTTGTCTTTTCACTCTGACATCTCTGATAATAGTATCAGACATCAAAAAAAATATTTGCTCGGACAAAGTCGCCAAGCATTCAAGTAGTATGAATAAATCACTGAAAATAAACAAATACATATTCCAAAATCGATGATAGAATCTGTAAGACGGCCACGTCTGAACCACGTAGCTTGTCAAAGGGTGAACTAATCCTAACTATGATTAATTGAATTTGGGAGTGGCTCGGGCAATACCAGCGTCCAGACTCAAATCTGTTACTTCAGTCTTCACTTCAGGTACAGTTGAGAACAGAACGAAACACCATCCTTCATACCACTACGGCCTAAAACTATTCAGCACAAAACTATTTTTACATTCTTCTAGTAGCGATGGGCTTGCAAGCTGTCACGTGGAATGGTAACTACTATAAAAGACGTGGGCATGTGCCAAATACTCGTATAATGTTTGGAAGTGAAGAACCCCGTTATTGGCATCGTTATTTTTTTAATTCTTTTGCATTATTTTTATTTTGTGTCGATGTTCCAACTTTAACGTTTAATCAGAGATAGTTCGACCTGTATGAACTGATCAGTATATCTACAGCGTTATCTATACAGAACAAAAAATTCTCCATGGTACAACAGTTACGGCAGAATGAACCACACATGTCGTACAAATTATAAATCTATTAAGAATTTAAATTAGATCTATATTGAGCTATTTTTCCTATTTTAGAAACTTGGTTAAAAACTATACTTTTATGCCCGTCCGTACTAAACTTAGCCAAATACTTTCTGTAAGGCCTAAGCTTATAGTGCAAACAGGTTCGCTCTTCACAGTTCATGAAACAATATTTTAAAACTTTTGTATCTGATAGTACTTTATACGTGAAAATGTGCTCAAGTTCGGATAAAGTTTCGTTACCTTGACAGGTTAACTTGGGTACCGACCGCTTTGAGTATTTAGGGGATTGAATTATTGAAGATGGGTACTGTGTTGGAGTATTTGACTGGAAATACCTTATGTTATGTTTATGTTTAAAATATCTGAGCCCAAATTTTAGTAATTATTGTACAACCAAGTACAACCTTAATTTAGTAATTGATTGAATTTCGATCAGCTTTCAATCACAATATTTCCTTTCTTTTCTTAGGCACTCCTAGTAGAGTGAAGGGAAATTTAACTTTCCCGTACAACTACGATTCTTATTGGCTGAGTCCCTAAGAAAAGAAAGTCAATATTTGTCACTTTTATAAAGAGAGAGAGATTGTATATTATTTTGTGATGTAAAACTTATTTTGACGAGATCGAGACTTTGAATTTTGTTAAACATTCGTAAAAAGACTATTTGTTTTTCACATCTTTTATTTTCTTTCAAACATCCGGGACAGCGGTCATGCATTTTAAATAAATTTTGAACAGGCTATATTTCTTAGATGGTGAGAAGCCGGACGCAAGAGGTGCTGGTGCGATTCCCGCTGCCGGACAGATGTTTGTATGTTCGGGGTCTGGTTATTGTGGTACCATGGTACTCGTAATTCCTGATACCCACGTTACAGGGAATCCTAGTGTAAGGTCAGGATGTTAGTGACTGTTGGGTATTGTGGTAAAATAGTAAAACAAGGCAAATTAAAAATTATTAAAATAGATACTAAAAACTGTGTGTACAGACTCTTTAAAACCTTATATGTAATATAGATTTGTTTCGCCAATGGTGGTTTTTACATTTTAAATTAGCTTCCTCATAATCCTATCCTACTAATATTATAAACGTGAAAGGATGGATTATTGTTCCTCTCACGCAAAAACGACTGAACGGATTTTGATGAAACTTTACAGTAATATAGCTTATACATCAGAATAACACAGGATACTTTTTATCTGGGTACCACGTGGGCGAAGCCGTGGGCAGGAGCTAGTATGATATATATCTCATCGCTTAGACTTAGCGAATGAAAATTACATGAAAACCCTATTAGTATAAGGAAAATTATAGCATAATTAATTGTTATCCAGCTGGTCAGTCTTAACAGGGGTTGGCCACAAGTGTAGCTTAAGTTTTTGATAGTTTGAGCGGCTTCGGTATTTACTGGTTAAGTTAAGGGTCAGTTGGAGAAGTACCCTCTCGAGGGAAAACAAGGAGTTGGTACAATATTTAGAGGATTTGGCTTTTGCTAGCATATAGTTGGAAGTGTAGCTGACAATGTGGTTAACAAAAAGTAGGGATTATTTCTTGTATTAAACATGACAAGACAAGACAAACGATTTTTTTCACGATTTTAGTACTTTGTGAAAATATATTTTAAGAAATGTAGCTGACGGTGTATAAGATAAAGAGTGAGGAATATTTTTGCCTCACTCTTATATGATCAGATTTTTATGCTTTAAAGGGGATATATTCCCTTGTCAATACATTTATAAAAATCTGATATATGTTTTATTTGTAATAAATATTAATTTGTTTAAGAAAAAAGGGATAATCACAATGTTAATACCAGAAATAAAGATAATCTCGCTGTTGCCACTTGTAGACTCCATAAAGTTAGTAAATCGTTTAAAGAACAAGGTGTATGCTTTTATAACAAACTCCCAAGAGATATACAAAAATTGTCAATAAACAATTTAAAATTTAAATAAACAAAAACTTTATAAAAAGGCATACTATAAAATATCTGATTATTTAGACGATAAAAACTCTTGGGATTGAAAATGCTCCAACTCGATAAAAATGTAGGTAACTATTGTTTTGTAAAGGAATCATTAAAAAGAATAACCAGCCTTGTTTTTTTACTTTTCTTTCTAGCCTTGTTGACTTTGACTTTGACTTTGGACCCATTGATTTGAATGGTTACAGTAAACAATTAGACCTGTTACATTGGTTACATACGTCGAAACATCGTTTTTCATGAAGTAATCGTTTCAGACAAACTTATAATGTTCGATCAAAAACATCTTTTATTGAAATTATATCAAAAAAATTGGAAGAAAACATCACGTCTGTTTCCATTCAATAATGCAAACGTCGTTCGTACCGCAAAAGCACGTATCTGCAATTCGTCATTTGCAGCGTTCTCGGTGCAGTTGTAAGCTCAGACGCGACAACTTTGCTAGCCACTGGCTGCATAACAAATTATTGTTTACTTACAATGAATATCTTTTTCACTGACCTAACTCAAGCTGACTAAGAAATAACCAGTGGCACGACGAATAAAATAGGTTATTTTGTGGTACCCGACTTTCGATCCGGAAGTTGTGGGTTCGAACACGGTTGAGTCGAAATTGATTTTATCACTCGAAAAAATTACAAGAAAAATATCGCGAGGAAACCGACATGTCCTAAAACCAAAAATGTCCATGAAATTATTATTAAGTTAGCATTCAGTAGCCTTCCGGATAGTTGGAGCGATTCCTTAAGAAAGGCGGCGGGCAGAAAGTGACTAAGAAGACTCGATCACCGAGCGTGTTAACGAACATTTTATAAAAATCAATAAAACTAAAACAGAAAATTACAACAAAATCATACAAAACACAAATATTTACACAAACGGACAAAAGTCAAAATTGACTTCAGGGCTACTGCACTGCAGCGTACTTCAGGCAATTTCAGGGCTCTGTTCTTTTGGCTTGTCTTCACGAATATTATAAATAGGTAGAGTTCATAAGTTTGGATTTAAAAGGTAGGTGTTCTCCAAAACTACTCATCCGATTTTTATACAGATATTTGTAATGGACCTGCAGGGTGGACATACGCTGTATAAAATCCCGTTGGAATAAAAGGGATTTTTCTGGATACCAATTTTGCAACGTAAGTCGACGAAAAAGCGGTCGAGCGAATGCTTTTGTACGAACGCTGCCACTTTGAGAGAGCCAGTAGAGCTACTTTTAATCGGTTACTTTTTATTCGGGTACCACAAGAGCGAAGTTGTAGGCAGAAGCTAGTTTTTGATAAAAAGGCACGATAAGCGCGCCTGCGGTGACCACGCCGTGCGAACATTGGACAACATTATCGTTGGGGACCTCTGTGGCGCAGTGGGCAAAGGCTCGTCTGAGACGCAGAAGGTTGCGGGTTCGATTCCCGCCGCGGGACACATGTTTGTATCTGCAAATATTTGTCTTGGGTCTCGGTTATTTCTATGTATAATAAGTATGTATTTACAAAAAACTTATATAGTAGTATATCAGTCATGTAGTTCCCATAATACAAGCTCTGCTTAGTTTGGGGCTAGATGATGCTGTGTGAAAATGTCCTGCATTATTTATTTATTATCATTCACACTCGAACGTGATTTAGATCCGATATCAATGTTATGGCCGATCACGTTAATGTGTGTTTGTTTAGGCCGTGTCGACGCTGGTCGACATGTTGACATGGGGACATTAGCTAAAATCGACGGCGACGCCAACGTGCCTGCTGAATATCGAGTATTTACGCAGTTTGCATAGTAATGCCTTATCATTGTTGGAAATGAGCTTGTAAGGTTTGAAACTGTAAAAATAATTCGCCTATTTTAAGGTTAATGTGGAAATTTTACAAAAATAAAAACCCTTATTGCAGTCCTCCTGATGATGTGTTGCGTCAAAAAGTGTTGAGGAACTTTACTTGAAGTTATAAAAATGAGTCGCCAAAAACGGAATAATATTTCGGTTATGTCGTTTTATTACAAAAAAACTATGGACTTATCGTCAAGATTTTTTTATGTTACCAGTTTTAAACTGATTCAAATTTGGCACTGTATTCTTTATCCTCATTTTATAGCTCTTTAATAAATATTGAAATGTTGTCTTCATAAATAAATATCTACATTGTTATTATATTACGTTGTAAAAGTCAGTCTAAGCCAGTTTTAGTTTCGGTCGGTTGTTAAAATAAAATAAATGAACCCTAGCAAAATGACAAATATTCCAATCATTTAAAAAAATATCTTTATTCTAATAGAATTATATTGTCTGTGTTAATTGTCAAATATAATATTTTGAATAAAAATATTTCACTTTTCTATTCTGTTTACGCTTAGTCACGTACTGGTATAGTATTGAGCAAAAGTGTTTTAAAAACTGCTCATGTTATAAAAACAATAATCATAAACGTGTTGACTGAAAGTGTTTTAAATAAACGATAGCAAAATTTAAAATATTTTATATTTGTTTTTAAAATTTATTTTTCAAGCGCACACTTTTATATGCGGAATAAAAATATAGAAAACATTTAAACTGAAAACCAACGAAAGTTAAAGCACCTAGACTTCTAGCTAAACTAAAACCTGCTGAACTTCAAGGGCGTTAGAATTCTAAAAAACTTTTGTCGACCACTGTCCAGTGTCTACTGAGTCAGCGAATGGCCGGTAACAAATTCGGTTGGCGACCGCAAACGCATGTTGTTTTAGGCCGAAAGCAAACAAGGTGCAGCATGACCGGTGCTAATACTCTGTTTGTCTTCCATATTTATGCGAGTACAGGGCACTTGACGTCCCCCGGAATAATTAGCCCGTTATAAAACACATGACGTATGTTTTTCGTGTTTCGGGCGCGACTGTACTGTGAAACAATGATAGGATACGTATGCATTTGTCGTGGTAATGTTTTTTAATTTAAGGTTTTTTTATCGTAGATTTTTAGAATTATAGCGTCAAAGTCAATAGGTTTTTAATAATTGAAATCACAAGTATTATATAGATACGTCAAATTAAAAACTACGTGAATTTAAAAAAGTAGATAATTTACGCTGATTCCTCTCCATTGATTAAGCCTAGAAAAAAAAATAGCTCTGCTTGGTTTTTATCTGAATATCAGCTATAGTAAGATACCAATTAAATTACGCTATAGATGAATAGTGGCAAAGGTGAATACATTCATTAAGAAAGAGTAGTTAAAGAAGAAAAAAAAAGTTTTTTGTTAAAAGGTTGAAATACTTGGGATATCATCATCATCATAAAATTGTTTTATCAAAACCTATGTTCAGCTTTCAAAGTGATCCTTGTTATTTTAATAAAATTAATGATTTTTTTATTTTGACTTTTACTTTGAGCTGTGGACTTCTAGATAAAGATTATGATGATAATGATTTAGAAAGCGTAAAAACCTTAAAAAAACTATAAATTATTTAGGAAACTGGGCATTGAGGCTATGTTTTGAGCTGTTTTGTTATTTAGCGGATAAATAACCAAAAGCAATAAGTGCTACCCTTATCACGCATAATTTACAGGTATAAATTATTCGCAGTCAATTCAGCTAATAATTTAGGCCTAGTAACTATTATTTATTCTGCGGTGGTAATCGGAGCGGGCCAGAAAGGCGATCCGCAATAATTTCACTCAAATCTGACGTTTACATGACCGATATTTCAGTAATTTGCATGACCAATGCCTTTGAATAATTTAGAGGCACCTGGAGGTACATGAATATGTAAGACAATGCTTCCAAATCTTGGGACCAATTAGGAAGGGTCATTAAACCCGGCTTGATTACCCTACGCCTTGAGACGAATGGGAAATATATGTATGGGTAATGAATGTTGGACTGAAGGTTGTATCTAGCGCCGGTTAATACGTAACGGTGTTCATTATCAATTTATTATCTCTTTGAAATGATTGATGGAATGGTTTTATAAGACTTAAATATGTAAAGAATATTAATTTTGTCACTGAATGACCATTGAAAAATCTAAACTAGTAAATTCGATGAAATTTGGAATCTATATCGAAATATATATATATCGAAGTCCTTCTTAAATCTTAGTGAGACTATGTTTAAAGCTAAATTTAAACAATTATTAGTAAGTAAGTGCTATTACAATATGACTTTGAAACTTGACCATTTAATTTTATGAACAATTTACTTCAAACAAATATAATTTTAAATATTTGCATGCCTAATTTTAAGGTTGAACATAATTGAAACATTTAATATATTTAAGACCTACAACTGTAAACTACATTATGTTGAAGCAAATAAATTAATCTTTATCTTTATATTGTTCATAATCGTAATAGCTAATTACGAAACTTAAAATACTAAAACGGACCAAAGTAATAACCGCTGCTTTTTATCTGGTTAAATACCACGCAAGAAAAGCGTCGGTTCTTTCATGATGTTTTCCTTCATAGTTTTAAGCCATAAGAAATGTGGTGTACAACAAAGGCCTTATCTATCTACGCGTATCTTTAGCGGAAACTTTCGAACCAATTTCATCCCCTGAAAACTCGGTCCAACGATAATACGGTCCGATAACTATTTAATTGAAATACGAGCTTCTGTCTATGGCTTCGCCCACGTGGTACTCGGATAAAAAGTAGCTTTTTCATCAAAATCCGTTCAGTAGTTTTTGCGTGAAAGAGTAACAAACATAGGATAATTATAGTACCAAGTAGTTCTACTTCTAACGAACTAGATTTAAGAAATGTATAGTGCTGTATTTGCGTGTATAAAATAAAATCCATATATGTTTTACTAAAAATATTACTCTAGTCGAATAAAAAAATAATATAAATCACTATATCATCCGGGCTTAGATGCCAATTACAAAACCATATGCCCAAACGATCGATATACCGGACGGTAGCATTACTTGATTACCGCAGCGGCCAGTTTACCGATCACCACTTAGCCGGCGGTCACGGTAATCCGGTTATGTCGTTTAATCGACCCGGCTGATACCCGGCTGCCATAAAGTCGGACGTCCAGCTCCGCTTCAATCTATCGAATTAGGGCTGAAGCACAGCGAGTAATTAAAAAAGTTGACGCGCTGCGAGATTGGACGTGAGATTAATTAGCTGATTTAAGATTCGGTGCTCGGGATGTGTAGGAAGACATTTTGAGACAATTTTGCCAGTAATTTATTTTAAAATGTTACTAGCTTCTGCCCACGGCTTTGCCCGCGTGGTACCCGGATAAAAAGTAGCCTATTGTTATTCTGATGTTAAGCTATATTACTGTAAAGTTTTTTCAAAATCCGTTCTGGATTTTTTGCGTGAAAGAGTAACAAATATCCATGCTCACAAATTTTCGCGGTTATAATATTAGTAGGACTAGGATTTTATTATATACTAGCTTCTGCCCACGGCTTTGCCCATGTGGTACCCGGATAAAAAGTAGCCTATGTGTTATTCTGATGTGTAAGCTATATTACCTTAAAGTTTTATAAAAATCCGTTCAGTAGTTTTTGCATGAAAGAGTAACAAATATCCATCCTCACAAACTTTCGCGTTTATTATATTAGTTGAGTAAACGGTTTTTGATGTGTATGCGGGATTAATGTATTTTTTCGAGATTATTGATCTCTCATTCGTTTGGGAATAACCCTAAAATTGCCTACTCGCCTATCTCCAAGCATCCTACTAGATCATCAATTATTAGTTAATTAAAAAAATACATGTATTTCTGAAGATCATTAATTTAAGGTAATTATTTTACAACCAAACCAAACTCTATTTGCGTCAGTCTACTTTCAGTACCGACACTTTCAATCGCAGTTTTGAGTTTTTTTATGAAAGTCTTGCCAATTGTTTTTTGAGTAGGTTGTTATTTAAAACGAGAACTGTGCTTCTGAAACTTATTATGCTGTTTATTTCTCTTAAATTTTACTAAACTTCACAGCTTTCACGAAGAGGGGTAAATCCACCCATGATAGGTTGCCGTCTTGTCTGATAGCTACATTATTAATGTGACGTCTTCCACTACCACACATCTTCCCTCTTTCGAGTTCGTTTGTATACGCAACACTTACTTATTAGCAGGTATACAATATTAATGGTCTCTGACGTGAGGATAAGGTAAGTTTTGTTTCGAAGAATCTATATACAAACGTATAGAATGGAATTTATTTTGCAACAATACTTCTATCGTAATAGAAGTTGCAAAAAAAGCACCAACTCAGCATAAAACTGACTGTACTCGTCATAAAAAGTCTTCTGATAGGGCTGTCGAGAGGTATGTGAAAATTAACCAATCAACCATATAGTTATAAAAAAGAGTATGAACGAATGAATGAATGGAAATACTTTACTGTACATCTTAAGAAATAAACAAAATTAACAACACCATATTCAAATCAAAGGTGCAATGGGCTGTCTTATAGTTTCAGTACGATATCTTCCATATAACCTTTGGATGGTAACAGAGAATACTGATACTATATAAAAATATCTGGGGATAAAATCTTACGCACGTGTTAGATAAATAGATAGAGCAATGAGAATATAGAGATTTTACCAATATTAAAGTTATTATTTTTAAATTGAATAATACAACTAATGACAAACCTAAATATGTTTGTCATTTTAAGAACCTACAACCAGAGTGGATAGGGAAGTTTCTATATAAAAGATTGTAGCCAGTCAATTTAAGTAAACAACAGTAATTTTATTAATGGTGTATTTCAAAGTCAACAACTACTTCATCTTATAGAATAGTTGTATTAATACATGGCAATAAGAACAACAATTAAGATCTTCAACAATTATAATAAATGAACAGTAATAAGTAGGTATTGGTGCAAAGAAAACATCAAACATAATCAATAAGCATAATCACAGAAAATAAGAATATACCAAGAAAACATCAAACATAATCACAGACAATAATAATAACAGGTAACAATAGTGAATAACAAAGTACTTAACTTGCGCCGTATTCTGCAGTGGATCCGTAACTGATCAACCATAGAATTACATTCGGCTTTTATACACTTCAAACCTCATTAAGCAAAGCGCCATTTTAAACCAATCACAGACGATTGTTGATTTTACCGAAAATAACTCTGAACATTGGTAACTATAGCTAAATATAATACGGTGAAATACTTTTAAAACTTATTTTAAGATTTGTGCTATTTTTATAATCATTTGAACTACAATATTTGTTAAAACATTCCATCAACAACATACCATGAACTATCACATGAGAAACTAAAAACATCAGGAAAGCAAAGTATACATATGTACAATATTTCAAAAATCATGAATTATTTTATAATGATGAACTGTAATTAAATATTAAAGAAATCTCATCAATTTACTAAGAGTAAACAAACATCACAATGTTTTGTTCGGTACTTTGAGTTTAGTTCAGAAGTGTTGCCAGTGTGTAAGTGTGAAGTGTTGTTGTACAGAAATATGCTCGTGAACCACAGAGCATATTTCAATACAAAATATATGACAGTGTTTACAAAGCTTAAATACAAGGATAGCGTTTTATAATAATTTCATATTTGACACGGCCATTCTGATTATACTTCGTCCCGAAGTATCTAAATAATCATTTTAAAGTTTTGTAAATTTTTGTCAGTGAGACAATAACATTATTTGTATTACTAACCTAATCATTAATACATACAAATATAATACTTAATCAACGAAATAAATTCATAATTACCTAGGTCACTTATTTCATTATAACATTGCTACTGTCCAACTTTTCACATTAAGAGGACATAGCAACGGTCAATCGCTTTAGTTCTTTCTAGCCCCACACCTGCTGCGCATGAGACGGACCAGAATAAAGCAAAAGACTTCAGCAGTTCACTTATTTCATTATAACATTGCTACTGTCCAACTTTTCACATTAAGAGGACATAACAACGGTCAATCGCTTTAGTTCTTTCTAGCCCCACACCTGCTGCGCATGAGACGGACTAGAATAAAGCAAAAGACTTCAGCAGTTCACTTATTATACTATATAAAGCTATTTCATTATAAGTACAAGGTTTTATTATAAAGAGGATTTATTAATTTACAATATGTTTCATTGATCAGAGAAATGCCTTAATTTAGCTTTGGCTACCACTATTTTTCTTAGATTCTTAACTCAATTTAGTAATACAACCAGTGAGAAGATTTATGATAGATTTGAACTGTAGAACTGTAGATTTTAAACGCCCAATTCTTAATTTTGTTTTTCTACAATCCGCTTGGCCAATCTGACAATATTTCTAATCAATCTGATTTTAATAAAACAAACAACTGAATGCAGATATACATCTGGATGTATATCTTACTTTAAATTATTTTGTGGTAATGTTGTATAGTTTGTTTTTTTAAACACGTGGACATTATCTCTCTGTAGTCCCGTGGACATGATTCATATTAAAACTTTATTAGGTATGATAAGTGAATTGGCATTACATTCCACTGCAATTCATAGCCAAGATGGGGGCTCCCGTAGGAAACAAGTCAGACTCTGTATGGTGAATTTAACTTTTATGCATTTCCCATACAAAACCAACTTCTAATTTATGAAAAATCTGGGTCAAGATACTTAATGGTCCAATGCCATCATCCAACCAATCATATAATAGAAATATTTGTTATAATGGAAATTTTGAGAAATGTTTTTATACGGGAAATGTTTTTTTATTTTACAATAATATACAGTGAATGGTTTTTTTCATGTCTTGATTTCTTGGCGTATGCCCTACATGAGTATAGCTAAGGATATGTTTTGAAGAATAATAGATTAGAATAGAACCAAGTTGATTGTTATTAAATTTAAATAAAACAACACAAAACGTTATAAACTTTCCACAAAGTCACGCAAAACACTGTTTTGTAGTTATTTCAATCAATATCATGTCAAAGAGAGAAATGTTCAGGAATGATCCGTCGATCAAGATCACCGAAACCAGTTATGCTAGAATTCTACAGTTATTGTTTATGAAAGAAATGATTCAATATCCAGCCTTTATGTGAATGTCAAAAGTAGGTTACCGAGGAACCTTTCAGTCCTACGACTATGAATTCTACTGAAAGTAATATCGTTATAGAAGAGACGTGTAAATCCGACACTTTAATATTAGAGGTCATTATGAGCTTTCAGGATAATAATTCGTTGTTATCGATGAAACAAAGATTTTTACATTATGGTTTACAATATGAAATAAATTAGCTAATGAATATAACCATTATGTAATTAATTGCCAGAGATGGCATAGTACTAAATGGTATATTTTATATCTTTTATGACACTACAATTCATTGTTTTATTTTATTTTCAGCTGGGAATAACTACAGCCAATAATTTTATAAATCCTTTGCCTTTGATAAAGACCTACATTTTTATTACAAAACAACGTTATTTTTTAAGGGTTTTTTTTTTTGCTACATTTGAACTACCCTCTAAATATAAGTCAACATGGGCCATAAAGCCACAAATGATCGACTAAGCTAAACGAATTGAGATATCCAAGTCTTTCATTAGCAATCTAGCATTTGTCTATTTGTTTTCATTTAATTTGAAGCGACGATAAACCTATTTTGACGATGTAAACAATGCAATGTCTAAGGTTGTAAATGGTTCAATGAAAACAATCTTCTACTTAATGAAAATTTAACAAATTTAAAAACGTAATTTAACAAAAACTTTATATAAAAAAAAACACTATATAAAAAATCTGATTATTTAGATGACAAAACTCTAGGGATTGAAAATGCTCAACTAGAACCTATTGTTTTGTAAAAAAATGAATTTTGACTTTGTCTCTGTCTCTGTCTCTGTCTCTGTCTCTGTCTCTGTCTCTGTCTCTGTCTCTGTCTCTGACTCTGCCTCTGACTCTGACTCTGCCTCTGCCTCTGACTCTGCCTCTGACTCTGCCTCTGACTCTGCCTCTGACTCTGCCTCTGACTCTGCCTCTGACTCTGCCTCTGACTCTGCCTCTGACTCTGCCTCTGCCTCTGCCTCTGCCGTTGACTCTGCCGTTGACTCTGCCGTTGACTCTGCCGTTGACTCTGCCGTTGACTCTGACTCTGACTCTGACTCTGCCGTTGACTCTGCCGTTGACTCTGACTCTGACTCTGCCGTTGACTCTGACTCTGACTCTGACTCTGACTCTGACTCTGACTCTGACTCTGACTCTGACTCTGACTCTGACTCTGACTCTGACTCTGACTCTGACTCTGACTCTGACTCTGACTCTGACTCTGACTCTGACTCTGACTCTGACTCTGACTCTGACTCTGACTCTGACTCTGACTCTGACTCTGACTCTGACTCTGACTCTGACTCTGACTCTGACTCTGACTCTGACTCTGACTCTGACTCTGACTCTGACTCTGACTCTGACTCTGACTCTGACTCTGACTCTGACTCTGACTCTGACTCTGACTCTGACTCTGACTCTGACTCTGACTCTGACTCTGACTCTGACTCTGACTCTGACTCTGACTCTGACTCTGACTCTGACTCTGACTCTGACTCTGACTCTGACTCTGACTCTGACTCTGACTCTGACTCTGACTCTGACTCTGACTCTGACTCTGACTCTGACTCTGACTCTGACTCTGACTCTGACTCTGACTCTGACTCTGACTCTGACTCTGACTCTGACTCTGACTCTGACTCTGACTCTGACTCTGACTCTGACTCTGACTCTGACTCTGACTCTGACTCTGACTCTGACTCTGACTCTGACTCTGACTCTGACTCTGACTCTGACTCTGACTCTGACTCTGACTCTGACTCTGACTCTGACTCTGACTCTGACTCTGACTCTGACTCTGACTCTGACTCTGACTCTGACTCTGACTCTGACTCTGACTCTGACTCTGACTCTGACTCTGACTCTGACTCTGACTCTGACTCTGACTCTGACTCTGACTCTGACTCTGACTCTGACTCTGACTCTGACTCTGACTCTGACTCTGACTCTGACTCTGACTCTGACTCTGCCTCTGCCTCTGCCTCTGCCTCTGCCTCTGCCTCTGCCTCTGCCTCTGCCTCTGCCTCTGCCTCTGCCTCTGCCTCTGCCTCTGCCTCTGCCTCTGCCTCTGCCTCTGCCTCTGCCTCTGCCTCTGACTCTGACTCTGACTCTGACTCTGACTCTGACTCTGACTCTGACTCTGACTCTGACTCTGACTCTGACTCTGACTCTGACTCTGACTCTGACTCTGACTCTGACTCTGACTCTGACTCTGACTCTGACTCTGACTCTGACTCTGACTCTGACTCTGACTCTGACTCTGACTCTGACTCTGACTCTGACTCTGACTCTGACTCTGACTCTGACTCTGACTCTGACTCTGACTCTGACTCTGACTCTGACTCTGACTCTGACTCTGACTCTGACTCTGACTCTGACTCTGACTCTGACTCTGACTCTGACTCTGACTCTGACTCTGACTCTGACTCTGACTCTGACTCTGACTCTGACTCTGACTCTGACTCTGACTCTGACTCTGACTCTGACTCTGACTCTGACTCTGACTCTGACTCTGACTCTGACTCTGACTCTGACTCTGACTCTGACTCTGACTCTGACTCTGACTCTGACTCTGACTCTGACTCTGACTCTGACTCTGACTCTGACTCTGACTCTGACTCTGACTCTGACTCTGACTCTGACTCTGACTCTGACTCTGACTCTGACTCTGACTCTGACTCTGACTCTGACTCTGCCTCTGCCTCTGCCTCTGCCTCTGCCTCTGCCTCTGCCTCTGCCTCTGCCTCTGCCTCTGCCTCTGCCTCTGCCTCTGCCTCTGACTCTGACTCTGACTCTGACTCTGACTCTGACTCTGACTCTGACTCTGACTCTGACTCTGACTCTGACTCTGACTCTGACTCTGACTCTGACTCTGACTCTGACTCTGACTCTGACTCTGACTCTGACTCTGACTCTGACTCTGACTCTGACTCTGACTCTGACTCTGACTCTGACTCTGACTCTGACTCTGACTCTGACTCTGACTCTGACTCTGACTCTGACTCTGACTCTGACTCTGACTCTGACTCTGACTCTGACTCTGACTCTGACTCTGACTCTGACTCTGACTCTGACTCTGACTCTGACTCTGACTCTGACTCTGACTCTGACTCTGACTCTGACTCTGACTCTGACTCTGACTCTGACTCTGACTCTGACTCTGACTCTGACTCTGACTCTGACTCTGACTCTGACTCTGACTCTGACTCTGACTCTGACTCTGACTCTGACTCTGACTCTGACTCTGACTCTGACTCTGACTCTGACTCTGACTCTGACTCTGACTCTGACTCTGACTCTGACTCTGACTCTGACTCTGACTCTGACTCTGACTCTGACTCTGACTCTGACTCTGACTCTGACTCTGACTCTGACTCTGACTCTGACTCTGACTCTGACTCTGACTCTGACTCTGACTCTGACTCTGACTCTGACTCTGACTCTGACTCTGACTCTGACTCTGACTCTGACTCTGACTCTGACTCTGACTCTGACTCTGACTCTGACTCTGACTCTGACTCTGACTCTGACTCTGACTCTGACTCTGACTCTGACTCTGACTCTGACTCTGACTCTGACTCTGACTCTGACTCTGACTCTGACTCTGACTCTGACTCTGACTCTGACTCTGACTCTGACTCTGACTCTGACTCTGACTCTGACTCTGACTCTGACTCTGACTCTGACTCTGACTCTGACTCTGACTCTGACTCTGACTCTGACTCTGACTCTGCCTCTGCCTCTGCCTCTGCCTCTGCCTCTGCCTCTGCCTCTGCCTCTGCCTCTGCCTCTGCCTCTGCCTCTGACTCTGACTCTGACTCTGACTCTGACTCTGACTCTGACTCTGACTCTGACTCTGACTCTGACTCTGACTCTGACTCTGACTCTGACTCTGACTCTGACTCTGACTCTGACTCTGACTCTGACTCTGACTCTGACTCTGACTCTGACTCTGACTCTGACTCTGACTCTGACTCTGACTCTGACTCTGACTCTGACTCTGACTCTGACTCTGACTCTGACTCTGACTCTGACTCTGACTCTGACTCTGACTCTGACTCTGACTCTGACTCTGACTCTGACTCTGACTCTGACTCTGACTCTGACTCTGACTCTGACTCTGACTCTGACTCTGACTCTGACTCTGACTCTGACTCTGACTCTGACTCTGACTCTGACTCTGACTCTGACTCTGACTCTGACTCTGACTCTGACTCTGACTCTGACTCTGACTCTGACTCTGACTCTGACTCTGACTCTGACTCTGACTCTGACTCTGACTCTGACTCTGACTCTGACTCTGACTCTGACTCTGACTCTGACTCTGACTCTGACTCTGACTCTGACTCTGACTCTGACTCTGACTCTGACTCTGACTCTGACTCTGACTCTGACTCTGACTCTGACTCTGACTCTGACTCTGACTCTGACTCTGACTCTGACTCTGACTCTGACTCTGACTCTGACTCTGACTCTGACTCTGACTCTGACTCTGACTCTGACTCTGACTCTGACTCTGACTCTGACTCTGACTCTGACTCTGACTCTGACTCTGACTCTGACTCTGACTCTGACTCTGACTCTGACTCTGACTCTGACTCTGACTCTGACTCTGACTCTGACTCTGACTCTGACTCTGACTCTGACTCTGACTCTGACTCTGACTCTGACTCTGACTCTGACTCTGACTCTGACTCTGACTCTGACTCTGACTCTGACTCTGACTCTGACTCTGACTCTGACTCTGACTCTGACTCTGACTCTGACTCTGACTCTGACTCTGACTCTGACTCTGACTCTGACTCTGACTCTGACTCTGACTCTGACTCTGACTCTGACTCTGACTCTGACTCTGACTCTGACTCTGACTCTGACTCTGACTCTGACTCTGACTCTGACTCTGACTCTGACTCTGACTCTGACTCTGACTCTGACTCTGACTCTGACTCTGACTCTGACTCTGACTCTGACTCTGACTCTGACTCTGACTCTGACTCTGACTCTGACTCTGACTCTGACTCTGACTCTGACTCTGACTCTGACTCTGACTCTGACTCTGACTCTGACTCTGACTCTGACTCTGACTCTGACTCTGACTCTGACTCTGACTCTGACTCTGACTCTGACTCTGACTCTGACTCTGACTCTGACTCTGACTCTGACTCTGACTCTGACTCTGACTCTGACTCTGACTCTGACTCTGACTCTGACTCTGACTCTGACTCTGACTCTGACTCTGACTCTGACTCTGACTCTGACTCTGACTCTGACTCTGACTCTGACTCTGACTCTGACTCTGACTCTGACTCTGACTCTGACTCTGACTCTGACTCTGACTCTGACTCTGACTCTGACTCTGACTCTGACTCTGACTCTGACTCTGACTCTGACTCTGACTCTGACTCTGACTCTGACTCTGACTCTGACTCTGACTTTGACTTTGACTTTGACTTTGACTTTGACTTTGACTTTGACTTTGACTTTGACTTTGACTTTGACTTTGAATGTTTATTGTTCCGACGATAACTGCCAAACTATATATTTAATATTGATGAAACTTGGTAAGTGGGTAGTGGTTAATTATTACAAATAGTTGTTTATTAAAAAAAATGACATTGGGTCCCAAACTAGGCATAACCTGTATTTTGGTGGCCCTGGGTTTTCCAGTGACGGAAGTAAAGGAAGGTACGTATCATTGGTATGATATTATATTAAGTATAAATATGAATTTAATCGATATGTAATCCATATATTGTTTGGGGCATATTATTATCGGCATATAAATTATTGGTATTTTAGGACATGCATTTTCTTGAGCTATGGCAAAAGGAAGCTAAAGAGTTGAACCATGTCGTAGGATGGAATAGACATGTTAAACATAGTTATAATAAAACGCCTATTCAATCGTCTGCCTATTGATTCACTATTAAACTAAAGCTAACTCACGTAGTTACGAGTTTTTAATATGACATTGATGAAAGGTACCCTGGTTAAGTTAATTCTTATCTGTATCTATTACATTACAAAACATTACAATTTAAGTATAATGGCACAATAATAATTGTTATTGACAAATAATTGTTCACTTCAGCTTGCTGCTTATGGAATTATGATTCAGTTTGACCAACCTTTCAGCTTAAGCGGCTGTTGATACTGCTCCATTTGAAATTCTTGGGAGTCGCGGTGCTGCTGCATCAGCTTGAAGCTCCATAGTAGTTCTTGTTGGGGTCGAAACGTTGGGGTAGCATGACGTCATTGTGCTAGGTGCGCAGTTCGGGCAACGTTGAGGATCCCTTTTAGAAGAACATCAGCCGCTCCAGATTCCATCCTTGAACAAATAATTGGTTTTAGATAATTTGTATTAAAGAGCGTGAAAGCATCCCACTTCTGATGTTAGATAAATAGATAGAGCAATGAGAATATAGAGATTTTACCAATATTAAAGTTATTATTTTTAAATTGAATAATACAACTAATGACAAACCTAAATATGTTTGTCATTTTAAGAACCTACAACCAGAGTGGATAGGGAAGTTTCTATATAAAAGATTGTAGCCAGTCAATTTAAGTAAACAACAGTAATTTTATTAATGGTGTATTTCAAAGTCAACAACTACTTCATCTTATAGAATAGTTGTATTAATACATGGCAATAAGAACAACAATTAAGATCTTCAACAATTATAATAAATGAACAGTAATAAGTAGGTATTGGTGCAAAGAAAACATCAAACATAATCAATAAGCATAATCACAGAAAATAAGAATATACCAAGAAAACATCAAACATAATCACAGACAATAATAATAACAGGTAACAATAGTGAATAACAAAGTACTTAACTTGCGCCGTATTCTGCAGTGGATCCGTAACTGATCAACCATAGAATTACATTCGGCTTTTATACACTTCAAACCTCATTAAGCAAAGCGCCATTTTAAACCAATCATAGACGATTGTTGATTTTACCGAAAATAACTCTGAACATTGGTAACTATAGCTAAATATAATACGGTGAAATACTTTTAAAACTTATTCTAAGATTTGTGCTATTTTTATAATCATTTGAACTACAATATTTGTTAAAACATTCCATCAACAACATACCATGAACTATCACATGAGAAACTAAAAACATCAGGAAAGCAAAGTATACATATGTACAATATTTCAAAAATCATGAATTATTTTATAATGATGAACTGTAATTAAATATTAAATAAATCTCATCAATTTACTAAGAGTAAACAAACATCACAATGTTTTGTTCGGTACTTTGAGTTTAGTTCAGAAGTGTTGCCAGTGTGTAAGTGTGAAGTGTTGTTGTACAGAAATATGCTCGTGAACCACAGAGCATATTTCAATACAAAATATATGACAGTGTTTACAAAGCTTAAATACAAGGATAGCGTTTTATAATAATTTCATATTTGACACACGCAGGAATACACACACGGGTGTTTCAGCCATAAGCCGTTTGTGTAGATCACTATAGATACGATTATAACATGGTCCACTTCTCCAATACAATTTTAACGCAACGTAAACTCAATTTCGTCGTTTCGCTGCCAACTCGCGTGTTGGAACAAGGTACGTTTTCGTAGAAAATTTCAAACTTTCTAAGCAACCATATCACCATTCCTTGTATCAGATTTGCTATCCCCCGCGGTATTCGCAAGAGGTCTTCCCAAGATGCTAATTGCTCTTTGTTATCTTAGGATAAGGAAGATACGGAATTACAAACTATGCTTATCTCACAAGAGGCTTAAAAGGCCCGCCTGATGAGATAAACGGTTTAAGTGGGCCGAAACTAGTCTGACTTATACTAGTGTATTATATGCAGCTCTGTGGCGCAATTGGAAAAGGCCCGCCCGAGATGCAGAAGGTTACGGGATCGATTCCCGTCGCGAGACCAATGTTTGTATCATCTGCAAATATTTGTCTCGGGTCTGGGTGTTTTCTATGTATAATATGTAAGAATTTACGAGAAAAATGTATATAAGTGCTATATCAGTCATTAGTTCCCTTAATCCAAGCTTTGCTTAGTTTGGGGCTAGATGGTGCTGTGTGAAAAATGTCAAGCATTATTTATATATCCTACTAATATTATAAACGCGAAAGTTTGTGAGGATGGATGTTTGTTATTCTTTTTAAGCAAAAACTACTTAACGGATTTTGATGAAACTTTACAGTAATATAGCTTATACATCAGAATAACACATAGGCTACTTTTATTACGGGTACCACGCGGGCGATCCCGTGGGCAGAAGCTAGTTTGTTATAATGTCAGTTCTTGTGACAAGTTTTATCAGCCGTTGTCAATTGCTCAATTGTCAGGAAGAAATGTTATTTAACCATCGTTTGCATACCCATTTTCAATGCTGTAGCGTTGAAAAGTAGCTTTTGGAGCTGGTCAGTGTGCGTTACTAAAAAATAACATTGTAATGATGAAGAACCTCTACTGACTAGAGTAAGTATGTGGGTTTGAATCCAGTTTTTTAGAGTCCCGTACCTAGAAAGGAAAAAGGAACCCTTATAGACTTACTTCGTTGTACGTCTGCCTGTCTCTGAAGACCCTCGGTGTGCCAGACAGACTCGCATTTCTCCGGCTTTTTAGTGTTAGGAGGGCCAACGGTTGTATAAAAGGAGGTTTTATATTTACCACTAAAACGGTTTGGGCTACGTATCGATCTCAGTCAAACAATCAGTCAGGACTTGTTCTTTTATATCATACAGATTAGGACACATCCATATCTCTTCACACATATGAGCCGAACAAATAAAATAAATAAATAATAATGCTTGATATTTTTCACACAGTATCATTTAGCCCCAAACTAAGCAGAGCTTGTGTTATGGGAACTACATGACTGATATAATACATATACAAATTATGTGGTTATTGTATGTACCTCAACGATTACTTTTCGGCCTATATACACCCATTATCTTTTCATTGTTTGTGCCAAATAAACGTCTATTCTATTCTATATGAAGAGGAATCCTACGCAGAACTGAAGATAGTGTACTAATAAATTACCGAAACTACAAAACAAATCAAAATCAATACAGACAGGCAACATAAGGCTAAGTTTCTGAGAGCGGTAACCAGACGGAATGGCACGCTTTGTGTCAAGTTAGAGCTAAACTCAACTGTAGACACGGGATGCACTTGAGGCTGGAATGCAGGTAACTTAGCAACATCACAGCACAGTACAGAATGGTTACAGTATCTCAACTTCTTCATGGTAACATGTTTTTTTTTGCATCGTTTTAAAACCCCCATGTAATATCGTCTTCTGCAGCGCCCCCTGTGACTTATGGTAGTTAAACCTCAGAACCATCCTTGAAGTCATATAAATCGACTGCAAAAACCACATTTTTTTGTAATTTTTAACATAGCCTCAAACTAAGCATAGCTTTCCTATGGGAACTACAAGACTGATATAATACTTATATACTTTTTTGTAAATACATACATATTATACATAGAAAATACCCAGACCCGAGACAAATATTTGCAGATCATACAAACATTTGTCCCGCAGCAGGAATCGAACCCGCAACCATCTGCGTCTCAGGCAGGCCTTCTTCCACTGCGCCACAGAGGTCGTCAATTTTGTCATTTGTCGTTTTATAACAATAATAAATAAATAGCACATAAATATTCCTGACCCGACACTAGGATTTAGAAAATTTATTTATTTACTCCCCATATACAAAAGTTGTAAATAATATTAGATTTACATAACAGATATTATATACAAAACATAACAAAAAACAGAACTAAGTTATGCTGCACCAAAACCTAGGTGCGGTTCTGGACTTCCTGAGACATGGGTATTTTGAACTACGAGTACCGTGGTACCATAACAACCAGATCCAGAACATAAATCTGCAGAACATGCAAACATTAGCACGGCGGGAATCGAACCCGTACCTCTTGCGTTGCAGCGGCGGGCGACCACTGAGTCGTCAAAGAGATACTTCGGAGATGTGACAGACAAACAAAAAACGTCAAACACCGGGCTCCTTACATCACGGATCAAAATAATTAAAAAGCTTAATTGGTAAACTAACTTTACAAGTGAACCCCTAAAAAACGTAAAAGAGGGAAAGGAATTTAAAAAACATTTAACTGGTGAAGTAATTAAAAAATATTTCAAACTTACGAAACGAAGCTCTACGAAGATTGAATAGCAGAGCCAATTTTTATGTTAACCTTCATAGGAAATGTCAAAGATTATCCAGACAAATAAGAAATATATCCAATCGTGAACGATTATCATTGAAGATGACCAAGTGATGGGGAGTAGACGGCTGAGAAGCAAAAGGCACGGGTTCGATTTCCGCAACAGAAACAATGTTTGCATTTCCTGCATAATTTTGTTCCGAGCCTGGATGTTGTGGCACCAGTGCCTACTCGTAGTTTCTGATACTCACGATACAGTGAATCCTAGTTTATGACTATGTATGTCACTATGTATGTGACTATGTATGTGACTATGCATGTGACTATGCATGTGACTATGCATGTATCCATGTATGTGACTATGTATGTGACTATGTATGTGACTATACATGTGACTATGTATGTGACTTTGTATGTGACTATTTATGTCACTGTGTATGTGACTATGTATGTGGTTTATATTTTTTTTTCAAGGATGCTTCTTAGCTAAGTTTTATCGCCACAAGTCCCTTGAGGGCGCTACAATACAATAATAGAAGTAACCCGTAGGCGTTTTCAATTTTAGTAAAAAATTCTTGTTCGGGTCAGGTTGTAAATTTTTTTTGTTGCTAATAAAACGTAAACGTAAAATGCATTTCATTTCTGTTGAAAAAATGCGGAGTTTCTATACGATTAGAATCAACAAAAGACAGCAATAGAACCAAAAACAAATTTTCAACAGAGGCTACTGTTGATGCTCTCTTAGAATTATTTTTGATAATTAACTATTCCTTGAAAAGCCCTGAGCAAAAATATTGGTTCTCGGTATTGGTATTCGGTAATTGGCTTTTTTTTCATACCTATTTTAATAATCCTGTATCTATTTGGCTATTTAGCTAAATAGATACAGTACTGTGAATACCAAATAGCCAACCAATTTTGGCTATTTTGTATCCACAGCACAGGGAATCCTATTGTGGATGAAAGATAATGTTAATTATTCACTACTACCTACGCATTATTGTTAATTTATAGATGCATGTTTATTAGGCTGAATCATGGCTATTAAATATCTATAAATACATAACTTAATATATATATTTCGATATTGTTGTCAATATTATGATATCAGTAACAAAAATTACGGTGGATTTTTTTTTACAAAATATACTCAATAAAAACAGACAACTTCGACACAGTCTAACTTATAATTTGATTATCAAATTAATTAACAAGAAACGGGCATTGACACAAACGTTTCAATAGCAAACCGCTTCAAACTTTCTCTTTGATACTACCACAGATTATATAGGAGCTTTTACCTTTGGATCGGAAAGTTGCCAACTAAAAGTAACTAACTTCAAGTTGTTCAGTTGGCTTCACTCGCATTTGGTAAATATCGCAGATTTCATATATCTATATAATATAGTAATACATAATAATTACTATTTTAGTATTACTATATCAAAAGAATAGTCATTTTATGCTAATAAATAAAAAAGAGCACTATTTGTGGGTCCGTAGATCTCAACTAAACAAGTGTAAGTGGTCACACCCGAGAAATGTAGGTCTCAGAACCGACAGTTCCCGTGGAAGTTTATCGAAAAACAAACTTTGACATACGGAGAAATGAAGGTGACTCAAAACCGTTTATCGTAGAACTCTTCGAAGAATACTTAATATCTTCAGTTTCTAGAGTTTGAGGAGAGACTCGAGTTTCAAATAAGAAATAAATTTTGAGGCCCTTATATACTTTTTTGTATCTTAATATAATTTAATTAGACGTTGCAGTGCTCTGTAACATTTAAGACATTTCACCACAATCAACTTCCCCCTTTGCCTTTTTGCCAATCTGAGCCTCAATCTAAGTCCACCCCTGGCATTTCCCACCCATCAAGAGAACCAGCCGTAAAGGTGGTTTGACAATAGCTTCAAACGGTGCCTCGGTATCTCGACCGCTATAAAGTGGCGTGCACACGTCCGTGCGGCCCGGCGGCCGATAGCACAATGCGGCAAACGACGCGGGCGCTTCCTTCCGGCCGCGGCGCCACCGTTGCAGATTTATGCCCGTCACTTCCTGTCGCCATATGCGTGCTACCCTCATTTGCAAGCGAGTTTTTTAAGCACCTGTGTCAGGTTACTTTACCTTACACTTAGCAATATTAAAATTATCTGTGCGTTACTTGGAAAATGTGATTGTATTTATTTTGATATATAATAAGTTTTTCATTGAATATGATTTTTTTATAATGCATGCATACTTACTTATTTTTCCTAACTAGTAACGGTGCATCTAACGATTTCGAGACAATCTTTGATCTTTACATTTTTCATAGAAAACCAACTCAGAATGTCAAGTTGATATTCTGAGTTGGTTTTTCTGAGATAGAAAGAGAAGAAAGAGAGAGGTTAACACCCAAGTCTGCACACTTGGGTATTATTAACCCGGCCACGACTTATTTACATTGCGATACTATACTGCGATGACTTAAGAAAGGTGTGTCTGCCGAGACAGGATAAGAAGAGACTAACACCGGGATTAACGAGCGTATTGGGAGAGTCCTATGTCCAGCAGTGGACTGATGTGGGCTGATGATGATATATGCTGCATATTCATACTACTGAAAAATAATAAAAAAAAACCTCTCCACTGTAACAAAGTTAAACCATTTTAAAACGCGAGCGAAATTGAGAGACCGATGTTTAAATTAAAATAGGACGCTTAAAAGGCCGACACGGCTCGTCTCGTGTGCGAGAATGTAATGGAGTTAATTTTAACGCGCTTAAGTAATAAAATATTCGAAGGTAACCGGAGTGAAGGCTTTAACTTAAAGGGGAACTTAGCCGTGTTTTAAGCTGAGATTATGTTGATGTACGATAAAGTTTCCGAGGAATTTGGAACTGAATTCTTAATTCTGTAGAATAATTCTGTAGATATTTTTGTTTACTGTTCTTCAACAATTAAACCGCTGTGATTTCAATAATGAAGACTGTGTTTCAATAATATGAGGCAATAAGTCAAAATAACATCGACATAGTATGTACATATCGAAAAATTCACAGGCTGGGTGAAAAATAAGAGGGTAAACGCAGTGTGAGATGCGTCGCAATCACTCACCCCGATGTAAATTTTCGAAATAACGTCGGTGTCTTAACCGATAGTAAAGAAAAAACAAAACACTGTAATCTCCAAATGGAATGTTTGGATGTGACTCTGATTATCTTATACTTCTTTGATTATCTTATACTAATCCTCAAAGACTAATGCTTTTTCAGCACTGATTATGTATCTGAGGATGTCCATCATGGGGAATAAAGTAGTGAGCGTGTTTTATCATAATCACAATATATATCAGAGTTGAACATACTAAGTTCCTAATACAATACACCTGAGCTAGCATAAAGTTGGTATCTTTGTCTGCACCCCGTGGGGTGGGAGTGCGGTTCAATTCCAACTAGCGCTCTGAATCAATCAGGAATTAATTGCAGCCCCAAACCAAGTCAGTTTATTGAGAGAGTGAATTTGATAGTACCTACGTTAATATAGCGTCTTGGGTTGCCTGGAGGAGATTGTTTTTAGCGATAAGTATTTTTTTTAGTCACTCTGATTCTACTTTAGGATTTACATGAAAATAGCGTCTGAGGTTGCATGAAGGAGATTGATTTTAGCGATAAGGCCACCATTTTTGTAAATTATAATACCATGGTCCTGTTTCAGAATTCCCTGTGTCGTGGGTATCAGTAATCACGAGTACCAAGATACCACAACACCCAGATCGGAACATACATCTGCAGAATATCCAAACAATTGATCTGAAGCGGGAATCGAACCTTGCGTTTCTGCTACTCGCCCGCCACGCCACTGAGGCCGTCACTTTGTAAACTATGTAACTAGTTCTTATAGGTTTTTATGTTAGGCGCTATGTACAATAAATAGTTTATTGTGCATAGTGTGCACGACGCGACGCGGAGGGAGAACGTCGCGATCATTCACCTTGATGGAGACTCTCGGAATGAATTGAAACTTGTCGGTGCCTTCACCGATAGTGCGGTACGTGAAAATTCCCGTTTTTACAATATGCATAGTCAAAATCACGATAGTTTTTGGAATAAAATAAATAGTTTATTTATTTATCTTTTTTATGCAGTCACCTGCAAAAATAATTAATTTATATTAATATTTTTGCAGGTGACTAAGTATTTGGTTTATTTTATTTCACTCATTCAAATCGTTCCATCACACACTTTCTTCACACTATCCGTTTCATTTTACTTTCGTTACATGTACCGATAAAAGCATAAAATATTAAGTACAAAATAAATTCAGATACCTACATAAATATGAGTTACTTACATACGAGTACATTTGTGTGCCAACTTACCAACTGTGGGCAATGTGATTGTTCGCCTCTTTAGTATTATAAAAAAAAACTGCTGTGGTTCCTTTTTCAAACATCCATGTTCTACATTTCAAACGTAAAAGGTAGGACCTAATCGCGGTATCATTCGGGCAACATCCGCCGCAGTCTGAGAGCGGTTGAATTTTAAACGGGGAATCAACGACGCGGCCTCTCTCATAGCCGGGGAATAAACGTCACTGTCCATTGCTGACCGGGGTACAAAAGTTTCCCATGGATCGAGACAGTGAAGTATTTAGAACTTCTCTTTGTGTGTATTCTAAATATTAAAATGTGAGGTATTTGGTATTAGAACACCAAGTATTAGTGAAAATTATATTGGTTTGGCGATTTCGTAGACGCAGAAATAGATGAAAACAGTATTTTAGAGAAAATCTTATAAATTATAGTAAGCCTATCACAAGAGTTTCTTGTTTGCTTAGGACTTCATACAAATTTTAAACAGTTCATAAATTAAACACTGCATCGTCACTGCTGACGTGTGTCATTTCAAACTCAACAGAATCACACTGTTAATGAAAAACACTGTTTAGGTAAACAACTATTTGAATATCTTTATAGGTAAGACCCTTAGCGTAAATCAACTAGATATTGTAATTTATGCAATCTGTTTAATTCCTTTGAATCCCTGAAACCATAAAAATCCTACCAAACAATAAATGCTTATGCAAATTGAATTGTCCAGTTGCGAGCTTCAGTAGTGCTACCAATTCCATGAAATGGATAATAATAATAGTATACAGATGTGAAACTAAACTTAAGAAACACCTTAACATAATAACGGTACATTCTAGAAACAGAATCTAATATATTGTTCGCAAACCATGAATTTGCTTCAAAAACATCAGAACCACAACAAGAAAGAAATATTAGTAAAGTAATGGATTGTTTAAAAGGCAATGCATAGCATATGCTTCTGTATATACATTTTTAGTGACGTGCTTAAATTTTCTTGAGCTAGAACTTAGTTTATTTAGGATTACGTACCCTAATCTCGTAGCTCTACGTGTTACTAATATTACTGCATCACACCACACGTGTGAGATGACGAGTCTCACACGTGTGGTGTGTTCGTTCATTTTGTCAGCACGTTGCGTTTACAAAGTAGTTTCACTTCTGTACTCAAGATTTTCATTGTTGTACTATCATTTATTCTGTGGTCTGTTGCCGTGGATTTCCTGTTGATTGGAGTTGATAACGCGATTTGTGGCCGTATTGCACGATTCTTTAAACGTTGGTCGGTTTAAAAAGTAAAAATAGAGCAATAGAACATGTCGGTAAGCAACGCTTTGTTACTGTAAGTGAATTGTTTTCCAGTTTAATTAGAGGATTTCTTTTTGATCTCTGGCAACCTGGTTTGACAGTTTGAGAAGTCGATTTGTGTGAAAAAAAAACTGCAGTAAATCACAAATGTTTCAAAACGTTTTTTCATCATCTATTGCAGGGTCTTCTAGTAACTTGTGGCTTTAAAACTTACCTAAGAAACATCTTCAAAGACATATAGATTGCAAAAAAAGATTACAATCCAAAACGGCTTATGTTTTGGAGATAAATGGTAATAGACAAATAAACAAATACACAAAAAAGCAACCTCTTATGGCAAAAGTTTACACGGGCTCCTGTCGTCACGGGTAAAAAGAAAATTCATCATTCGTAGAATGGTAGCGATACTTCCTAACCATCAACTGAGATGTGAATAAAACCGCCGAGGAATACAATTGCGTTAGAAATACTCTACTGTACCTAGGCACTTATGTACCCAAGATTTTGGTTGTGGTGCGCATTATTCTAAAAAACACGTTTTTTTTTTAAATTAAAACTACAGTTTCACAAGACATTTTACTGCATTTATATTTTATAAGTTTTTTTTTCATTTATTTAAGGACTTATAAACATGGTTTATGTCAGACCCATAAGGTAACACAGTTATACATAACGAAAATAAATATTCCCCTAAGAAAACAGGTACACATTGTAAAACTACAACAAGTAAATAATGTAATACCTACTTACTGACACATACCTACAAGTATGTGTCAGAAACCAAGCATTATTGATTTCTGACACATACTTGTAGGTAAAACTTAAATGTTGATATCCAAGTGCATTCATACCGAACTTTTGTTCCCTCAAATACATCAAACAGAGAGTATAAAAGTGCGAAACTATTCAACTATTCCCAGCGTGAGTTTCTCAATATTTATGAAGCGAAGTTGCTTCAGCCGTCATCAATCACAAAGTTATAAATAAAACAATAAAAGGTAAAAACTTACCGAGGGTCGGCAACAATATTGCGAAGGAAAACCCACTTATTGGAATAATATGGAGATTGTGATATTAGAAATATCGTGGGACCGCGATAACTCTTCACTTTTGTGAGTGGTTTGTTTGTGTGCGGGTTCTTTGTTTTTTTTTAATATGTTGATCTCGGAATAGGACTTAAAAATATCAAATTTACACTAAATATTTCAAATTTTGTTGACAGGATTGATTTGCTTTCATGCTTAGGCTTGCTTAGTACAATAATCGAGAACTTTTGTGATTTTACGAATTTACATTTAAATTCGAAGAAATTCGAGAAAATAATGATTTGGTTATAAGTCTAGCACTTAATGGATTTAGACCAAACGTTGCATAGCGTAATAAACTAATAGGTGGTTTTATTGATAATTTTATATAATCCTACTATCTTACTAATATTATACACGTGAAAGTTTGTGAGGATGTTTGTTACTCTTTCACGCAAAAACTATTGAACGGATTTTGATGAAACTTTACGATAATATAGTTTATACATTAGAATAACACATAGGCTACTTTTTATCCGGGTACCACGCGGGCGAAGACGTGGGCAGAAGCTAGTTTTATATAATCTAGGTGTAGTATAAAATATTTGAATGACCGACTAGCTAGTAATCAAACCGAGACCAGATACAAAGGCCCCAATTTCAAAGATAAATGCAATACAAAGACGTTCGAGTCCTTAACTAGCCCTTTTTTTGAAACAAACAAGCAGCGGAAACAAGTTTTTTTTTTAATGCTCGACATTTATCACACAGCATCATCTAGCCCCAAACTAAGCAGAGCTTGTATTATGGGAACTACATGACTGATATACTACTTAAATACTTTTTTTTTGTAAATACATACATATTATACATAGGAAAACACCCAGACCCGAGTGTTTTCATTTATTAATTCTATAATAGATTTGTTTATTGAATGTACCGTTAACGAAACTAATTTAAAATGGACAACGTCACAGCTCTAGTTTTAAATAAGAAAAATAGATCAACTATGATAGGTATTCCATTTTAAAAGCACAAACGGTAGTCCGAAATGGATTCGAAATAAGTTATTTATGATAAATCGTATAAATCATTTGCCGGCGCCTCCAGCCAGCTATGCGATATAAGTGTGCGAGACTTGTGTGTGATTCGCGAAAGAGATATCTGCGGTACTCAGTGAACTTTTACTTGGTTCTTTGACGACAGAAAAGTATGGATAAGCCGTATTTAATTGGTATTAAATACGGCTGATATTATGGCGAAATATTGTCATGTTACATTTCATATGACTTTTTAAGAGAACACTATAGCGATTTAAGAAACAACCCTCTTTTGTTTTGCGCGGTCTAATTAAATAAGTAGCTTCTTATTAAGTTGGTTCACGTAAAAAAATATGAATATTATTTAAGGTATAAAGATATTTATATTATTTAAGGGTGTTTTCTATGTATAATTTGAATGTATTTACAAAAAAGTATATAAGTAGTATATCAGTCATTTAGTTCCCATAGTACAAACTCTGCTTAGTTTGGGGCTAGATGATGCTGTGTGAAAAATGGCCTTCATTATTAATTTATTATGTATTTATTATACTTTTTGTGAGTAAAATTTTGGCAGAATTTCAAATTGTAAAGGCTTCAAAAGTGCCAAAACTAAACTATAAGTAATTTACGAGTAGGACATTAATTAAGTAGCGAAAGTTAGGTATATTCATAATTAAAATGACTTCGATGGCGCCACGGGTAACCAACCAACTGAGACGCAAAATCTACTTAATCCTTAGGCTTAGGCTTAAATCCTACTGCAGGACTAGATCATTAGCATTTTAACTTTATCCTTGTTACTCACGATGTCAGGAACCATTATATGGGTTTGAGGTATAAGATTTATATTTGTTTCTTTGTCTGCTAGCATTTATCTTCGAAGCGGCTTATCCGATTTAAAGCGTAGGTATATGTGAATTGAGCTTAATTTGGAGTTCTTAGAAACATTTTTTTCTCAGTAATTTTTAATTAAAAAACTTCAAAAATATATATGCTAATAGATAAACTCTTTATTGCACACCAAATCAAAATACAAAACACAGGAATTCATAAACATAAAAGGTACAATGGGCGGTCTTATCGCTAAAAGCGATCTCTTCCAAACAACCTTTGGATGGACAGGATAAAATGCAATCAAAAGACTAATCTACATAATATATGGCATATTCTCATTGCTTAAATTTTTTTTAAAGTTATTTATCATATTAGAAATATATATGTATGTATTATTGTATGAATTGTATGACTTCAAACATGGTTCTTTGTTTTGCCACATGTCACAACGGTGGCAATAGATGCAAAAAAATTTGCTTAAATAAGCATGTCCATACAATAATTTCGTGAATAGTACTTAAAGTGAACTTTTTTTCGTTACCTCATCTCAGCCTATACGCCACTTGTAATGCATTTAATATTTCATATCGGCTCTATCGGTATCTGCTGGGTAATAAATAACTAACAAAAACGAGGGGACCACCAAACCCATCAATACGGTATTAGGTTTATATTGTTGGTTTTGCTATAACTTTGAATGTGCTCAGGTTTTAAAATGGATTTTGTAATATGGATGTAAGTGATGGTGTTTGGTTGTGCCTCTATAAATAGATAAGTTGTATCCTTCGTTAAAACCTTCTATCAATTCCAGAAGTCATCGTTTTCGCTTGATCCTGTTTTGCTGAGTCGCGACTGTGCATATGTATAAGTATTTATATAGGTAAATATTGTATTTGTATTCAAATAAATTTTATTATATTTTGCTGTAGAATGTTTTATGAATAATATTATTTAAGATAGTTTACACAAATTATAAATTACACCCGGGAAGTGGCCGGCACTTCAAAATCATATATAATCCTTCCCATCCAAAGGTTGTCTGGAAGATATCGTTCTTATTGCTTTAAGCGATAAGACCGCCCGCTGTACCTTTATCATAATATGCTATTGTTTATTTTGTTTATATGATAAGGTGTACAATAAAGTATTTTCATTAATTCATTCATCATAGAATCAGAAAGTCTGGAGGTAGCCCAAGATCGTTCGTCATGGCACTCCTAAAGACCTTTATCCATTGGTGGATACATCAAAATGTTCACATTTCTAAAAAAAACTAGTGTAATGCCCACGACTTTAGCTTTATCTTCCTGCTTCTATGTACCTTAAGGGACTGAATCTCGTAAAATCCAATTTTTCTAGAATTTTAGGTTTTTGGGATTTACTCGCCTTTGCACATGTCCTATATGTAAGTTTCTTGTCTGTATTCTCTGTATACAATAAAAATAAAGGACCATGACTGTGTTTTGATTGTCAGTCAGTCAGTAAGTCACGCGACGATCTTATATATTTATAATCAAGGATATACAGGCGAGAAAGTGTCGACGCCTACCCACATAGAAGACCATTTGACGACCGATGTGGCGCGGTGGGCGAAGGTCCGCCTGCGACACAGGAGGTTGCGGGTTCGATTCCCGACCTGGGACAAATGTTTGTACGATCTGCAAATATTTGTTCCGGGTGTTCTGGGTATTTTCTATGTATAAAAAAAAAATATCTATCTATGTAATGTATTGTATTAAGTATATCAGTCATCTAGTAATACACAACCCATAACACAAGCTCTGCTTAGCTTGGGGCTAGATGATGCTGTGTGGATTGTCCAGCATTATTTATTTATTTTATTATTTTATTCTTTTTCAGCACGTCTTTGTTGCAAGACCGGTTTCAAACCAACAGCTTTCGGATCGGACGTCGTGGTGAGGCCATTAGGCCGACATATCTATCTTATTGAACCAGTACCGAGCCATGCAACAATGTCCAATGTTCCACACTCACAATGCGTTGTTCGAATTCAACGTCAAAAGCGCTAAACGCTGAATTTATTGCGATGCGATTTAAATCGGCGAATTAACGACATTGCGGTGGTTACACGGATTTATTCATACTCCGTGCAGTGAAACTATGCATGTGATTGTATCGTGCGATTTCACAAATGTGCTATTTTGTATAATAAATCTATCTTTTCAGAAGTTGAACAAACTGTTAGTACAGGCTCTTTTTCTCTTCTTTTTTCTTCTTATTTCTGCCTTTATTTCACGACGATAGTTCCATATACTCAGTTTTTCCGATAACACAGCTGTTGCATAGTCGAAACATCGGAAAAATAATTAAATATATACATACATACATACATATATTCACGCCTGTTTCCCGGAGGGGTAGGCAGAGACCAAGGATTTCCACTTGCTACGGTCTTGGCATACCTCTTTCGCTTCATTCATCCTCATCACATTATTCATACAGGCTCGGCGGTTTAGTGTACTTCTGACCTGGCCTTTCTCTAAAATGTCTCCAATTTGGTCAGAGTACGTTCGCCGAGGCCTTCCTCTACCAACTATCCCATTCACGCTCGCCTTGTATACTTGTTTTGTTAATCTACTTTCGTCCATCCTTTCTATATGCCCAAACCATCTCAACATACCTTTCTCAACTCTCGTTACTACATCTTCATTCACTCCACACTGCTCTCTTAGCACGCTGTTCCTCACTCTATCACTCAAAGTTACACCACACATACTTCTCAAAGCTCTCATCTCCACTGCATTCACTCGACTTTGATGTTTCTTCTGCCATACCCAACTTTCAATTCCATACATTAATGTCGGCACTAACACTCCTTTATGCACGGCTAGTCGTGCCGTCTCAGACAATTGCCGGCTGCTCATGTTGGAGTGAAGTGCCCCATTCACTTGATTTCCAGCATTCACTCTCCTTTCAATATCTTTCTCATGCTTCCCATCTCTAGTAAACAAAGTCCCCAGATATACAAATTCTTTCACTTGTTACTAAAAATATATAAACGCGATAAAGACCCGGGAAAACAATAAAATGGTAAAAGCGATAAAATAAAACTTTGAACTTTCTCTATTGCGTAAGTCTTCTTAGTTTTGGTTGCAAAAAATCTGCGTAAAAACAATTAATATAGCATTTAAATACTTAGTTCATAAGTGATGATATATATAATTACTAGCTTCTGCACACGGCTTCGCCCGCATGGTACCTGGATAAAAAGTAGCCTATCTATTATTTTGATGTATAAGCTATATTACTGTAAAGTATCATCAAAATCCGTTTAGTAGTTTTAGCATGAAAGTATAACAAACATCCATCCTCACTAACTTTCGCATTTATAATAATATATTAGTAGGATATAGTCGGAACTGGCCAGTTCCAGGTAGCTTAACATTACCAAAGCAGTGAAATTCATGAATCACATAATCGATGCCTCTTAAAAAAATACACGATTTTCGCGCATATTTCCCAGCATTTGGGGTGTCTCATAAATCTTCGGCATCCTGATTTACAACCGATGACTAAATGTTTGATTTGTACCCGTAAATCGAGATAAACGCAGGAACGTATCAGCCATAGCGTGAACTGCTGTTTTTATGCGAATTATAACACAAAAGAACGGCTGAAAACCGTATGAATTTTTTGCCTACGTATTTGGCTCATCGTAAGTTTTTCCTATGAAGAAGAAAAGTATAGAACAAAGGCTGCAGGAAAAGGTATAATTTTAGCAAGTTATATAAAAAACTATTGACCGCCACTTTGTTCGTGTTGAGTTTTTTTTTCATGCTAAATTCATCTTCCTGTTTCTCCCTTAAGGGATGGAATTATTATGAACCTACTAAAATGTTACCTCTAAATGTTACCTGCTCTATTGTACCTGAGTTAATTCTGTGCGTTGATTGTCAGTGAGTCAGTCACATAATAATTTAATGTTTGGATTTTTTCGTTACATTCCTCAAATTACTAAGTAACCAAAATATTCCTACGAAAATCTACAAATGTACGATATATAGTACTTAAATCGTAGTCTGATCAATAATACCATGCCCCATTGGTAGAGTGAGTGAAGTGAAGTGAAGTAAGTGAAACTAAGGCTAACTTCTCATTAGTAAAGCTAATGAAATCTAATTAAATCAGGATCGTTGTAAGTGGAAACCCGTGATCTCTACCCCTCCGGAAAACAGGCATTACTTTCTGTATGTACTATGTAGAATAAGACAGAAAAACTATGGAATCTTACTCTATGACTTTTCAAGCACCACTCTGCATCTATATAAAATCGCAGCACGACTTCACTCTGCATCAATGGAAATCGTATTTGTATTGTTGGAAAAAGGTTTTCAAATAAATTTCCTAGACAAAAGTCCGTATTACCGCAATCACAAGTGCTCAACTTTAATTAACAGTTTCATTCCACTAGAAAACATTGCGCAACTACGTTAGGCGTCTATTCAAAACTGCGAATGTGTAAGCTTGATAGCGTATAATTTATGAACTGTTGAAAGGGACATTGTTATGGAATTAGACGTACGGTAATGCGGGTCCGTTTGGTGGATTACAGCTCTACATACCTAAGAAATTATCTCTCCCATCAACACTGAATACCAAGTCCGTTTGCCGTGGCAGTCAATATCAACGTTAATAACTTAGTCATTAAAATTAGAAGAAAGAAAGAAAATACAATTCAACACACGATAACACAAAAAGGATTTAGGTACCTATGAATATGCATCCAACAGTTACGTACATAGTCCAAACTCCACACTAGGAGTTTTCTGTGTCGTGGTTTTCAGGAACTACGAGTACCAGTCACATTCGTCCTGCAGCGGGAAGCGAAGCCACACCTCTTGTATCTGAATCGGCTACTCACCGGCCTCGCCACCGAGGTCCCGTAGGAGGGTTATAAATAGGTAACAGCGCAGAATACCTAGCCCTCTCCGTGACGTGTGAGCTAGAATAATTTATCAAATATCATGGGAAGGGATCTCTAAAAGTGACCGTGGATCGGTTTTTCTTTGACCTACCTATGTCTAAAATCTAAATTTTTCTTAGGTATATCCAAGAGAAAAAAAGATATACGTATATCTTACTAAAATAAACTCTCATAGTCAATTTAACAATTTGACTCTTTGATGTAGCTAATGTATTTGTAAATATCGCTAGCAAAGCCACATGTTAGCGAACAATGGCATGAGAAGGGGAAAGTATAATTTATTTTCGAGTTAAATCTTTTGTGGTAATGTGACGGCTCTATTCCAAGTTGTTTTGATTTATCGTTGAACCGGTTGAAGTGTCGCTACAATTGCAGGTTTCAATTTGAAGATTGATGATTATTTATTCGTTTGTTGGAAATACATTTGTGTGCTAGGTGTTTTTTTTAAGCTGCAAAAGTGGCTAATAACACTTTTGCAGCTTAAAAGTGGCTAATAACCATACGGCAAGCGGTAAGCGGTTACCGTAAATTATTGATGCTTTCACCACCAGAGGGTAACAGGAACTGTTACAGTTTGAAAAGGTTACGCGAAAAATATTATTCTCTAGGTGTTTTTTCCAATAAAAATACCAACTTGTGTACTATAATATTGTAGCCCTCTTCCCTTTAACATCTACCTAAAAATACTCCTTTAAGTCATACAAAAAGAATCCTTCAGAGCAGGCAACGTAATAACAGTGCCCCAGGTGTTTTAGATATGATTAGGCGACGGTAACCGCTTTCCATCAGGTGGGCTGCATGCCTGACTGCCCCGTTGTACAAATACATATACGATTGCAAGAAAACGCTTAGACAAAGACACTAACAAATAAATAACCTCTTATCCGAAACACATACAGCGGTTTCTACTATCGATCGCCCGTAAGAATACGATACAATGAAACATGCCTTAGAGTTAGTCAGGGGTAGCACACTATTTGAAAACGAGGATCGTGCGAGGGGCTCAGTTTTATAACTGAGTCAGCACACTGTGGTACCACAATTAAGGCGAGGCAACGAGGTGGTTTCTGAACGAAGTTGAGTGAGGCAGTCTTGGGAACACAGTGTGCACTGTGCGTGTTGTGTGGTGTGGTAATGGAGTGGAGTGCTATGTGCGAGCCAAAACGATCTTTCCTCGCGGATCGGCTCGCGCCTAGTTCGATTGTGCAACTGTGTTGGTGTGGAGGACTCACCACTACTTAGCGTAACCTCAAGCGTCTGACATTTGAAAGACAAATAGGAAATAGAATGCTATTTCGAGGCAACGCCGAGTCTGCCGAATGTTATTATGAGTTATTTAATTCAAATAAATAGAGAACAATGGGAAAAGTGTATCTTTTTGACATGTTTTGTTGCCCGAGGGCATAAAGATAAATATGGACAACTTTTTCCACAACAAAAAATCTGAAAATCAAAGTAAACAGCCTTTTCAAATCGCTGAGCGAATTCAGACACCAAAGGACACAAAACACTTCTCACACGCTCCACATCACAAATTGAGAAACAATTCAAACGAGTTTCTAAATTTCAATTTCAAGCGAAGAGTTTAAAGTAAAACGATGAAAAAGTGCTTAGTTCGACGCTAATTCAAAAAGTTATTTTCATTACGTTACGTTTTCGCGTTAGAGTGCGCCACAAGCAAGAATACAAAACATCAGGACATGAAAAAACGAATCGAATAGGGGTAGAGGTGAGTTCTATGGTTATGCGGAGTTTTGCAGGATTTGAGGTTCATTGGTTGGTTGTGAATACTCATACTCATTTATTTTTAATCATGGGAAACTATATAGTACACTTGGTTACGTCGAAAACTTACATTGTAGGACTTGGAAGGGTGCTAGAAACAGGCAAGTATTTTACTTGCACACCTATGTTTACATAATTAAGTTACTTAAGAATATATTAAATTAATGCTGTAAAGGGGCATAATCCAACAAAAAAATATATAAATGTAGGTACAAAAGAGGAAGTTTAAAAAAAAACAAGTAATAATAAATAATATCAGCTGCTGTGAAGGGGCATTGTCAAAGAAAGTGATTAAGAAGTAAGCGTATTATATACATAAATAAGATTATATTTACAACGACAAGGCGGTACATCTGAAAAATAAAAAATAATAACATGACATACCTAGAGGTATATAATGATGAATAAATAAAATTATTCGATCTCACATTGTTTTTCAAGGGTAAAGAATTTAAAGTAGAGTATATAAATTAAGTAGCATAAAATGAATACAAACAATTTACCACATTCCCAGCCTCCAAAGCTTTAGACATTGGTTCAGCCTGCCAAATTGGCCGTTCATCATTGCCATTTTGATAGTGTTTAAAAGTACCCTAGGTCTGGAACGCCTGTTATGCATATGGCCACGGCCCAGCTATAATACCCCTCTCTTCTGTTGTATGATGCAATAGAACTGAAAATCCGGGAAAATTATAAAGAAGTAAATGCGTTAAACAACCGTAACTAACTGAGCATTTTTTTTTTGCTGGGGTTTTCATAATCTAGCCCCGAAATAAACAGAGTTTGTAATATGGGAACTACATGAATGATATCCTTCTTATATCCTTTTTTTGTAAATACATACATATTATATATAGAAATCACCCAGACCCGAGACAAATATTTGCAGTTCATACAAACATAATTATTTCTGTAACGTGCATTAAAAACAAACCAGAAATTTATCAACAAAAGGAAGTTTTTAAAAGGGCAGTTTTGTCCGGAAATAAGATATTTCTGAGTTGTGAGACAAGGAAGAAAAGAGTTAATATTTTTAGTCAAACATACTCGTACAATTATTGTAAAACTAAACGTTTTGTAAACATGGCTTATTTCTTCCGAGAACTATGTCAGAAGTCCACTATAGAACAGCCTTGGGGCATGTTGGAAAGCTCTGGACAAACTATCAAAGTTCTTTTGTTAAACAAGTTGCCTTCCGGATTATTATGAAATGAAAAATGTATTTATGTCTGTTACAGAAATAAACTAATATATCTTGTAACACAATTTGTATAATATATTGGTTACAGTAGCCAATATAATATACAAATTGTGTTACAATGGTTTCAGTATAAAAATATTTGAGTTAGATGACTTCGCTCTTACTTATCCAATTATGAAACTCTTCATGATATCCATAAAACTCAATAAGTTACCATAAAACTTAATAATATCACAAATGCTTAAATAAACTACGGTTTCGCTGAAAGGAAAGTGTTACACCATTATAGGTATTAAAAACCTGTAAGATTCAAAAAGGTCACTATATATTAATGTGTGACATATTAAAATGATTTCAGCAGGACATTATAAATGAAACCACGCATTCAAAACATATTCAAAGTTTTTGTATTCAAAAAATAATTTAAAAACATTCCTTTATGACATAAAATTAATAATATGAAAACATTTAATTTCAAAGCTTCCTAAACTGCAGGGGCGTCACGCCACGCCGAAAATTAAAGGATTCCACCCGTCCAAAACAAATACGAGCATTTTTATATTTTATTTTATTTTTGTTTTTATAAAAAGCGTCCGGAAATGGCGGAGCACTCGCAGGTGGGAATTTAAATAATCTGACAGGGATTAAAAGTAGAAATATCAGCTTTTGACCGTCGCCTCGGGGCCGACGAGATTATCCACATTATAATTGTACGAGGATGCTTAACCGCGGTACTATGTGATTATAGAGCGAGGTTTTACATCGGATGTGAACACACGACATGCCGACTAGCTAAATGTACAAATTCATTTTTGTATCGGACAATAGCAAAGCATGTGTAATGGTTATAGAAAATATCCTAATTATCCGACGGATAGATTAATTCAAAACACTGGTAAAAACACCTTACTATATTCATAATTTGATGTTAATGTATCAAACATCCTGACCCCACACTAGAATTCCCTGTGTCGTGGTTATCAGGAACTACGAGTACCGTGGTACTAACACCCGGAACAAATATTTGCAGAACATGCAAATATTTGACCCGCGGCGAGAATCGAATCCTCTCTTCGGTCGCAGATGGCTACTCGCTTTAAGTAATGCTGTCGGGTGACACTCACCCAAAAATAGGTTCTGATAACCAACGTAATATTATTATGCTATTTAGCTCAGACGTCGATGAGGACTAGGTATTCTGTGCAGTACTTACTTCAGCTAAAAAAAAAGTATATAAGTAGTATATCAGTCATGTAGTTCCCTTAATACAAGCTCTGCTTAGTTTGGGGCTAGATGATGCTGTGTGAAAAATGTCCAGCATTATTTACCTGCCTGCCTGCCCCTGTACACAGCAGACACAGACTGCCCTGCGACACAGGAGGTTGCGGGTTCGATTCCCGCCCTGGGACAAATGTTTGTACGATCTGCAAATATTTGTTCCGGGTGTTCTGGGTATTTTTCTATGTATAATAAAAAATATCTATCTATGTAATGTATTGTATTAAGTATATCAGTCATCTAGTACCCATAACACAAGCTCTGCTTAGCTTGGGGCTAGATGATGCTGTGTGGATTGTCCAGCATTATTATTATTATTATTTACTTTACTTTACTGGCTACCTATAACGGTAGAGCCGCAATACATACGTGACTTTTACGTATCTTTATAAATATTCTAAGAAATTGTGTGTCTCAAATAAATTTTAATTTCATTCTTTATAAGGTCAGCAACTTCTCTATAAAATGCAATGGCGTAAAATTAATGCTTTTAGCTTTCATACTCTCTACAAGACTACGTTTACCGCATGTCATACTTGACATGAAAAGAACTATAGAATGAATCCCATCCAATATTAGAAGACGACGTGGAAGACCCAGAATGAGATGGACGGATCAGCTCGACGCTTACGTAACAATATAGGGCCGAATTCATAATAGGGGCTCCCTTAGGGGACTGTTCAGGCGCTAAGTAAAAATTCAAGTGCTAATTTATGTACCCAGTCATAAGGAAAATGCTGAATGATGGTTTTAAGGGGATTGTTCAACCCCCGACTATGAATTCAGGCTTATAGCCTTATAGTCTGTTATAGCATCAGATTATCAAGAGTTTAAGAAAGGAAGAGAAGCGACGGCTATAGTGGGACAGCAATGGCTAAATCATAAAATTAACTAGACTCTCTGAATCTGTTCGTAGTTTTACTGAGTAATAATATGCCGTTGTTGTTTTTCTTGAAGGCACGCTTTTTGCGTTGGCTTTAATAAATTTACGCATACATATTTAAAAAATAATGAAAGCTGCGGTTGATATAATATGAGATGTAGAATATGTTATTGAAAATAAAATAAGTATTGGTTATTCATATTGTAAAAACGGGAATTTTCACGTACTGCACTATCGGTGAAGGCACCGACTAAGTTTCGTGGTAGTGCACGGCGCGACGCGGAAGGAGAAAGTTGCAACCACTGACCCTGATGAAGACTCTTGGAATGAGTCGAAACTTAGTCGGTGCCTTCACCGATAGTGCAGTACGTGAAAATTCCCGTTTTTACAATATGAATAGTCAAGTTCACGATAGTTTTTGGAATAAAAGTATTGGTTAATTTAATCAAATTCTCATTTGTACTGTAACTTTTCTTTTTACTGTGAATCAGAGCTTATAATAAATAAGAATTATAATGCTGGGTATTTTTGGGGATCATCTAGCCCCAAGGTAAGCAGAGCTTGTGTTATGGGAACTACATGACTGATGTGGATACTACTTATATATACATTTTTTTTGTAAATGAATACATATTATACATAGACAAAACCCAGACACGAGACAAATATTTGCAGATACAAACATTTGTCCCGCGGCGAGAATCAACCTCGCAACCTTCTGCGTCTCAGGCGGGCCTTCACCCACTTCGCCACAGAAGTCGTCAGAGCTTATATTTGGATTCTAATGAAAACGAATAAAAACTTTTGTTTTAACTGTCTCAACATCATATATTTGCATCATAGAGTAGGTAAGCTTTCTTTGTTTAAGTCATGTTGCTATTTCTAATCATTGTTTTTGGCCAAAAGCTTATTCACTTTTGCATGAGCGTGGCAATAAAGCCAGTATTATGGGAATGCTTTCATTTGATAGTGGTCTGAATCTGTTTATCTATCCATAGACCGCTTGCAACGGTATTTAGGTAGATAGCTGTTTTATCCGTATTTTTTGTATACATCTGTATTTATCTATATATTAGAGGTATACGTACTTGACCGATGTGGCGCGGTGGGCGAAGGTCCGCCTGCGACACAGGAGGTTGCGGGTTCGATTCCCGCCCTGGGACAAATGTTTGTACGATCTGCAAATATTTGTTCCGGGTGTTCTGGGTATTTTCTATGTATAATAAAAAAATATATATCTATGTAATGTATTGTATTAAGTATATCAGTCATCTAGTACCCATAACACAAGCTCTGCTTAGCTTGGGGCTAGATGATGCTGTGTGGATTGTCCAGCATTATTTATTTATTTATTTATTTTACTTGTACATATGAATAAATGAATTTATAACTCTGAAGTTCTCAACAAGCCATTCAAATTATAGGTAATTGCTCTGTATCAGTATAAACGCTCCTTTTATGCTGATCAAGAAACTCATATTCTACAAAAATACCTATATTTTCTACAAGCATGTTACAATAATGACGACCTCTGTGACGCAGGGTTCAAATCCCGCCGCGGGACAGATATTTGTATGATCGGTAAATATTTGTCTCGGGTCTGGGTATTTTCTATGTATAATAAGATAATATTTACAAAAAAAATGTACATAAGTAGTATATCAGTCATGTTGTTCCCATAATACAAGCTCTGCCTAGTTAGGGGCTAGATGATGCTGTGATGTGAGTTACATACAAGATTTTATTTTAAAAACTATCGTGAACTTGACTATTCATACTGTAAAAACTGGCATTTTCTCGTACTGCACTATCGGTGAAGGAACCGACTAAGTTTCGACTCATTCCGAGAGTCTTCATCAGAGTGAGTGATTGCGACTTTCTCCTTCCGCGTCGCACGGCACGACGTGGAAGGAGAAAGTCGGTGCCTTCACCGATAGTGTAGTACGTGAAAATTCCCGTTTTTACAATATGAATACATACAAGATCTTTATGGATATTCAAAAAAATACTTTCCCTACTAAAGTGAGCAAAAACGACTTTCCCCAAAACCCAAATGGTTTTCCTTTATAGAAAACAAACATTATCAAAAAGAGCAACAAAGGCCCGCGTAATGAAGCCGTATCTTTAATGGGCGCGATAAGGGCTAAATGTTTGCCCACACGCCAAATAATAAGCGACTCGATCATTTACGAGTGGAGAGGGGATGTTTTGACGAGAAAAAAGAATCCCTCAGTCTGATGCTATCGCTTGATAGCATCAGACTATGATACAGTTTGAATAGAGGTGTTGATTAAAAGTACTTTACAGGATAACTAAGTAAAATTTGATAGATAAATCATTATCGATGTCCTAGTAATATTTTAAAGGCGTTATGTAAGTTTTCTAGAAGTTACAATTGCTGAGACTAAATTTTTTTTTTTTACAATCTTTCTACATATTTGACCTTTAACCAGCAGTGAGATGAAAAAGGTTAACTAAAAACAATTCAAGATACTGTGACAAGTTAATAATTTAATTAGTTTTAATTAAGTTGTAAATAAATAAAAATAGAAAAAGTTGGCTGTAGTCACGTGATATCTCAAAAATTAATGTAATTTCCATACAATTTAATTTCTCCAGGTAATTTAATTAATTCAGGTATTAGGGACAGGTGTCGTGAAAGTGTTCAGTGCGCCTCTCAGAGACTTCTTTGCGTTCCACATGTCTTCGGATTTTGGGTTCTAGAACATGCCGGTTTCGTGGTGATGTTTTCCTTCACCGTTTGAGAGCATCATATTTAAACAGACTGTCAGTTAAACTAATTAACCAAATATGGGTAATGGTTGCAAATTTCGGGCGATGCGTTTATACCATCGCCGTTTATTAAATACGCAGAACAGAAGCTGTATTTGTTATTTATTTAATTATTTATTGAACAAGAAATAAAAGTGTACAAAAGTAAAAGGCTTAATGCTAAAAGCATTTTCCACCTGCCAACCTCACCTGTATACAAAGAGGGCTGGCGTGCTACCTTAAAAGTAACAAAAATAAAAACGGTTACCATACAATATTATACACTTAAAAGAAACAACAAAAAATAATAGGATAAAAAAATAAAGGTAGGTATATAATATCATTAGTGGAAACAGCTGAGTATCTTTAAACTCCAAATTATTAAAAGATACATTATACCTACTTAATATACATAAATAGATTGAAAATTCATTTAATAATAGATAAATATAATAATACAAAGAATAGTGGAAAAGGACAGAAATAATATTATATTATACATAAGGCTAGTATTAAAGTGTTACTAAAAAAAACTCTACAAAACATAATTGATACATGACGACCTTTATTAGTGAAATATTTGCAAAACGATAGCCCTCATTGAGCAAGCTCTTGAGCTAAAAGGTACTCGACACGTTAAAATATTTGTTCACCTATCCTCCGTCCTCTGGGAGTGTTGTTTCTATGAATAAAATAACAATTATAGGTTCTCCCGTCCCTCCGGTGCGTGCTTAATTCCGTTTGAAACAATATTCATCTGGCGATTTAGGAGCATACGGCCAATTAAAACAACACACATGGACATTATTATCAAAATTCTACAGAAGTCCACTGTTGGATATGCAATGATCCTACTACTATTATAAACATGAAAGTTTGTGAGGATGGATGTTTGTTACTCTTTCACGCAAAAACTACTGAACGATTCTGATAAAACTTTACAATAATATAGCTTAAACATCAGAATAATACACCAAGAATAATACAGAATTGACGACCTCTGTGTCGCAGTGACGACATTCCCGCCGCGGGACAAATGTTTGTAACTGTAAATATTTGTCTCGGGTCTGGGTTTTTTCTATGTATAAAATGTATGTATTTACAAAAAAAAATAAGTAGTATATCAGTCATGTAGTTGCCTTAATACAAGTTCTGCTTAGTTTGGGGCTAGATCATGCTGTGTGAAAATGTCCAGCATTATTATTATAATACATAGGCTACTTTTTATCCGAGTACCACGCGGGGGAAGCCGTGGGCAGAAGCTAGTAATTATATATCCCTTAATGAGTGCCGTGCCGTATGCTACCTACATAACTTCTCGCAACCTAGGTATCTGTCGCTTGGGTATGGGGCATTCCTACACTGTACTTCATTTGATTTGTTGTTACCGTTCGAGAATCCATCCTCCCCAATTTCAGTTTTTCTTCCTAATTGTTCATATATTTTACAGCTAGCAATTGTTAAATTTCTCATAGAACATGTCAATTCTCCCGTTTATTAATAAAATTATTTAAATAACCGTATTCCTATTATAACGTACTATGCAAACTACATTAGAGTAACTAAATAAGTTGTAACATAATGTTTTAGTTCGCATTTTTTGAGTATCAAGTTCTGAATGCATGATTTCATTTTTCAGGTGTTTTAAAATGTGTTTTAAAAACGTCATGTAACTAAATGAGGGTATAAAGATATCCAGTTCCCAAGCAACAATGTTCACGAACATGCTCGCTATACAATAGAGCAGTGAATCTCTCAAGGGACGTATGAAGTTTGTTCTATTCGTCATTGCTCCCATTATTTGATGTGGGATTGCGAGGCGATGCAGAAATTTAGTTTTGATGACACCCACCACCTACCACTAGCTGCCATAATGGGAGGCGGATTAATAATTGCCTGAGGGTGGAAATTAGTTTGAGTTAACCCGATATGAAGGCATTGGTTTAATAATAATGCAATAAAGACAAGTCTTTTGTGATGGACCAAAGAGTTGATTATTTTATTTTATGCTGAAGACTAATCTAAGAAATAAAGACAGCGGTATAGCTCTCAGCATAACAAATTTAAGTAGCAATTGCCTATATAGATTTGCAGAACAGCTGGAGAATAAAGGTCTAAAATCGTGATCACAAACTGACTGACAAAATGATATATTGTAAGTAAACCCAACCCGAAGTCGGTAGACTGAGTAGTGAGTAGACTTAGACCATCATCATGGTACTCTATGAAATATATTTTTTGCCGTGGTATTATACAGGCTGTTTTTAAGTTATTTTTGTCAAAATTTGAAAAATGGTCTACTACAACAAACGGCTTTTTAGAAATTCTAGTGGTTTATAAACAATACAATTTGTGAAACCATTTTGGGTAACTTGAATTTCACGAATTGAGACGTTTTCGAACGCATAATGAAGCTTACGAAATTAATAAATTATTTTGAGGAGCTATCAAACAATAATGGCACTTACAATAATCTTTATTGGCAGTAAAGAACCGTAAGATAAAAGATCACATAAAACCGCTGTAAAATCGTTTTTACTTTTACGTGTTCTATCGGCATTTACTTAGTTGTTGTTTTATAGGGAAATAGCCGTAAAGGGAAGTTTGAACGATTGACAATATCATAGCAATATTATATCCACCAGCAAATATCTCGAAGAAGATAATGGTAAACCTATTTTGAATTCAAACCTTATCTATCTATGTATATAAATGAAAATCAATTGCCGCATGTATAAAAGATCATCACTTGAGAACGGTTTGACCGATTTGGATGTTTTGGCTCATTTTTTTTGTTATGTTTGTATTAAAGAAATATTTTGGAATATTCACCGGAAAAGTTGGTAATTCGGATGACCCCTATGAGAAGCTAGGGTGGGTGGCTAAATTTAGATAAATACAAAATCCTGGGTATAGTTGCAATATCCCCCACTTGCATTCCGTTTACAATGTATAGTAAATTCAGTTACCTAGCTGCTGGCCATTACGTGGAAATAAAACTCGTTGCTCGCGGGTCAGCATCTAGTTCCCTTCTAGATTTTTTTTGAAATTTCCTCGCTTTTTAATATTATTAGTAGGTGTTCATCGGGATTAAACTACCACAAGGCTTTATGCCGAGAAAAATAAGATGTATGTACCTACTGATCACTGGAGGAACTGAAACAATAACACACAAAAATCAGGTTTTTTCTTTAAAAAAACAAAAAAAAAAATGGGTCTTAGTTTGTTCAAATTTATCTTGTATTTGTTGGTACGTGCAAAACTGACTATTCTTTCAATAACATAGATTTCGCTGCATCCCGAGATTATCTGGAAGAGATTGCTTTTAAGCGAAATGACAGCAAATTATACTTTTAGTTTTTTTTTGTCTTGTGGTGTACAATAAAGTATTTTAATTTAAGCATCCTATTACTATTATAAACAAGAAAACTTTGATGATGGATGTTTGTTACTATTTCACGCTAAAACTACTAACGGATGTTGATGAAACTTTACAATATTATAGCTTATACATCAGAATAATACATAATGTACCTTTTATGCGGGTATATATAAATTACTTTCATAACCCACTCTTCATTACACAAAGATTAGCTGGAAGTAAATGCTAATTAGCATTAAGTTCGTATAAAGCATTGGCCTCGATTCTGTAGTACACTGACTAAACTAAATTTGAACTCTCGCTCTCTTTTACTGATAGTGCAAGCAAGAAAGAGATAGCTACAATTTTAGTGCTGTCAAATTAGTCAGATTTAAGTTTTCCATACAAATTTAGTCGTGATATCAAAACATGCTGACTATAAACACGAAGAAAAGCGGCACGTAAACTGATTTGTCAGCAGCACACGGCACTAAAATTGTAACTATCTCTTTCTTGCGTACACTATCAGTAAAAGAGAGCGATAGTTTAAATTCAGTTTAGTCAGTGTACTACAGAATCGAGGCCATAATCTATCTATCTATCTTTAACCTGATAGTTTCAAGTCACAAAAAACACTCTCGTAAACACTTTAGGAAGGTAAATGGTAGATAAAGTTGATGCAAAACACAGCACTCAGCCCCGCAGCGTTGAGATAACCTTAATCCTCCATCCAGCCAGTCATCCCGCAAATCCACCATCATCAAGCATCACTAAGAAGCCGTTTTGCCATTACCATGTTAATAACTAGGGGTAGGTAGCAATTAATCAACTTGACGTCTGTAACCTGCGGGGCTCTTGGACAATTTATGCATTGCTCGAGTCGGAGGTTCGGACAAGTGTCAAGAAATATCACGACAAAAATCTTAGTAGACGACTAAGATTTTTGTCTGAGTTGACATCACAATCACTGGCGATAAAAAAAAAACTCGATAGCTAAATAAGCTAATAAGCTTATCAATATATTTTTTAATTGAATTTCTTCGCTTCTCTGTCACTTTGACTCTTAATGAGAGGTTTATATACAATCAAATAAACACGTAATTTCTTTGGAATTTCGCGACGATTTCATCACTCTTTGCACTCTTTTTTTTCTAACATTATATTTGTTTATCTAACCGCAGAATCATACAACTCTCACTATATAGGTATATGAGAGTTTTTATTAAGAATAATAAAAACTTTATTTAACTTCTTATGAGGCAGTAGGTATACTTAACTTATGGAATTAACAGCAATTGTTTGAGTAGGTACGTAATTAATTGTATAATTAAAGTTGCAAACATGGATACGGCCCACCTGCTGGTAAGCGGTTACCGTAACCTATGGAATATAAGGATAATGTAGTGCTTGGCATTATTGCATTATTAATCGGATATACAAATTAAATCCAACCTTTCACCAATAGAACTGCCGACGCGAAAGAATCAGTTAACCCGGGCGATTACCCATCTACCCCTATATTTTTAACTAAACTGTACGCGAATATGAATATTTCAGTATATTATGTAGGTACCTAATGTGTGACGTCATGTGTGGGTTGCGGGAAATGAAGCGGAATTCGCTGATAACGCACACACAGACAACCTATACTGACTTATACACACACGCATTAACAAGTGTAATATTAGAGGGGTGTTCTTCTTACGAAGGGACGGAACGGACGCGTTACGGAGTGAAGAAATGATTTGCTACTTGTCTATTACTGATCAAGCCGATCTTTCACCTAGTGTCAAAATAGGTTATTGTGTATTTTGTTTTATTTGTATTTGACCGTGTTGACTAAGCTACCAATAAAGTATAATTATTGGCAGATATAAACAATACTTTATTATTATCAACCTATAGATAGATCCGAGAACTAGAGATTTCCAGTATTGCAGTTCTGTACTTTGGTATTCCCAGGAATTATTATGAAAATACGTATTATCATTAATTATCTGTAATCACCTGTAGGCCTTGTAATCACAAGTTTTCAGCAGTACCCTATACTATAGATGTAATTCGCGAAAAAAAAAGTTGGGTTTAATTCATCGTCTTTCTGAACTGATGGTAAATGTCATATAATAGTTTAGGTATTTTATGGGTAGGTATTAATAAAAGCAGAGGTAAGCCAAAGATGGATAGATAGTGTGAAAGATGACATGGATAAGAAAAGAGTGAGTACTGAGATGACGGCTGGTAGAGGAGAGTGGAAGAAGAAAACATGTTGTGCTGGCCCCACGTATTGTGGGATAAGGACAAGAAGATGATGATGAGCATAGTGTAAATATTATCCATTTAGAGATTCGTATCAAACCGCTAAAAAACAGCTTAATATTGCATAAATGTTCTAACGCAGCTCGATCGTTCTATACAACAACATAATCCTTATAATCATTTCTCTCTGATTCTTAGGATATGTTGCCTATCCGTCCCGGTTTCATACGAATTAATACCCTCTGTTAAAATATATCTCTTGTCGGGTTCAGTTCACACTGTAATGTAAGTGACATCGATAATTTGGTATAACGGCGTGTAAGTGCCACGAATGAACACAATTTGAGAGAGGAAACGATGTGACGTGACCTAGAAATATAATTAATGATTTATTTTATTTGTATTAAGACACAAATCATTTACAATCTCATTATAAATGGAAAAACTAAAAATTCTTTTAACAAGCTGCAGCTATTTATGTATGCTTATTTTTTTTTTCTAGTGCGCGGTGCGACGCGAAAGGAGAAAGTCGCGACCACTCACCCAGATGAAGACTCTCAGAATAAGTCGAAACTTAGTCGGTGCCTTCACCGATAGTGAAGTACGTTAATATTCCTGTCTTTACAACATGAATAGTCAAGTTCACGATAGTTTTTGGAATAAAATATAATTCAATTTTCGTTATCAACTAATATTTATAAAATATCAGTGCCCCTCATTCAATTAAATAATTGAACAGTTATGCAGCTTAGTAAATACGTATTTATATTTATTTATAAGTTTATGTTAGAAGTACCTTCTTGTTTCATAATTATTTTATAATTTTGAAATAAGAAGGTACTTCTAATTGTTTAACTGAATTATTAAACAATTATTTAATTGAATGAGGGGCACTTATATTTTATAAATATTAGTTGATAACGAAAAATTACACTTTCAGAAAAAAAATATAATACCTACATACTTAATGGACAAGAAAAGGCTGAATAAAGAATCATGCCTTCAGTTGGTATGCCAAACGTTATTCATGGAAGGAGTTTACTAAAATATTCTTCATTATTTTTCTATCTTCAGCTTAATCTCACATAAATGATCGTGCTCCGTTATATTCGCGTCAGAAAGATTGATAGTGTGGCTATTTATCGTTAGAAGATTATGAGAATGAATGCTCGATAGATGGACGACGGCTTTGATCGTTTCTATATACATTATATGGAATGGGGATTTAAAAATGTCTGTGTTCATTCTTAAATCCTACTTCCTACTACTATTATTAACGTGAAAGTTTGTGAGGATGGATGTTTGTTATTTTTTCACGCAAATACTCCTGAACGGATTTTGAGGAAACTTTACAGTAATATAGCTTATACATCAGAATAATACATAAGCTACTTTTTATCCGGATACCACGCAGGCGAAGCCGTGGGCAGAAGCTACTAAATAATAATGGAGAAAATAGTATTATGCAAAAAATCTAAACACAAATTACCTACGCTTTAGAAAGTAGTCGTTTTACTAATTATGTGTTATTTAAAAAAAAACATTTTTTTTCTTTTTTAGCTTTCAACTTACGCAACTATGCATAGCTACTTTGACTTTCATTAAACGACTAAGACTCCCTTCATATCAAAAGAACCCCATCTGAAATGATTTCCAGAAAAACTCCAAATAATAACGGCACTTGCGAGGTGTCTGTGATATTTATCTACTAAAACAAAAAGCATCAAGACAAAAGAAATAAAAATTTATCTCAAGCAAAACACCCCATAAAGCGGAGTCTCCAGAACTTTATAAACGCGATAACGACTAAACTTGTTCGTAGCTTTGTTCCTCTTACATAAACATGACCATTCTACCTTGGCCTTTTCAGTCAGACCAAGAGAGATAGAACTGCTAGAAATGCCAGAGTTCTTAACTTTCTGGATGATGGGTACCTAGTAACGCGATGAGGTAAAAAAGAGGATATCAAGGAGTGTCCGTCTCAAGCCACGCCTTCTATAGAACACGCCCACTAACATCTCCAGAGTGAGACATTTCTTCAGTTAAGTATATTATAAATGAGTCCGTAAGGATAGTAAAATGCGCGTCTGTGTGCGCTTAATGACCGCACAAGGAATCAACACACACACGTATGAAACCTCTAGAATTGCTGCTATGGTAAGATAAACTCGCACAAGTATATAAATGCTACTTATATAATGGTTAAGCTAAAGATAAGTGGGAGGTTTTCGGGGAGCGATCAATATTTGCCGCTACAGATGTTTTACGAGAGAGATCTTGGGTCCCTAATATTACCCGCGTTGCTTGGCTACGGTATACATATATAGTTCCGCAAATTGTGAGTTTCCATGAGTAAACGAAAAACTTTAAGAGATAACTCGCATGCCCTAGAACTAAAATTTTGAAATCATGTACCATCGGATAGTGTTCCATTGAGTTTCCGGCGACGAGCTTGTGATCGGCCACTTGTAATGCTTACTTATTATGTAGGAATAACGTGAGAACGTGCCAAATGTACTGTTTGGACTTGCTACTAATTATTAAATATCAATGGGAAACATTTTTTTTTATAAACTTGTACAGCTAAACGCTATACGATAAATTTAATTAATAATTTTATTAAATCCTACTAATATTATAAATGTGCAAGTTTGTGAGGATGTTTGTTACTCTTTCACGCAAAAACTACTGAACGGATTTTGTTGAAACTTTACAGTAATATAGCATATACATCAGAATAACACATAGGCTACTTTTTATCCGGGTACTACGCGGGCGAAGACGTGGGCAGAAGCTAGTATAAGAATAACACAGTTCTTCAATTAACGTGGAAACTGCAACTTTCAAAGACTGAACTAAAAAGATCAACTTACATATTTGCTAGAAAGTATGAATAATATTAAAAACTTACTATTTCATTCATAATCACTCACTAACTTTAGCAGCGTGCTAATTTGATTAAGACAGGGTTAGAGTTAGTGATCTGCTAAAGTTAGTGAGTGATTATGAATAAGAGGGCCAAACTACAAACATATTTTTAAAATGGTTGTAAAAAGTCACAAACGTAATCTTGCCCGCCGTGTTTATTTTGAACAACTTGCAAAATTAAAAAGACAACCATAGCAACCGTCACGTTATCCGGAAACGGATCCTCGTTTAATTTTTAATTCGGTTGGTTGGCGGCGCTGTCGTCGCCGTCTTCCTGCCCGTCGCTTCCGGTTGCGAGCGCGCCTTTTTTCAAGGGTTGTATTTCCGGTTTGGAATAGCAGCTAAAGTCAGGTAGATCGGACATGACATGAAAGATTTCTAAACTTTCGAAATAAACAATGTGCATTAATAAAATTAAGATAATCTCTTTCTTCAATGGTTGTGAACACTCGTACAAGCACAGAGAGCCTAATATCAACTAGAAATCTCCAGTTGAAACTCTCTTTAAAAATAAGGGGCCTGAAGTCATAGTTAAATAAAATCCTAAAGGACTACAGCTAAGTATACAAAAAAAATACTCAAAGAAACTGACACTGGCCAACACTGGCCAGCCGTTACTAGTATCGACATTGGTCGAAACTAGTGACAGCAAAGCTAGATATTCTACTTAGGATGTCTTTAGATGGGTGACATTCTCACCGCATCAGAATTGCAAAAATGACGGCAGCCAGTCAAAGTCATAGTCGATTATTAATTAGTCAATAATTTCATTAAGAAAGTTATAAAACTACAGCATGAAATTATATAATAGTACATATTTTATTTTAATCTAATCACGTAGGTTTTTTTTGTTTACTTGACTAATAGCTAGGTTTAAGACTATATTTGCATGTTAGAAAGTTGTTTTTGATGATACTTTATCCATATTCGCAATAAAATATTTTGATTTGATTTGATACATTATTATTAATTGAAATCACAAGGATCAATTAGGAACAACAACTTACTGTATTTCTTCGCGCGTGACCAATCTTAAAAGTATTAGGCAACAAAATTGCTTGGTTTATTTTTGATGATCCTTTATTCTCCTTTGTATTTGCCAAACGAACAATCCAAAACCGATGGACCCATGACCATCGGTTTTGGATTGTTCGTTGTTCGTCTGAAGTTTGTATAAAGACCGTAAGATCAATGGTAGTTTGAACAACAAGAGCAAGTTTAATCTTCTATCTTCGATTATTTCATAAGTTGAATTGTAATGGATCCAAAAATATGTTTCTATACAACAGTGGATCAAACCATCGATTAACTTTAGTCGTAGATTTAATTTTAATCGATCCAAGTTTAAACTACTATTGATCTTACTTCCCTAAGAGTCGCAATGATGTTCAAATTTCGATATTCAGTCTTTAAACTGATTTCTATATCTGACGAATATTACGAGAAGGATCTATATGACGTGCCGTGACGAAAAGCAACTATAATTCCAAGGCTACTATCCAGAAATTATAAACAAAGTCACATCCACATCACCGTGTCGCATCATAAATGACTCAGAGCTTGGAGATTATTTTTTTCGACGGCCGCATTTTTTCTCCCGGATGAAAAATCCGCCCGGATATTATCATTAATAATGAGCGATGCTCCAAAACAGTTGACGGGTATAAATGAAGGCAGTGATAAGCTTGAAGCTTGTCAATTGATTTTAGTTTCTTTATGGTAAGAACATTGGCGTTTGAGTCAAAAGGTGAAGATCTTTATCGAAATAGCATCAAAATGCTTTTTAATAACGTTAATGTACATTGGTGAATTACAGGGTAGACAAAAGTATCCATATATCCACAGGTGGAGATGGAGTATGGATCCAAGTGAAAAGATAAAATAAATTACGAAATGAGACTTGTCTAAAGCGAAAATTCTTTAGCATGTTGCATCTTAGTTGACTTTAAGTTCTGGATTTATTTTTGTCCCCTAAATAAGAACACTCAAACAACAAAATCATCTACGTAAATTATGGTTGGTGTATACGTAAGTTGTGATACCAATGGGGTTTCGTTTAGAAAATGAAAATAGATTATCTTAAACTAAGTTAACCAGAAAGAAAATTGAATTGAATTCCATTTCAAAGGGATGCCCTTGAGCAATTGATCTCTTCTCGGCTACAAATCAAAGCAAAGACAAGGGCCGGCTAATGCGAGGTAAGGGCTGAAGGGTGAAAGCATAGTAAAGTTGACAAACAGTGATGCATGTTGTTGATTCTGGCTATAATGTAGGTAAGCCTTTATGAAGACCCGACATATGGCCACTTAGTTCATAGGAATTTCTGTAAATATTTTTTGTCTCAAGCATTGCGATACTTAAGTGGAGAAGATATGAGTATTGTTGGGTACTTTTTTTAGAAGTGCCTTGTTTTAGTGAAGCAAAAAAAAACGAACATAGTGTTTATCAAAAACTACATTCAACCCGTTAGGCCTATATTCAGTATCGATTTGGTTGTTCTTTTACGGAAACAAGAAGTGTCGTTCGTTGATAAACAAGTTCCGGTTCTGCGATGAACCAACAGTTATTTTTCGCGTTTAATTACTGTTGAATTCTTTAAAATACTATTTACTTGTAAATATTGTTTAACAGATATTTATTTAAAAAGGAATACTCATTTATTGGAACCTTTATAAACGATATTTTTTTTAATTTAAAATAATAAAAACGGTCAATTCTGACAAAATTCCAACTACTGATGTTTGTTTGACGAATACCTAAGTTGATCTTAAATCAATCAATCGTAATGAAATGTTGCGCTTCGTATTTGTCGCTCTACTATGGCAACAGGCGAACGATAGATGGCACTTCGTAGACAAAGGGGGTATGATGAGTCCGCTGAGAGTTAGCCACCTGGACCGCTGTAAATCTTGGATACAGAGTTACCTACAAGCACATTTACTATCAAAATAACATACGAATTAAACACAGTTAGGTTAGATAGCTTATTTCTGAAAAGGGCTTGACCATACGATAATAGACGGCCGTTTTCACCAATGGTTTTTTTTATCCAAGATACTTTACAAAAAGCATTTATTTAACGCATTGCATGTTTGTAGTTTGTGAAGCGTCCGATAAGCCGTTTTGAAGATAAATGGTAAAAAAACAAACAAAAAATTACTTTTTATGACAAACTCATATACAGGCATTGACATCGCATTGTTAATAACTATAGAATTCCCCTCTGTTTCATAGTCACTCGCTAGTCACTTTAGCAGCGTGCTAGAAGTGGTCTGCATCTATATTTTATTTAGTATGAGATGTGAATAGCCTCTGCTCACAGCTTCGCCCGCGTGGTACCCGCGTAAAAAGTAGCCTATGTGTTATTCTGGTGTATATACCTAAGCTATATTACTGTAAAGTTTCATCAAAATCCGTTCAGTAATTTTTGTGTGAAAGAGTAATAAACATCCATCCTCACAAACAGAGGTAAAGTAATATCTTGTATGGTTCCATACAAAGTGCACGATTCCATCTCAATTGGCCGTTTTATTTATTCAGGAGTAACAAGGAACATAAATAGTTTGAAACCTACGTTATAATTAAACACAATGTTTGTTTGAAGTGGACAGCGAGAGGTATCATAAATCGCGGAGCCCCGAGCTAGGGGCCGCGCACAAATCATGACTACTTTGAGACAAACACCGTCTGTGGGATAATCTTGCTTGTTTGTGAGGAGCAGAAACTTAGGAACGTATCAATAAATCGTTCAGGAGCCGAAATAAGCTTTACTTATCTTCGTTTGTTTGGACAATTTTGTAGTTTTCATCTGATTATATAACACAACATGGACACAGTGAGAGGTCTCTAAAAGATCAAACCTTACTGTAAACAATTTAGTACTACCTACAAAGTAAGGAACGTGTCTTAGATAATTATACTTTTTTTTTATATACCCTTAAACAGAGAGAGTAAGAAACGTGTTAATGGACACATTCTTAGCTATACTTTATTTTATATAACTAGGTCAGTGTTACTAATTAGCCTAACATAGGCTGGATTGTATTTTTACTAGGATACATTAATAAACTGGACAATGAAAAAAAAAATTGTATACTATAAAATTAGGTCAATATTCCTTTACTAATTAGTAGAAATCCTTGTGAAAGAATATGTCCGGACTAGAAAAGTATAATCAGTACACCTATTTACGCCGCCGGTAATGCTTCCATTGCTGTGTTCCGTTTTGAAGGGTACCTATGGGTGCCAGGGAAAGAGACTTTTCACCCGCTAGATTTTACGCTAGATTTTAATCTAACTAGGATACAAAATTTGATTATCCAATAAGAATACGTATTTTCGGTTTGAAAGTTTCAGTTACATTTTCCACATGCGATAATTGGTGTGTTGGTTCAGTACGGACCGGTAAACATAGCCTCCGTCCATTTATACCCTTGATCGCAGTCATTAGTCGACGCGGCACAAAACTTACATCGCATAAATCGTGGCAACACTCGTCGGTTCCCATCGATGTGATTAATGCCGGAACAGTTTTCCTGTGATACGCTGTTCTTTGGTTCGATTATCTTGTTATTATTACCTGCGATGTAGGTTGGTTTGCTATAAGAGGTTGTTTGCTTGTCTGTTCACATTTATCTCCGTAACGGTTTGGCAGATTGTAATGCGGTTTCTTGCAATCTTTTTTTTTTGTTTTCTAGATAGCAACAAGTCACTAAAGGGCGCTGCAAGGACGATGAAAAAGACGTCAAAGTTATTAAAATTTTGCAATAAAATATTATAAGCTAATAACTTGCAGAACTGAATCTATAGTGGCTGGAAATCATATTTAGAATACGGCTACGGAAATTATGTTAATAAAATCATTTTTTTTTTTGCCACATTTTTAATTTTAAGAACATCTAGATTCTTTAAGTTTCAGTAGTGCTCTCAGTTTAAAATGTGTTCCTGTGAAATTACAAGCAAATGATACTTTTCACCGCGTAAGTAATGTTTAATAAGGTCAAACTTTATTTAAAAGGGAAGAAAATTATTGGCATGCTCGATGCTGGCATAGTCAATTAACAACTCAAAGTCCTAATAAAAATTGTGATATAAAAAAAGGCAATGCAATGCCACGTAGAACACGTACTGATATTTATAGGCCAGAATTGCCTCATGGCAATGAAATCGTTTTAATGAAAGAAAAAGATGGGCAGATGACATTATAGAAACTGCTGGGAAACACTGGATGCTAATAGCTAGAGACAGAGAGAAATGGAGTCGACAGGAGGAGGCCTATACCCAAAGAGGGGTTCCTAATCAACATTAGTTGTATATATAGCTTTTAATATTATTATGTAAAATTAGTTGGTATAAAAAAGGCTTTATTATTATTATTATAATGAAATCGTTTTAGGGCACGTGATAATGCTATTATTATAGTCAGTTGTAGGATTTGATTGTTTCGTCAATTGCTCAAATAATTGGTAATTTTCTGATCTACAATCCACCTAGAGTAAAGAACAACAAACAATTAGGCTTGGTATAGATTGGGGTTTTTAGTCTGACCTACGTTTAGTAGAATATGCGTTAAAGATACCATTAATTCTCATAATCCTAACATAATTAACCTATCCCAGTGAATAGCGCAATACAGCCCAGGGCAGGACATTTAAAATTGTCCCTAGCAATTTATTCTCGAAGCCAGACGCATTAACAAAAAGCAGCGGTAACCGAAAGAACTCCAAAAAAAACCGTAATCTAGGGCCCAACTAAGCCCAGGGGCTATCAAATAACATTTATTACTCGGCTTCCGGTCCCCAGCGCCCACTTCCGGCGGCTGATAAACTGCGGCTATTTTTGCCGCCATATTTATTTATAGATGCTCGGTTGGGCGATAATGTGAAAGTGCAAATCGTACATTATGTGCTCGCTTCTCGACCGGAACGCTCATTGTTTAAGCTGTGTATGCTTTCCAATATTACTCGAAAAAGAAATACAAATTAAAATGGTTTAAAATTATTTTTTTGCCATACCCTAATTAATCTTACCGCTTTTCACCTCTTATAGTGGTACTATTTTTCAGGAATAAACAAAAAATATTATTTTGTACGTTAATATTATCAAAAAAAAAAACAAAAATCGTTTATTTATCATGACAAGTTTGAAACAAAAATTGCAAAAGAGATGTTCCTTCTTATTCACAGCAGGTTCTTAAAAACTACGTACGTTACCTACGAATAGCATTTGTATGACTAGGTATGTACTAGCACATAGGTAGGTGTCCTGAGAGAGGGGAGGGGTGTCCAAGGAAACATTGCCTTGTTCGAAGTGAGTTTATTGACCAAAACATTATTTGGCTAGTGTAGGAACGTCCGAAACGCATCGATAGCACGTTCTAGGATTCGGCCTTATTTAGTCGCGACATCTAGTTGTGAATGGTGACAACTAATGAAATTACCTTTAAACAGCACTACTATTTATGCCTACGTATCTATAACATTATTAATAATAATAATAATAATAATAATGCTGGACAATCCACACAGCATCATCTAGCCCCAAGCTAAGCAGAGCTTGTGTTATGGGAACTAGATGACTGATATACCTAATACAATACATTACATAGATAGATTTTTTTTTATTATACATAGAAAATACCCAGAACACCCGGAACAAATATTTGCAGATCGTACAAACATTTGGCCAGGGCGGGAATCGAACCCGCAACCTCCTGTGTCGTAGGCGGACCTTCGCCCACCGCGCCACATCGGTCGTCTTAATAAAGGGTACCTACGCAAAATATATTGGCATAAAATAATATAAAAACCACGGACCACATCGATCTAACCCCACACTAGGATTCCCCGTGTCGTGGGTATCAAGATCCAGGAGGACCGTGGTACCTACGAGAACTCTCAGATCTGAAACAAATGTCTGCAGGACATGCAAACATTTGCCTCACCTGTTCGATTTGAGAATCAAGCCCGTGGGTAGAAGCTAGTTATTATGAATAACTAGCTTCTGCCGACGGCTTCGCCCGCATGGTACCCGGATAAAAAGTAGCCTATGTGTTATTTTGATGTATAAGCTATATTACTGTTAAGTTTCATCAAAATCCGTTCAGTAGTTTTTGCGTGAAAGAGTAACAAACATCCATCCTCACAAACTTTCGCGTTTATAATATTAAGTACGATAGTTTCTGACGTATGAAAAAAAACTTTTTGTCTCAAAAAATGCGGTATTAAAACTGCGACCCATTATATTCATGTCATCGGTTCTTCATTTGTCTTTCTGGTCAGTGCTCAGATTAGTAGAAACAACCTCTTTTAGCCTAGTGACCAGTAGAATAAGCCCAGAGTGGTGAAAATATTGCGCCTAAGAGAGTCTACTTTACCTGTAACAGTTTCGAGTTTTGGTTTTGAGGACATTACCGTCTGACTGAGCGCATATTTTCCTAAAGATAAATTTATGTGAACGACGGGTTTTGCATCGAAATTCCAATATGTCCGTCATGAACATAACTATTGCTTTCGTTTACCGTTCACAGATTGCATGACGGCGTTATTCATTTAGGGGTCTAGATACAGATAATATATTTATGACTAGCTTCTGCCCACGGTTTCGCCGGCATAAAAATTAGTCTATGTGTTATTCTGATATATAAGCTATATTACTGTAAAGTTTCACAAAAATCCGTTCAGTAATTTTTGCGTGAAAGAGTAACAAACATCTATGCTCACAAACGTTCGTGTTTATAATATTAGTAGGATTATTTTACACGTCAATTAAGTAGGTTTTAGTAATTATGTTGTAGTAAGGTATAGGTATACAATATAAAATAAGTAGGTAATGTAAATTTTAAAAACTATGTAGTTTACTCATTGGTAACATCTATAAAGTCACTGAGTAGGGTTTTTCGTAGGAACTTTTTTTTTGCTCTTGATTGTTATTGAAAATAACGACAGATTTTGCACTAATTATCACACAGATTATTAAATATGAAGAATCCTATAATGTAAGCTGAATGGTCTATTAACGGTGCTTATCCTAAAAGCAAAAGCAACGGACTTTTCCTACTGAAAATGTAACACGCACAAAAAGTTCACTGCTATCGTGAAATAAAAGCGAGCCTCTCAATATTTGCGATAGTTGAGCATCATAGTTTCGAGTCGATACTGTCAATACTGGCAGCCCTCCAGCCATGAACCAACTACCGCTATTTACATATGAATCCACTCCTGATATTGAGTACGTTATATTTATCACTAGCATTTACGTGGATGTTCGAGCGTGAATATTCAAAAGTTTCATCATCAACTTTCATTAAATAAATAAATAAAGCATCATCTAGCCCCAAACTAAGCAGAGCTTGTATTATGGGAACTAAATGACTGTTCAACTACTTATATGCTTTTTTTTAATACATACATACTATATATAGAAAACACCCAGGCCCGAAACAAATATTTGCAGGTCATACAAACCTTTGCCCCGAGAACCTTCTGCGTCTCAGACAAACCTTCGCCCACTGCGCCACAGAGGTCGTCTACTTATCACGGAAAAAATACATGTATAAAATGAGTATTGATGTTTATCATGCGATGCCCCCATAATGAATATACTCAGATGATACATCTAGAGCGTTCTGGTTTCCTCTCGATGTTTTCCTTCACCGTCTTGAGTACATGTTAAAGCATACATATTTTAAAAAAGTCAATTGGTACACGAAGGATCGAATCCATGATCTCCAGATCGGAGGTTGGTTTATCACCCACTAGGCCAACATGGCTCTTAATCTGCTTTTATTACATATTATTTTGTTGTATACTGATTGAAAATCAACCAACACAGTCTAAACCCTGAGTTCCAGAGACATGTTTTGAGTATATGCTATTTATATTTTTAATGTGATACGTAAGGAATTTTCGACTTTACCCGCTAGAGAGGTTACTAGGGGAAGATAAAGTTTGGAAAAATTCAACACGAGCAAAGTCGTGGGAAATCTTTCAGTTTAATTATGTTTTTCTTTTATCTATCTTACTTTCTCAGTGTCCTTAGTATTTGGTACCCTATTTTCATGACCTCTATAATTGTGTCATATATTACATAACAATGTAAGTAAAACTCTGTGGCGCAGAGGGCGAAGGCCCACCTGAGACGCAGAAGGTTCTCGGGGCAAATGTTTGTATAATCTGCAAATATTTGCCTCCGGTCTGAGTGTTTTCTATGTATTATATGTTTTTTTCCAAAAAAAAATATAAATAGTATATCAGTCATGTAGTCCTCCTAATACAAGCTCTGCTTTGTTTGGAGTTAGATGATGCTGTGTGAAAAATGCCCAGCATTATTTATTTAGAACAAAGGTATAAAAACAGCTCCATAACATCAACCTGATTTGCTACGCAGATAAAATAAACTCGTAGATGGATGTCTACAGTGCTACGAAAAGTCTACAATAACGAAACAAAACAAATAAGTACTCTTATGACTCTATTCCCAATATACATCCTTATATACTCAATGGCGTAGATCTTTGAAAATACCAAGTAGCGTGCAGTCTGAGGCTCGTCCATACATTATATTTGGCACATGTCTTCGTTTTGCAAGTATTTAGTATTCAAAGCATTTGTTTACCGCTAATTGGAACACTAAACTACGACGCATGCCTTCGATTTTTTTAGCATACTGGTTTCAACGCATTTTTCCTTACCTTTATAAGTCAAAAATCTCAAAAAGTAAGATAAACTAAGCTTAGTCCAAACTTTCTTATTTCGGACAATGTACCAAGAAACTATTCGCTTGTCTGTGTAGACCCTAAGCTCGCTGTACGTACCACTAATTACACTCAAATTCCGTAGCTTAAAGCAAATTACAACCCTTTCGTTCAGAAACAACTATCTCTCTCGCACACGTTTAAAACAATACCAACTGTTGCAAAATGCGCGCATGTGTGTCGCATGTGTGCGTGAGTAAACACCGGTTTAAGCCTAACTGGCCTTAATGAATCGTAATGGCCCCTATAATTCGCGGCGTAACTAACTAGCCGTGCGTCCCCCGCTTTTTGCCGGTCGCCTGTATAAGGCTGTGGCATACGACGCAACTGACATCATTTACTGGCTTCATTTACTGGCTTCATTTACTGGCTTCATTTACGTACTTCATTTACTACCTCTACTACATTTGGCGACCTCTGTGACGCAGTGGGCGAAGGCCCGCTTGAGACGCATAAGGTTGCGGGTTCAATTCCCGCCACGGGACAAATGTTTGTATCTGCAAATATTTGTCTCAGGTTTGGGTGTTTCCTATGTATATTATGTATGTATTTACAAAAAATATATATATAAGTAGTATATCAGTCATGTAGTTCCCATAATACAAGTTCTGCTTAGTTTGGGGCTAGATGATGCTGTGTGAAAATGTCCAGTATTATTATTACTAGCTTGTTTTACTAGATTCATTTACTTGCTTCATTTTCTTTATCTTTTAATTGCTTCATTTAATTGTTTCATTTACTAGCTTCATTCACTGGTTTATTACGAGGTTAAGGCTGTTTTTTTGGGTTTTAGTATTTGAAAAGCATCACTAGGGAAACCACCGTTTTGTCTCTTAGGTTTCTAGGCTCTCGTCTCAGTTAATTTACAGGCTTTATTCTGAAATTCATGTTAATCCTTGTGATTTTCTTGAATTAAATAAAATAAATAAATAATGCTGGACATACTCACACAGCATCATCTAGCCCCAAACTAAGCAGAGCTTGTGTTATGGGAACTACATGATTGATATACTACTTATATACATTTTTTTTTGTAAATACATACATATTATACATAGAAAAACACCCAGACAGAATTGACGTTATTGTATCGAATTAATATATCACCATGAGGCTCTACACAAACAGGATATGAATTTTGTTATAAACTAAAACTTTAGTTTCCTAAATGCTCGTGGCTGATAAAAATTATCGAACATTTGTCGATTTGATTATTTTTTTGAAGTGAAGTTGCAAACGGTAGTCAAATTAAAACGTAAACTATTCCAAATTATTTCTATTCTATTCGAATAGTTTCTTGGTTTTTAAACAACTTTCGCGTTGTGTGACGCGCGCCTAAGTTCTTGGACGCTCGCCATATCGGGTATGACAGCGGTTCTCTTTTTGAAATTTTCAGCCGACCGCACACGGCGCATTTTGCGGCTACGTGTTTAGATTGCACGCCGCAGAATTTGTCACGCTGTTTTGTACGTTTTTGTTTTGTGCTCAATTTGGTCAGATTTTGATATTTGGCAATGTTTTACAGATAACTGTGGTTGTTCCCATCATTTTGGAGAGTTTTTCTCATCCATACATGAAGATGTTTGAAAAAACTTACCTGTAGGCCTGTAGCTATTTTGGGTACTGTCATTTTGAGACAAGAGCGATTCCAGAGTGGTTGGTAGGGATTTATGAATAGCAATAGTAAAAAAGAAGTGAAAACTTTGAAAAATAAATAAATAAATATTATTAGATAATTAGAAATTAGGATTATTAGATTATTAGATAAATATTATTAGTAAAATTTAATGTCAGTAGTTTTGCGTTAAGTAACGTTTCAGTATTCGATAGTGAGCTGTTATTTCGGAACCAGAAAGAGTAACAAACATCTATTCTCGAAAACTTTCGCATTTATAATATTAGTAGGAAGGATATGTTTAATACCAATGCCAATTTTTTGATATTTGTCTTGGAGTATAATGAATAAGTAGATTACCTATTTCAAAGCCAAAGTCAGTAGGTTTTTATTCACTTAAATCACAAGGATCATATTATAGAAACGTCAACTTATAAACCACGTGAATTTACGCCGATTCCTCGCGCAATAATTTATCAATTATCCTTCACTCAGCTGTAGTTGATGCCGATCGAATAAGATGAACTAATTCACTAAGAATTCTTTGAATAAAGCATTAGTCAAAGAATTAAATAATGTCTAAAAAATATCAACCAAAGTTTTTGCCACTAATTATATTATTAACCTACATACCTTTAACTTGTTATTTCATTATTTTTTATTGTTTCTTTTAAATTGTATAATATTGTATGGTAACCGTTTTTATTTTTGTTACTTTTAAGGTAGCACGCCATCTTTCTTTGTTTACCTGTTTGATTGGCAGGTAGAAAATGCGTTTAGCATTAAGCCCACCTTTTGTACACTTTTATTTCTAATAATTTCTACATCTCTCGGCCCGGGTAATTGTTTAAGTATGTCCTAGTATAACAAAAGAGTTATAACGCAACAGCAGTTCCTTAACTTTAAACTAAAAGCCCAAAGAGGTCGTTACTCCTCCGTAATTTATTTAATTGCTCTGTGGCTGTAATTATTCATGAAATTACGGCAATTACGCCGGAAACAATTATTTATTGTGCAAACTTAAATCTTAACTCACAATTTATTTCATAATGCATCGGCAGATAACAGAAACAACACGGCTGTTCTTAAATTGCCTGTTCTTTGACTTGTTTTATAATTGCTTTTTTGAAGTCAAAATTACCAACGTAATAACCTGTATCTCACTCATAATAATTAAAAATGTATCATTTTCACTATAAAGGGTTGTAAGACGCCAACAATAAACCCTTAACTCAAAGGTTCTATACTAATAATGTGTAGTTTGCATAATATATTATGTACAGTCAAAAAAAAAATCCTGTAATACTAAGCATCCAGTCACCGTAAAAAAATAATAGTTTCCCCATATTATTTAGTTTTAACTGAAACCTAAAATTAAAAAAAAAATCGTATCTGCTGTCTTTGATTTCAAACTAGATAGCAAAAGTGTGGATTGGGGGACAACGGGAAAAAACAATTTCCGTTGTCCGAGAAAGAAAATCTCGTGGTTCCCGATCTCGGCCCTATCAGAGTACAACGGGAATAACCCACATAAACTTTCTAAATTATTTTATATCCAATTTAACATCACATTATTATTCGTCTGGAGACAGGTGCTGTCACTAATTGGCTCTGGTCATAAGGCTTAGGCTAATGGAGAAGGGAGGATCTACGTAATCAGCCTTGATGAATTGACGTAGGATACACTATCTATGCCCGATGTGAGTGAAGAGAATACGATCAGTGGTAATAGAAAGTAAAGAACAAAATAGTTGATCGAGTGAGCGAAGCGAGTCAAGATCTCTGAGTCTTGGGCAATCCGGCGCTAGTATATTTGCTGTGGAATCAGGGACTTGAGTTCAGGTTCGCGATAAATAAGTCTTGTAACCTGATATATATGACTATATTTATACCATATCATATCATATTCCCTAAACTAATTGATATAAAAATTTGACTTGTTTTCTTAAACCAAATTGTTTTAAATTAGGAACACACTGCGCCAAAGTTTATATACCTATTTGTAATGTACCTTGTGTAGGTACATAAAACAAAGAAAACCATCGTTTTCTTTGTTTTATGTACCTACTTTTATTATGTTCCAATCAATCATTTTGTTTTTTTTTATTTTGACATTTAATATTTGTCTTTTAGAAGTGACCGCTCATTTCTGGAAAAAAATTTGGCTGAAGAACACTTTTGATTTTATGTTGCCGAAGATGAATCACCAATCATAAGTGACACAAATGTTTGATATGTTTTTATTTCATTTTGTACTATGACAGGTACTATGTCTTACTAGGAAACATAAATAAGATTATTAGGAGTGGTGGATGAGGCACCAACTTTCTTATTTCTAACTATCCTGCGTAGTAAATTAACGCTGATCTAATTTGCTAACCCTGTGTTAAGCAAGTGGAACGATTTTTATACTGAATCAATAGTATCAGAATTGAAGACAGTGATAAATAATCATAAGCTACAGATTGACGACCTCTGTGGCGCAGTGGGCGAAGGTCCGCCTGAGACGCAGAAGGTTGCGGGTTCGATTCCTGTCACGGGACAAATGTTTGTAAGATCTGTAAATATTTGTCTTGGGTCTGGGTGTTTTCCTATGTATAATATGTATGTATTTACAAAAAAAAGTATTTAAGTAGTATATCAGTCATGTAGTTCCCATAATACAAGCTCTGCTTAGTTTGGGGCTAGATGATGCTGTGTGAAAAATGTCCAGCATTTATTTATTTATTTATAAAGATAGATACGTGCAATTCGTTTTTAGTTTTATTTTCCGCTCATAGATATTAGCATTATGGAATATATGCTCTTGCACAAACAAATGCTCACAAAATATCAATTAGCCACACACCCGAGAAATATACGGCTCCTAATGAATTCGTAATCTCCGTAATCTGCTCAATGAGAAATGGCGTTTTGGAACGCAAACAAATTAAACGCTACCCAATTTTACCCAAAAATTAATTTATCACGACCCGAGTCGAGTAACTATCTATTGTGGTGGACGGTGGACAAAGTGAGCTTTGTTTCGTTTGAAAATGTGAGAGGACAAAAATGTTGCGATGAGTTTTGGTAGTCTGGATTGCGAAAATCTTTTTGAAAGTGGCGTTCAAAAGCTTCACTCGTTTTGATAGTCAAACATAGATTTCACATAGTATTAAACTAATTTGAAAATATTAACGTTTCTTCATTTTTAAATGATTTCAAAGTGACGATGCCTGGATTTGTTAAGAGTTGGTTTTACGCTTCATCTAAACATGAATAAGGCTGAGTGGTAACATCCCCTCGTCCCTATACGGTCACGGGTTCGATCCTCGCCAGGGTTGGTAGTTTTATGATATTATAAAATTATAATGATTTGGATAATTTCCAAATTCCGATGACACTTATAAACCGCTGTTTTGAGATTCGTTCTAATTTAAAATTACGATTAAGATTTACTTGTAAAAATTGAAGTTGAAATAAATAAACAAATAAAATTGTCTATGGAATTCTACCCTTTAAAACCTCTGTTTACCACAAACAGGTTTGATATTTAAATGAGATTTGGGCATTTCTCGGCTATTAGCACCAAGTGCGTGCGTCAGGATGGGCTGGATATTTTAATTTGGGCCCGGTCCGGCCGCCAGATGGCGCAGTGATTAATATGCACTGGACACTTTCGAGTCAAACGGATACTTGCTCGTTTTCGTTTGGGTTTCCCTAAACTGTGGTTTTATCTGTGGTTCTTTGTGCTTTTTCAGTAACAAAAGCTTAAAAGTCCGACTACAGTTTTATTAGTAAGATATATGATTTTGAAATCGTTTCATCAAGATAAATCTGCTTTTGATCGCAGTTAGCAATTATGGACTGCCCATTTTACTTTTGTGGTTAGCTTGTATTATGTTCTGTTTGAATTTGTATGTAACGTAATATAGGTAAAAGTGTTATCTGTCTACCGTTTGACACCCTTGACGAATGCAAAAGTACTAGTAAGATAATATTCAAGCAGACGCAATATTTGTTTTTATGGCTTTCCTTGTGCACATTGTTTTAAATGCTCTTAGGATAGTGATATATTTAATAACTAGTTTCCGCCCGCGGCTTCGCCCGCGTGGTATGTTAATAAAAGTAGCGTATGACCGTCTCCAGTCTTCAACCTATATCCACCAACTTTTGAGTGAATCGAACCAAGGATTACGATTTTCCATACAAAGTTTAGAGCTCAATTGCACACCCCTAAGGGTAGTTATGAAAATTTTTAAAAATACGTGTTTCATTATTTATTTCAAAGTTTATTTGTACCGAGTTTTGAGCGAATCAAACCAAGGAATACAATTTTCTATAGAAACTTTACCACCTTGTTTAACCCCCTTAAGAGTTGGTTTTCGAAAATAAGATTAGCCTATGTGTTATTCCAGAATCTAAACTATCTACATTCCAAATTTCATCAAAACCGGTTTAGTAGTTACGGAGATACGTAACAAACATTCACACACACAGACTTTTCACAGAACAGCAATAAATAGCTGATAAACCATCTATCTTCACATTATTTTCGATTTAATATATCTAAGTTGCTTTAAAGAGATCGCTCTTAGCGATAAACCCATTGTATCATCACGACTTAGTTTATAAGATTTTACGTAAATTCTTTTTTTATTATACGCGACTAAGAACCTTATAAAACTATAAAGCTGTGTTTTAATCCAAAACTGAATATCCTACTATCCTATCCTATCCTACTATAATATAATAAATGCGAAAGTCTGTGTGTGTGAATGTTTGCTATCACGTATCTTCGTAACTACTAAACCGGTTTTGATGAAATTTGGAATGTAGATAGTTTAGGTTCTGGAATAACACATAGGCTAATCTAATTTTCGAAAATCAACCTCTAAGTGGGTTAAATAGGGCGGTAAAGTTTCTATGAAAAAAAAAATCGCTCAAAACTCTGTACAAATAAACTTTAAAGTGAATAATGAAACACGTATTTTTGATTTTTTCAAAACTACCCTTTGGGGGTGTGCAATTGAGTTCTAAACTTTGTATAAATTGTAATCCTTGGTTCGATTCATTCAAAAGTTGGTGGACATAGTTTGAAGCCTGGATAGGTCATATGCTACTTTTATTAACATACCACGCGGGCGAAGCCGCGGGCAACAACTAGTGACCTAATAAAAATAGCAATATCAAGGCAATGTTTCAGTAAAAGTTCTATCATAAAACAAAATCAGCAAAGCGATAAGGGTCGTTGCACACTGCGTCATATTTTACAAAATGCCCTAAGTTCGGCAGTTAGCCGCGTGTCATGGCGTTGTTAACACGTGCTGCCGCTCTATATTGTTTGTGCCCTATATCACGGGGTTAGTGAAAAAAATGACCTTTTAGAAGACCTTAAGTTTAGTAGGGTTAGTCAATAACTGACTCTTAAAAGGAATAACCCTGACCCCACAGTACTGATGTAAAAAAATACCTATTATCGGTAATCGATCTAGAGCCTCATGCGTTACAGCCGACTACTCCACTGGTGATCCATAGAAGTCGTAATTAAAAATTAACCGAATGGAACCCATATTTCTAGATAGTCTTGTCTTTGGTATGACGCCATCTTGATGCGATTATTAGAATTTTAGTAACACAACGTTAGATTTGATAGGTATCTAACAATCTTGATGACAGAGTCACTACAAGGAATGAAAATCGATAATAATAAGCATAAAAATAGATAGATAGAAAATACTTTATTGCACATCAAATAATGCATAATCTTGGATATGTACTATAAAATTTGACTAAGTTGTACAATGGGAGGTCTTATCGGTGATTAGCGATCCTTACCAGATAATCTTTCCAATACCCCAAAGTAAAAAAAATGAAAATGAAAATGAGAATGAAAATTATAAAAAAAGAAAATTTACTTAACCTACTTAATTATGTTATTCCAATTGCTAGATACCTTGATACTTTGCCTGCCTTGACTTTTTTTATCGTACCTACTAGTTTATTGTTTGCACAAAACTTCGGCCTGCCTACCTATCTTTTGCTATACCCTTAGCCAGGGTTCATGTGAGATACCTACCTATAAACACCATCTATGTACCTACCATGTGAAAGCAATAAATGTATTGAGTATTGAGTCACACACAACAGCAGTAAGATACTATCAAAATGTTAACAGCAGTAATATAATATTATACCTATAAAAGAATAGCGCATACCAAAGTAGACATAAAAAACATGTCAGTAAATATACTTTCGTTTTAATAAATTTCATAGGTACTTATAGCATAATTTTATACCTAACTATATAACTACACTTTCCAATACATAAACAAAAATATAAGTCCACAGAGAATGATACTTCCTATAAGTTCTTTACAAAATTTTCATAAGAGTGGGTCTGTCCGTCGCCCCGGGTGACGGCCGGTTCACTTTGGAGCGTTAAACGGAGCCGGACAGGGAAATGAAGTAGAACGTAACTAAGAACGCTGACTTTAACAGGGACGTATTTTCAAGTTTTTACAGAAGTTTAAAATACGTCCCGTTTCTAAAAATAAAAATATGTTGTTCTTGTTGTGGACAACGAAATTTTTGATAATCGCCTCTCAATGAAAGGTGTAAAAAAAAATCGGCCAAGTGCGTGTCAGGCCACGCGTGGTGTAGGGTTTCAACTTATTACCTGTTTTACACAACTAACAACTTCATCTAAGTAATGTTTAATGAATTTGTAAGATTTTTTTTCTTTTTACTTCTTCAAGTACATTTCATGTATTGGTCGACTATTACTCGTTAACTTGTAAAGCCTACTTAACTGTGATAGTTTTCCTTTTAACTTCATTATCATATAGTAGTATATATATATATATATATATATATATATAGTATATAGTGTATAGTATATAGTCGTGTTTTTTTTGCAAATATTCAAAAACAACCGTTCCTTGTTGACTACGGAACCCTAAAAACGATATTTTTAAAAGACTTACTCAACTGCACCCCACAATATGCGATAGACGAGAAAAAATCATCCTCACCTTATCTATCGGAGAGGTACCCTAAATAAAAATGTTTCTAGTACCAAGAATCTCTGAGATAAGTCACGGAGAGACAGACGGACGAACATGACGAAACTATAAGAGTTCCTTGTTGACTACGGAACCCTAAAAACGATATGACCATTATTACAAAAAAGTTGAATCAAAAATTAAATATCTGTCTAGATGAATTTATTGAGTACATACTAGCACTATCATTGGTTTTTCATATTGGCCTACAGTTTTGTATGTTTTTTTCATCTGTAAAATTCACGTTACGTTCTCAGTCCGGACTTAAGAAGACGCCTGTCATCCTGAATATGTGCAGTGAAGCATGCCCCGGCCGACAGTATCGTATCTGCTTGCTGTAAGTGGGCGGCAAATGAAACTTTATTGGACATTTTTCTACACTTTTTTGTTAACAAAAGGACGTATATAATTCCACGAAAAGAAATGTACAACACTTGACTGGGTTTTCTCAAGACTACGTTTCAACATTATTCCTTTATTATTTCAACTTACCTATAACTACCCTCTACTATAAGGGATCTACGAACCTATTGAATATAGATATACAGATGTCCATCGTGGGCATTAAAGGCACATAGATAGTCCTGACCCCACACTATGATTCCCTGAGTCGTGGGTATCCGAAACAAATATCTGCAGAACATACAAATATTTTTCCCGCTGCGGAAATCGAACCCACACCTCCAGTGTCGCAGCCGGCATCTCACCAAGTATCCACTGTTAGATAAACAGTGTTTATCGAACAGTGTTTATAAACAATTTTTATAAACAGTGTTTATCAAACAGTTGAGTTCACATAAACGCTGTTTGAGTTCACACAAAGATGTAAACTTACAAAACAAAAAAAATACTGAACTGTCCGATACAGCCAAAAGGGTTGTGTATCTACATATATTTTTTCTTGAACATGCCTGATGAAGTCACGTCTCATACACACATTAGGTACAGCATATTTCACATAACGACAAAAGGAAAATTCCATGTCCACAATAAAATGAGTGAAACTTTCGGACCGGGGCGAGGACGATTTAGGAAATGTGTTTACAATGAAGGCGAGCGGACGACATATTTCATAGCAAAGAAATGCCGGCGACTCTTTAGAAATGACGACGCAAAACGGTACTGTCATCGACAAAGTTCAGTTCACAAATTAAAACAAGCACACAACGAGAATCAAAGTTTGATATAGATTTTTTGTTTTTTATGAAATTTGTTTTTCTTTAACCGGTCTCCCGCGATACAGGCTCGACCTAGTGCGGGGACCAACACCAACTCTATTGTAACTATATTTTCGGTAAATAAATGTATTTGTAGATAATAATGAGAGTTTTTGAGAAAAAAAAACAATCAACAGTACAAATTGTTTTAAATAATCATAATTCTTATTGCCACTGCTCAAACATGGACAACCGGATAGCTTCTTTATTTTTAAAATAAAAGTATAATAAAATAAATGTTCACATTTCTATGTCTTACAACGTACCTACTTTTGAATTTTCACCTATTCAAAATTCGATGCGATTTGACAAGTGACCGTGATCCCTTTAAAGGGCGTTGTTCAGCTGGACAACAGATAATACCAAAGTTACAATTGATCACAACAAGTCCATAGTCGACAATAGCAGGTTTATACGATGCATTTCTAGATTAAGAAGGTTCCCTTGATGAAGGTTCCCTTATTAGGCAATTTTTTACTAGTCAGTAGAGGAAAAAGTTATTTGTGACAGGTCAAATTCGACAAAAAATTATGCTCGTTTTTACTCTATCATATAAATACACTCACGGTGTATTTTAATCTTTCACTTGTGAGCACGAGTGTACTAAAGAGCGCCCCTACATCCGGTCACTACATAATAAAGTTATTCTCGTTCTTTCGATAAACTTCAGTTTGTCCGGCGATATATTACCGGCACTTTCCCTCCGCCAAATATTGGCTTAACATGAGGAATGGCACAAAAACTTGTTTCAAGATTTGATAGGGCAAATAAATAGAAAATAATAACATCGTACATTTTGTAGGATTTGAGCAAATGTTTCATGTTTTTGCAAAAAATCTCACACGATAACTTTATTTTGTAATTGGACTCAATTCGAAGAAAATCTTGTTTTTCTGAAATATAGAATTCACTTATGATAGAATAGCCAAAAAGTTAGGGTATTGATGAAAACTTTGTCACTATTCTACTAATGAGAAAGAGGAAAGCATTTTCTTTTTCTAAGCATTTTAAGACGCTAGTGGCCAACTTTTGTTACTCCAACTAAGCCGACTTCTTATTAAGCCGTTCAAAAGTTCTACTCTAGAAGGCAATAATCACGTCTAATTCAATTAAACGTGATTATTGTCTTCTATAGTAATCACGAGGCCTTTTTCTTCCTCCGATTCCTCGCGACCAAACTGACAAGAAATGGTACACCATGAACATATTAATCTTCAACCTAAACAATAGATGGACGTCAATAGGAAATCGTTTTTCACATATCAAAACCAGGCGTTTCAAAGGACTTATTTTCTTTGTATTTCAGTGAAATTGGCAAGTACGAGTAGTGTATCTGGACCCTGCTACGCTGTAGCGCTACGCATAGAGTTACGAATTGCCTTATGCCTTTTGTTTTTTTTTATTCTATACTGATAATATAGAGTTCTTTGTAAATAATTCAAAAGCTTTTGGATAGTCCAAGAGCTTTTGAATTATTCCATCCATCTCATGATTTTTGTTTGTCAACTTTAGGAATTTTGTTTTTTTTTTCTTGTTTCTTAAAGTAAAAAGTCCTGATAGAACTTTCTAGGTGAAGAAGCAGTTAGGCTGACAGTCAAGGGCTTGGTCATATTTCAAATTAACCTACAAAATATATCTTTAAAAAGTCAGAATGTGAGTAAAAATTCACTGTAAAACAAAATAACAAAATTCCTAGAGCTGTCGGATCGGATAAATCGGCCTAAGTCGGATTTGATGGTAGAAATTTTGGTCCCAGAGCTTGATTAATTGCGTGATTTATTTATTTCTATATAATGTACATGTACACAACAGTGGTCACACGAATGATACGAGTATATGACAGGCTAGGGGTTTACGTTCGGTTTTTTTGTCAATTATTTATTTTATTGTTCTTCAAAGTAACACAGAGAGCAGTATACCAAGAGGTTTAAAGAATAGCTGTTTAAAAGTGTTATCTTTTGATCAATGTTTATTCAAAGTATTTTTCACCTAGTCATTTAATTTTTTTTTTCGGATCGGAGTACAGCCCACTAAGCCAATACGGCTATCTGTGTACTAGAGTAGTGATTTGTATTTATGTATTAATATGATTATATGGTATTCATTTTCGGTGTATGTGTTTTCATAGGTAGTTCAACTAGGTATGAATAATATGTAGTTTATTAAAATATAGTGGTATTTTAAGTATATTTCCTGACTTTGTACACCTACCAACTTTATCACTTCTCTATCTCTCCTAAAGGTTTGCTGGAATAAAACTCTTTTTAAGGTTAAGCTCGCCTTTGTACATGCTTCACCTAATATTTTGTTTAATATTTCTGTTTTATTTCTGTGTACAATAAAGAATTATAAGAGTCTTTATAAATTGTTAATTTCATTTCATTAAATTTATTCACATCCTTTTCTTTTTGGACAACTTAAATACTTAATATTGTATTCAATTTACATCATCTCAGTTCTAGTATCTAGTGATGGCATTGTTTGCGGGATATCGCTGCATCTGATGGCGCGGCACTAATGCCATATGAATGAAATTTACTGTCAATATCGAAGCCCGCATGCGGCTTTGTGACGCAAACTGTCCTCTTTTATATCAGCCATTATTCCATTTACCTTTTTCCCTTTGCATTTTTCAACGTATTTATATTGAGCGCGGTCGATATTTTTATGTCGTTTTGTTCTGTTGTTTGTCATGGAACAAATTGGCTACTGGCTAGACTTGTATTTTATGTAACTTAGTTTTTTGAGTATAATTTATCTCAATATGAAAATTAGGTCTCAATATAAAAACAGCACATGAGCTCTGATAATTTAAAAATTACTCTATTCGATATAATAATTATCGACGGACGTAAATAGAAAGCGAACAACAAACAATCCCCAAAAGAGGAAAAACATTTAATTCTCTTTCCCTCAAACCCGAAAGACATAAACTCACCTCAACTGTGTGTTAAATAATGATCACAAAACCCGCTCGGTAATAACCACCCCTATAATTTGTCCGGGATTATCGCGAGACGCGGCTGAATCCCGCCGATTAGTCACAAGTACGTCTCCGGGATTCCGGGAACCCGGGCTTATCTTCCTTGAACTCACTACGAATACTGATTACTCCCTCGATTAAGTATTCAGGTAAAGGTGTGGAATTATCGAGATCGTCTTAATATCTTCATGCGAGGGTTATGAATTTTGTATTCTGATCAGTTCGTTACAAACGATAAGGGATTAGGTTCTCTGATTTATTTGGGCTTTGGTTTCAAAAAAGATAATATTTATAATGTTTTCCATAATTTTACACCTTTTTTATGAGTCCACTTTAATTTTCAAAGAATACTAATCAAAAAATAAATAACAGAAAACATGGGCGATATGCGATACATATTTCAAATTTTTAAACTAAAGGATGAGTTAAAATTCTAACATTCTTGTCTACCGTAGGCCGCGATCGAGGACGATGTACATACTGAAATGTTTCTGTATGAAAAACAAAATATCAATAATTCACTAAAAAAACATGGTAATTAGCCGTATTTTCAATTTAAAGATGATATCCAACCACAATAGTTTAATCCTTTCGTTTCCATCGATCGACAAATCGGCTTGTTGTTTCCACCTTTCAGCTCTAATTTAAACAATCTATTTATATATCTCTGTCAGTAAACTTGTTTTTTTTCCTCGTATCCGCTGTTTACCTAAACTATTGCTACGCAACCGTCTCCACTACCCAATAAATCGAGGTTCACAGCCAATCAAATCCATTCACTGTATCTATTCACTTAATTATGCTGATGTCCGACCCAAATATCTACACCAAGAGCCGATACTGATACAGACCAGCACATAATTCCGGTTAATCAAAGTACGGGTATGGCGGATTGTGCACGACAGTTCACCGCAGCGGGGCGATGGAATTAATTGCGGCGCGACTGAGGTGCGTTGGTAATTATTAACGTGCCTGCGGAAGCCATGGACACAGAATAGTTATGACATGTAATGTAGTTGGACAGCTCAGTCCAAAGTTTCTATTATCGAGTTCAAAGCAAACATAGTTGACTGAACTATGAACTGTTTAGCTATATTAAACCTATTCATATTGTAAAAACGGGAACTTTTACATACCGTACCGATGAAGGCACCGACTAAGTTTCGACTTATACCGAGAGTCTTCATCAGGGTGAGCGATCGCGACTCTCCCTCCACGTCACGTCGTACACTGAACAAAATGAAATAACTTTAGAATAAAGAATTACTGATAAAATATATACACACCTGTGCAATTTCATTTTCAATTTCTAATTCATCTTACGTCTAGGGCATGTATTAGTGGAATTATTTAAGATGCATTAAGATGCTTGGTGGCACGGCAAGCCACGCAAAATTTGTTATCTCGATTCCCACTGCGGGACCAATGGTTGAAAAGGTTTGCGTTAAATCATAATTATACAACACTTATCATTATCAGACACACACTGACCCGATACTAGGATTCACTGAGTTGTGAGTATCAGGAACTACAAAATACCATTGTACCACAACACCTAGACCTGGAATAAATATCTGCAGCATATACAAACATTTGTCCCGTAGCGGGTAGTAAACCCGAAAGAAAAAAAATATTCAACTTGTAAACAAAAGCATTACGACTGCAATCTCCGTGATAGACATTCTTAGGTAAATAATAGTTACACACTTTATACACGAGCATATAAAAGATAGTCAGAGAAACATCCAACATACCAATATAACATTAGTAGGACCAATCTGCTTAAGTTTGCCCCCATGTCACTCGCTATCTATCTGCTCAATATCTTGTCTGCGAACAGCGTATATATTTTTTACGAAAAACTGCCAAAACTCCTATAATTAGCACAGGTAGTTTGAGAAACTATAGATTAGTCTACAAATCTTATATATTATATTCTATACTATATACTTATATATTTCATCGATTTAGGCGTCAAAAAAACCTGTAATGATGTCATAATGTATTCTGAATAAATAAATAAATAAACATCCTATTTGCATTCCGCGTGACAGGTTGCCGGGCTCTTCGCGGCGTTTTTTTAAATATTATAACAAGACAAAGAGGCGGTAGATCAGGTGGGTAGTAACCCACCTGATGGAAAGTAGTTATTAATATCTGCAACACTTGGGGCATAACCGATAAGTTGCCTTAAAAAAAAAAAGGCGTGCTCTTGCGAGCACGTCTTTTTTTTAAGACTTACCAAACACTTATTCGAACACTAATCAAAAAAGCAGCATTGTTTTCAGTTTATTTATAAAATGATTAACAAACATGGAAATGTAAGAGCGTTGTTGTTCAGCTTTGTATTCCACATAAATCGTTTTCATGTAACAACTTTACTTCAAGAACATTATTATTGTCATAAAACACGTACGTTCAACGCAGGTGTGAACGACATTTTCTACTCTTTTTGCACGAAAAGGGTGCCAGTAAGCAGTAAATGTCAACTGAACTGAAGTAAGAACATTATTGTTCCCTGTAATATGTGATTTTAGTGAGATCACGAAAAGTTTACGTTCGTGTATTCTTATAAAATAACTAGCCTCTACCTACGGCTTCGCCCGCGTGGTATCCGGATAAAAAGTAGTCTATGTGTTATTCTGATGTATAAGCTATATTACTGTGAAGTGTCATCAAAATCCGTTCAGTAGTTTTTGCGTGAAAGAGTAACAAACATCCATCCTCACAAACTTTCGGGTTTATAATATTTGTAGGATAAGTAAAATGTTTATTTATTTTGTTACAAGGTTGGAGATTACAATATTCTTAGTCCAAGACCACAATGAACAGTTTAAAGTAATGTCAGCATATTTGTGAAAGACCGGCCTGAAGTAGATTCATAAGAACCTGGTAACTTCAGTGGCGCAGTGGGTGAAGGCCCGCCTGAGACGCAGAAGGTTGCGGATTCAATTCCCGCCGCGGGGCAAATGTTTGTATGATCTGCTAACCGGGTATTTTAACTATTGGGACTTATAAAAATTCCGCCGCGGGACAAATGTTTGTATGCAAATATTTGTGTCGTGTCTGGGTGTATAATATGTATGTATTTACAAAAAATATATAGTTCCTTTAACACAAGCTCTGTTTACTTTTGGGCTAGATGATACCGGGTGAAAATGTCCAGCATTATTTATGACAGGTGTGTTAAATTCAATTCAATATAATAATTTTTATTTCAGACATTATTATAACACGAAAATAAAACATAAATAAAAGTATAATATTCTCCATATTAGTGAAGAATATTACATAAACTAAAAACTTAATGACTCAAGTTATATTTACGAGAAGTAATATTTAATTGGCGAGAAGTTTTGCTTTGCTTATTCGATGAATAAATGTTTATTTTTATTTTTAAGAGTCTGATAATGATAACTGTTTGAAGAATAACAAAAATATAATTGAATAACATACATATATTAAAGTTAATAAATAATATCTAACTTGCAGGCTATAAAAAGCGGCGAAGGGCTTGCGAGCTGTCACGTGGAATGCTTACTACTAACAAAATGTTGGCATGTGCCAAATGTAATATTTAGACGTGCCTCTAACTACACCCTACTTGGTATACTCGATTACCGTAACCATTGTACGTTTGCAACTACAGAGGTATCACTTGCGCATCGCCGACTCTTAGATATAACGGGTGAAAAGTCTTCATCATCAGCCTATATTAGTCCACTGCTGGGCATAGTCTTATGTGTCTGTAATTTCACCGGCAACCATACCCTTCAAAGTGGAACACAGAAATGCTAACATCATTGCTTGGCGGCAGATATAATAAGGTGCTAGCACTTCCCTTGACGAGCCCATCACAATGTATGTATACCCTATAGTAGTATAGATATACTACTTCTAAATTAAACCTATCTGAAATATCATAGTTGAGTTGCTAAGCAGTCAGGATTGGAAAAGGATCACGTTACCCAATAGGCACTCGTCTGGTTTCCATGGTCAAAGTACCTAAGAGAAGCCACAAAGTACACGGCTAATTACGAAAAAATACTCGATACTCTACTGAGAACTTTTCTTTTGAAATTCCCTCACACAAATAATACGAATTCATTTACACAAAAAACGTGATAAAATTTGTTGTTCAAAGTTGTTTACCAATTGCTATCGTAAGGTATTAATTTCATGTTATTGTTTTGTAAGAATGTTTTCTCCGTTATTTTTTTATCTACGTGAAGCTAACCTACCTTTAGTACCCTACTAAGTTTTTTAAACACCCAACAGTCACTTAAATAATCCTGTCTTAAATAACATTTGTCCCGTAGCGGGAATCGAACCTTCACATCGGCTTCTTGGCCGCCACTCTGCCGAAGCCTTCATTAGTAATTAGCATACTCGTATTCCTGCCCTCGTTAAACATAATCAGGGTGGCATAACACGTTTTCTTCTTCCACTCTCCTATATCAGCCGTCATCTCAGTAGGTTCACACTCCTTTCTTACCGGGCCATCCTTCGCATAATCCACTCTTGTAAAACGCGGGCCAGTGTCAACTATAATGTTTGGATGTGTCTCTGACTACCCCCTACTTAGTATCCTCAAAGATTTATGCACTGAGTATGTATCTGAAGATGCCCATCTTAGAGGATAGAGTTGTGTATGTGTTTTTTTTTATTTTATAAAACATATTTTTTTTTAACTGACAAACATGGAAGACAAGTAGTTTAAATATTGAAAATTTACTTAATTGAGACTTTTCTTTATTTTTTAAAGTTCGTATACTTAATTTAAAGATTTAACAAAAAAATTGCCTGTCTAACCCTGGACTAAACTAAATAAAACCCCCACTAAATAAAAAAAACCATTATTTTTACGACTCTGATACGATCGAAAGAATAAATCACAATTCCTTTTCAATAATATATAATCTCAAATTTAAGGTACACTTTTTCGTTACGAGATAAAAAAACTGAAAATGATTAAAAAAAAAACACTTTTTCTAATAAAACAAAAGTTTTTTAAATGCACATTATATTTATTTTAAAACTTTCACTACTATAATAGTTTAGATTTGAGCGTCAAAGTTTCCCGAAAAAACTCATCTGTATTTTCATCCACATTCATATAAAGTTGGACAATATTTTCCTGATATAACTTTTCTTCCTTATGAAATGCCTATAACATGCTTACCTATAATACCTTTGTACATGTCTTATTTCACCCCGGTATTATAGGGGTAAGTTTTGCCAATACCCAAAACCAACTAACATAAATTGCAGCATTAATTTTACAACTCAAATGTAACAATTTAGTAGTAGGCACTTAGTTGTGTGCCTCTGGCGCCTGCCTCGCAACTTAAGCAGCCCTCCCTTACCGCTAAACAAATTTGACAGCTTCAAGTTAGCCTAAGTTTGTACACGTATACAACAATAAAACTCCACCTTTCAAAACGACTTTCCTTCTTACATCCCTTAGAATAAGGTTGACGGTAGTTTGCACTCCTTATGGGTTGTATGAATATACAAGTTTGTTTTTTGGCTTTAAAGTTGCGCCGGACTAGTTAGCATTGTACCCACGTTGGAACAAGTTGTCATGATTATTAAGGTGTTTAACGCTGAGACGTGTGATTACTTTAAAATTGCTTTATATGTCTATGTGGACAATGTTATATGACGTGGCGGTACTTACGATCCAAAGGTAGGTTCATAAATGAGAGCATGCGATATCTGAAAGATTGTGGGAAGACGGAGATGGCGGGGTAGCCCAGGGTCGTTCGTCATGCTGATGTCTAGTTATGGACTTTTACGGGCTGATGATGATGACGATCTTCAATTTTCGTTCTATATATTTACTAATTCATATTATATGACTAACTAGGTACTATCACAGCCGCGTCCGCTCAACGATGAACACATGAAAATACTCTATTGTATACTTATTTTAATCTTAATTCGAAGTAGCTAACTGCATAGTACCATACTGCCTACCCTCTTGAATAATTATGTGTAGGGCCTACTAATAGCTTAAATATTGTAGGTAGGTAGTACTCTAATTGTAGTTATGTAGAATAGGCTTAAGAATTTATCTGAATAAATAATTCTAATTCTTAGCCATAAGACTAGGTAAGTAACTAAATATACTCAAAAGTACAATGCTTGGTCTTATCGCTTGAAAGCAATCTCTTTCAAATAACCTTGCGATGGAGTGGAACCTATGATATTGTAACAATGGTCGGCAGTTCGCGTAATAAATACTATGCAAACAAACATGAACTTAAGACAGTTTGTGCCTGGAGTAAGGTAAGTCTTCGCTTAAGTTTCGCACCCCAGGCTAAGATTACGTCAGAACAGCTAAGTCAGAGATTTAAGTTTTGAATTTGCATAGAATACATAAATTCATACGCTGAGAGTTAACTTTCGACGCTCAGCCGTGCGTCTAAAGGTTTCGAGTGGGAATTAGATCTTTTGAACTGAATATGCTTTACATTCTACATCTACTTGATATCCTTACGGATCTACGAACTGAATATAGATTTGAGAATGTGTTTCGTTAGAATTTAAGTTGCGAGCCTGTTAATTTTATTATTTGGTACAAAAATATAAAAGAATAAAAATCACAATCACACAACAATTATAAACCCTAAGATGTAGAACCTCAGAAACTTACTCAGTATAGATTTGTGAGTTAAATAAGTATTGGGACTTAAAATAGTTTCACCGCGGTACAAATGTTTGTATGCAAATATTTGTGTCTGGGTGTTCTATGTATAATATGTATGTATTTGCAAAAAAAAATATAAGTAATTTATCAGTCATGTAGTTCCCATAATACAAGCTCTGCTTAGTTTGGGGCTAGATGATGCTGTGTGACACTGTTCAGCATTATTTTATTGGGTCAGAGACCCATCCATAACTGGTGCGTAGTATTTGGTACTTTTTGCATACTAATAAGCGTTCCGCGTGACACGTTGTATGCCCATCGCTGCGTATCGGAACACTAATGACCTGGCCAAACTGTCGTCGTCGGTCGTCTCCACTTCGATTTGTTTTAAAGTGCGGGTAAGAATCGAACTTAAGGTACTTTTTTCTAGCCTCAATTTCGGGGTGACTGCTCCCGAGTGGGTGTTGCAGCTTTGGGTGGCATCCTGACTAGCAGGGTATCCCAGCAGCGGCGATACGTTGGCCAGTTATTCGGCTACGGTAGTCGATCCTTTTTTTTAATGTTCTTTCCCTTCTGGCTTCTTCGCGTCTCTCATACGCCTTGTTGGGGCGAGTCGGGAGACTTAAGGAGTACGCGAGGCAGTGGTCGCCAAGAGGTTTGGCAGTCAGGCCCGGCCTGGGCGTGGAGCGGGACTAGGGCATTAAGGTGGACACTGCGACTGTTGTCAAACTGACGCAATGTGGAAATCAATACAGTCAGCTTACTTTGACAACCACTTGTCAACCATTTTCCTTTGATCACCATATAATTTCTTGAATAAAACGGCAAAAACGGCGGGGACACAAATTTGAAATTTCGGGCACATTTACACGTAAATGGGCTCTAACTTTCTGCATACTCAAAATAGCGAGATTCCACTTTTTTTGCTGTAGTAACGCACACTATAAAATTGGCTCAAATGTCGAACTAATTGGAGACTACCTAACAGGCAAGTGCGTCACAGCTATATAAAAGGGAAAACAAACTTTCCGCTAGCATTAAAAACAGTAATTATCCGATAATTATTAAATAAAATCCGCGAAATGCGCGACAGCGACCGCGAGCCGAGCTCTAAGAGCAACAAATACGTAACACCGTACTTGCCGTAAAATAGATTTCCATCTCATTTTTTAATAGAGACTGACCATCGAAAGGTTGCTGCTAAGAAACCGCTTAGCCATAAGGCCACCTATTGTTGATAATTATATTGAGTCGTTGTTTGTTGAGACTTTAACCTTAGATAGGTAGTAGGTAGGTAATAAGTATTATCATTGGTTGTTCAATGTTCATACTCAAAGTTTCCGAAAATAAGAAAGCATTGCCAGCCATTGGAATGCTTACTACTATGCAAACTTTTTTATACGGTCAAAACGTAGACATGTCCAGTTTTGACCGCATAGAAAAGTTTGAACGTGCCTCTGATTACCCTTAGCATTTTTACAGTTTCTTTAACATCAAACCACCTATTATTTGAATGAAGATATATAACTTTTTATTGACAGAAGAATCTGAACTAACAAAATATTATATTTCTGTGTCAAAACGATATTTATTAAAGTATCAGATAGCTACACGTAAGACTATAATTTTATGTCTACATGTTGAAACAATTGCAAGAAAGTCAAACTCAAGTCTTTTCTATTAGAAAAGAGTTTGTACTCCCTTGACGATCTTTAAGTTCACAACCTCCTTACTTACATCTGACATTTCATCTCATATAATTATTATTAACTATTGTTTTTTTTCCTTATTGGTTCTGTCTCTCTTATTGTGTAGTTTTAAGTGATTTGTGTACCTATGTGTAATAATGTAATCCTTATGTAACATTCCGCATACAATATATCTTTGTTAATATTGAAATAAATAAATACAAATAAAAAAAATACAAATTATTTAAATGCACCACGGGGATTAAGTCCGCAGGTTTTTTTTTGTTCATACTCTTGACGGCAAAATAAAAAAAATACTATTCTCAATCGTCAACTTTATTATTACTCCGAGCTGAACCATTTAAATTCATATAAATACTACATGTCCTGGCGTCCGACTGCCTTTATCAATTACAGTAGATCCCCACATCAAAAAAGTGGAGCGTAAAACGTTACATGACCGGCAGTGTAATATTAACAGTAAAAAGTCGTAACATCGTATCAATTTAGATCGTGTGTAATCAGTTTTGCTCAGTAATCATGTGATTGAGAAAAAAACTAAACGGACAAACTCACTCACTGTAATCTTCAAATGAATACTTAGTACGCAGATTTGTAAGCACGTATTTATCGCAAATATAAAAAAAAACTTCAGTGCACGACGGGTACGCACCCACTTCCTTTGGATGGGAAGTTGTGGTAGGTACCGCCCGACGACCTCTGTGGTGCAGTGGGCGAAGATCCGCCTAAGACGCAGAAGGTTGCGGGATCGATTCCAGCCGCGGGACAAATGTTTGTATGATCTGTAAATATTCGTCTCGGGTCTAAGTCTTTCTATGTGTAGTATGTATGTATTTACAAAAATAAGTATGTAAGTAGTATATCAGTCAAGTAGTTCCCATAATACAAGCTCTGCTTACGTTGAGGAGATGATGCTGTATGAAAAATGTCCAGTTTTATTTATTTATTTAATAAATATATAAACGAACGGGAATTGCCAAGACGGACCAGGCTATGGTTGTTTATTGCGTGCCGCAACAATATCCTAATCTAGCGCAATAGATTATAATCAAATTGCGAAGGCACAGGGAAATGATGAACGTATATAACAGAAAATAAAATCACACGATACGCAATTTAGGGAGATTTTGTAACGGAACTGCAACATAATATAATAAACTCCTACTTATATTATAAACGCTAAAATTTGTGAGGACGGATGTTTGTTACTCTTTCACGAAAAAACTAGCTGTTAAGTTTATTTATATAAGTATAGATATGTATGTATTTTATGTAGTTTATTTTTTATTTTTAACTTCTATCGATCTCTATAATGTTGGTTGTATGCCGCCGTCCTTATTTATTCTTCCAGTTTCTATCCATCCAAAGGTTGCCTGGAAGAGATCGCTTTCAGCGATAAGGTCGCCCATTGTATCACTAGGTATTATTATTATTTCTTTTTCGTGTTATTTTTGTATTTACTGGTGTACAATAAAGATATATTCTATTCTATAGAGGTAGGTTATATACCTGATCCTTAGCAATAACTATCTAAATATTTATACTACTTTTTCTTTTGGTATATAAGGGCTATTTTGGGCTACAGAAAATGATATAAATGCGACCAATTTTTGGTCAAAAACAATGTAAACGGGGCTAACCATTGACTCGAAGACGAAGTCGGAGAAAATTAAACGAAATCAGATAAACGAGGTATATCAGGTGTTGCCATGTTGATAATTAGTTCAGCTAATTTCTACCAAAGGGTGTACAAACTATTTAAAACCTAAGTAAAAAAATGTTAACGCAAAATGCTGTGAACAAATAAAAAAAATACATATAACTATTCATAAAAAATAAAGAAGTAGGAAGGACATGATAGCTGCCACTTGTAAATACAATAAAATCATATCCACTATCCAGTCTGTAGCCCTTTGACCAATTTAGCGAGCCGATTGATACAAACTACATTCCAGTTTGAACGACTCTTAAATCGGACTGGACTGTAGGGTCGTTTTATTACATTTTAATGGATGGATCAGATATTGTGCGAGGTCTGAATGCTTTGAACAGACTCCCCAAACTGAAAGTATAGATGTTCCTATATACAAGATGCTTGTAGGTGATTCGAGCGAGGAAAATTTACAGGGTTTAATAAAGGACCTTGTATGTAGCCTATCCAAGTCACCTTTTTGATTTTTTTACTATTTTGCACAATTTAAGAGCATTTTTTTTATTTGGTTTGATTATATAAATAAATCAGCATGCTCTAGATCTTTATATTCAAAGTCATGCGTCATCAGTAAGTGGCGATGGCCTTGCAACATGTCACGTGGCATCCAAACTACTATGCAAAACGTGGACCTGTGCCGAATATAATGTTTGACGTGTCTCCCCCATAGTCTTCCCCTTAGTATCCTCACATAGAAGGTTAAAAAGTTTAAAGAAAGCCGTCTCAAAACACTTGACGAAAAACGCCTTATACGCAAGGAATGATCAAAGTCCTCCCATACATACAATTCTCAAAACTGTGCTGCTATACGTTTTTAAAAGTAAGTTTAGTCTATCAAACTCCATCATTGCTCACGCGAAGTAAAATTGTGTAGCTATTTTTGTTTAGTTGGTTAAGTAAGTATCAAAGTTTAGTAGTTTTTTTTGTTTAGTTGGGGTCGACGTCATCGAAATCAACGAGGAGGATTATATCCTCACAAATTGCGTACTGAGTATGGATCTGAGGATGTACATAATGAGGATTACAGTCTAAAGCGTGTTTTTAAATAAGAGTAACACTAATTAATGAAATTACCTACCTCTACTCAAATGGAGTGCATAATTAATACAAACCCGCTTCTGAAATACAGAAAACCGCACTTTTAATAAAAATTGTACGTAATATTAATTGCAACTGGCTTAACATCCGGAATATTTGCTCATTTGCAGGCGAACATGATAAATTGTAAATTACTTGGAAATGTGCGTTTGGTTGCGTGTTTTACCGTTGCCTATAAAGCATAGAAGCCACCAATTTTTCTTTATCGATATACATGTAAAGGAATCATTCAGACAACCTCTGTGGCGCAGTGGGCGAAGGTTCGCCTGAGACGCAGAAGGTTGCGGGTTCGATTCCCGCTGCGGGACAAATGTTTGTATGATCTGCATTCATTTGTCTCGGGTCTAGGTGTTTTCTATCTATAATATGTATGTATTTACAAAAAAAAATGTATATAAGTAGTATATCAGTCATGTAGTTCCCATAATACAAGCTCTGCTTACTTTGGGGCTAGATGATGCTGTGTGAAAAAGGTCCAGGATTATTTATTAACCGTAGTTCCATAATAGATGAACCTCGATGTTACTACAGGTAATAAACATCATTACCTACTTATAGTACCATGATGAGTCAAACTCGGTGGTACTCTGGGTCATCAAAAGACTAATGTAAAGAGAGGTACGAGAAATTAAATACCCGCTGTTGGACCTTTAATATTTCATAATCTATACAAGTTAAAACCGGGCATCAAAAAAGGAATAGAATTCTCTTGCACTGTTACTCGTTATTTTTATTAGTGCTCGTGGTTACTAATACCTATAAGGCAGGGTATTTAAGTGTGAGGTTGACTATTTAATGACGTGATATGTTGTGCAAAATAGAACATATAAGTTTTTCAACAAAAATCCATTGAAAAATATTGATGCTTTACATAGGCAACCAAGGTGGTTGAAACTCACTGTCCCTGTTAAAGCTAAGCAAAACACACTTTATTAGGGAAAATAGCACAATCATGTAATATATGTACGAGTACATCCAACCCTCAAATGCCTATAAAGAATTTCTTGTGTGTATTTGCTTGGTTCTTATTTCACTACATAACATGATTATGATCTTTCACTTCTTTCAATACCCTCTACAAAGAAGAGAAAAATAAAATAGATATGGCATAATCATGTCTATGCCTTCTCTGTCCTTTAATACTACGAATCCAGCTTCAATTTTTAAATGGGAAACATTGTAAATGAAATTCAAGGGGAAGTAATGGACGTATTAAAAATGCAGAAATTGATTAATGCACTGTTGATGGCAAATATGTGCCGGAGCCCATTATTACGTTGCGGTGTAAAGTGGCACAGTTTATAATGTTTATCACGGCATTTTAGTGTTCTTTGTACTGTTTATGAATGTTTTTTCCATACAAAGTAGGTAAAACTTATAGTAATAACTAAGAACCAGATACTAAGTCTGAGACATTGAATAATAATAAACACCCGGCAGATACCTATATGTATAGTCCTAACTCCACACTAAGATTCTCTGTATCGTAGGTATCAGGAACTAGAGTACCAGTGGTACCACAAAACGCAGACTCAAAAGAACCTCCTACCAGCCAACTAAACTGACGTTTATGAGCACAAGATTCGGCTAATATTTGCTGTACTTTTTTATCACGAGATCTTTACTCGATGACAACCTATGGAAGTATTTTTTTTTTATTTGTTTGTTTGCTAGCTAGTCGCCAATTCTGGAAGAATTCACTTTAACTTAGTAAGGTGAATACATCCTTCTAATATTATAAACACGAAAGTTTGTGAGGATGGATGTTTGTTACTGTATCACGCAAAAACTACTGAACGGATTTTGATGACACTTTACAGTAATATAGCTTATACATCAAAATAACACATAGGCTACTTTTTATCCAGGTACCATTCGGCGAAGCCGTGGGCAGAAGCTAGTATTATATAAATAAATACTCTCAAATGTGTATTTGTGGTAATGGTATCGTTCACAAAGCGGTAATAAAAAAAATGCAGGACATTTTCACACAGCATCATCTAGCCCTAAACTAAGCAGAGCTAAAATCTTTCCTCTTTATAATATAAGTATATACAAAAAATACAGATGAAACAGCTAGCCACCTAAAAACCGTTGCAAACGATCTATAGATAGCTCAACTGAGAGAGCAGAGCTTGTATTATGGGAACTACACGATTGACCCGATTGAAAAAAGGTAAAAAAGTTATCATCTTTTAGCCTAGCTCCATTACAATTTAATTCAAAGCCATATCAATCGCAAATCACATTCGCCATTATGGCTTTAAAGTGAACACGTTGCGTGCCTAACTCATATTAGGTGTCATGCCGTGGTTGCAGCCTTTAGGCTTGGAGCCATGCCAGCTGGATAGGACATCGAGATAATACAGTTTCAAACTGATATAGGGTATCGACTATGGTTTGTCCACACTTCTATACTAATATTATAAAGAGGAAATATTTTTTTGTTTGTTTGTATCGAATAGGCTCCAAAACTACTGGACCGATTTTAACGATTTTTTCACTAATAGCTAATTCATCAGGAAATAACATAGGCTATAATTTATTTTCAAAAAGTTAGAGATCCTTAAGGAAATTGCAGTAATGTAACCCAAAGTAGCAAAATTTTGCCTATAAAATTTATTGTTTGGCGTGCGCTGAGAAAACTATTGATGATACATAAAAATATGTACTACATGATTAAAGTACTTATTATTACCTACAAAAAGTCCGCGAAGGAATATATTTTACTATCATAGTTAAGTCACAATAGCAGCTTTTGTGTTCTAAAATGTAATAAGATCGCGGGTAGAAACAAAAGTTGGTTCATTCGTATCGTAGTATTAATTCTTATTCAAATAAATAGTTTTATCATCAAGGCTATTTATGTAGCAGGAAAATACTTTTTAATTCATTTGAATCAGACATTTAATTTCGAAGTTATCACGAGTATAAAATCCAAACTTACGCGGGTGAAACCGCGGGGCACAGCCAGTATATTATAAAGAGGTAAAGTTTGGATGTAGGAGGTCATCTCTGAAACGACTCATTCGACTTCAAAAATTATTTCACCAACATTTAGAATAGATCTTCAGGATGGATTTAATATGTTTTATCCCGTTAAAATAAATTGGCTTTTCATGGAGACCAAATTTGCAACGTAAGCCGATGAAAAAACGGTCGGGCGAATGCGTTTCTTACGAACGCTGCCTTTTCATAGGCTACTTTTTATTCAGGTATCTTTTTAGGCACGTGAAGCTGTGGGCAGTAGCTAGTTCTAGTGAAATATACAACATATAGTTTTACAACATCAACAACAACATTATTATCTATAAGGCAACAGTTTCTAGAAATATAATTTACCTGGTTATGAACATAATTTTTAAACAATTTAAAAATTCGCACACAAAGATTTAAGTCCCTCCCGTGGCCATGGTTCATGGAACTAAACCGATATATCAGGAAACATTACGTGGTAATAAATTAAAATACGGTAAATTACCACTGTTTTCGACGATTTTTAAAAGATCTACGGCAATCGTGATTGCTAATGTATGGTGATTACAGTCGTGAATTATTTTTTTATGGTTGATGGTAAAAACTTTCCTGACCCCTTGCAGATCAGTTCCTTTTGTACAGTCATACCTAATATTTTTTTAAGATTTAAGTATAGATTTAAGTATCTTGTCTCATCCAAAATCAGCTGGTTCTATGTAGATGCACCGCCACTATAAAGATCGTGCGATAGCATGCAACAATGCCTCCGACCTCACTAAACACCGTAAACTTGTGAATTATTAATCTTATCGACTCGAAACATGGCCAGCTTCATGAAAAATTTAATAAATCGCTCTTTGGATTTATTACACGGTTTCGGTGAAGGAGCGTAGCAGCTAGTCCACTGGGTAGTGTAAAATCAAATAATGCATTTATTTTATATCTAATATTTTTTAGAAGAAAAACTTTTCAATATCTTTTTGTTCCTACGAACATTGATGTAACATGAAAGTTTCATCTGATAGAAAAAAAAATCCATTTCGACTAATTATCCCTGTGAGCTTGTGAACTTAGATATGTTAAAGAATACCGTCAAATACGCTTACGGGCCATTGCAGAAAGCGATATTTTACGGTGGCGCAAAAATTGTTTGTGCATAAGAGATATAGAACTAACGTACCTGCTTAGTTAGGCTTATATAAATATACATACCCAATGTAATTAGCTTATAAAAAGTACGAACCTAGTGAATGTGAGTAACCAACACAGACCTACCATGGTTTACGTGGTTACAACATTATAAACATTAGTGTCATTGCAAATAGAGAAATCATATTTTTTGTTTCAGAAAATAATTTCTAGTGCAGCGTAATGTGTTAAGAAATTAGTTTAGTAATGTTACTCTTTTTAAATGAACTAGAAAATGTACTCGTAACTACTCAGAGGATAAATGTATTAATAAAAAATACAAAAAAATGCTTTTTTTGCAATTTATAAAAAAACCTGGACTTATTCTTCTTCGTCTCCTAGTGACTTTTGCAGGTAAAACCTATCTAAAAACCGTCCTTCAAGTTATACCAATAGATAAATCGGATAGGCCGTTTCGGATATAAATGGTGACTTACAAACAACCTCTTATGGCAATCACGATCTCGTTACGTCGCGAGTAAAAAGTAATGACAGATACGACGTATCATTTGAAAAATATACGTATCTGTCATAACCTGACCGCAGCCAAAATTATTTTTGTACATGTCACAGGGGTCTGTCAAAGTAGTATGTATGAACCTTTTGCATGAATAAAAAAAGAAGAATAGGAAGAATCTAAAAAGACCGCAATACAATTCGCGTTTACATGACTGTATTGCCGCAAAAAAACGGTTAAGTTTAAGTTTTAGTTTTTTCCTAAGTTTAGTTCAAAAGGGCATTTAAATATTTACAATATACAAGTAAAGGGTAGGTGCAGAAGTAATGAATCTTGTATGTGTTGTTTTTTTGTGATATTTGGCCACTTTTCTGGTATCCATTTCTGGTCATTTGTATGAACTGAGCTAGCTGATTCATAATACGCAACGTTATGACGCCAGGATTCCGTGCAAACGGTAAACTATGGCTAGCTGTGAATGTGAATGCTTTTGTTAAAAGCGCCATTTTGGTCTAATAACTCTTCCGGATTTGTTTTTGTGCATTTTCATGGAATGCTTTCGCAGACTGCCTTTTCAGGTTCTTTAATTGTATTTGCATGTGATTATTTGAAATTCAAGCGATGTTTAATTTAATTTTGTTTACATAACGGAAGTTATTATTTATTTTAGTTGAAATATCAGCTTAGGTACTTTGCATTTTTCATGTTAAAACGAGTTCACATTTGTGAAATTTAAACGTATCTACGTATGGAGTAATCTCCATGACATATTAACACTTTGTATCAAGGTACGCCGCGTTTATAATTTTTCCGCGTGTCAAAATACCGTCCATACTTGTGACTTTGACACGGCGACGAAGCAATTTTACTAGAAATGCTCAAAATGTGGATCCGTTTATCATATTTAAAGTGGCTGTAAAATAGCGGTGGAAACAAATGGATCTTAGGTATGTAAAAGTATTAGAAAATGTTTACGTCTCTGATTATTATGTACGTCTCTCCTAAAATCACAGGTCGCTCGGGAATTTTACAGCCATGATTATTAAATTAAAATATATTTGTCCGCGCAAAGGCGTTATTGTGCTTCTACAATGAGTCATCGGCGCAGAACCACGAGTTATTGAACAAATCATCACTTAGATTGTCAAATTACAGTGTGAAAAGTTGTTATTTTGACCATGTTTACCTACTAAAACCATTTGTAAAATGTAGAAAATTACAAATGGTTTTTAGAAGCTTGAGAGTAATTTTAAATTGTTCGAACAAGTTGCTTGCTCGAGTCTGTGTTTTTGCATAAATACGGGCGACGGACCGTCGGACCGTACAGACCTAGAAACCCTCTGTACAATGAAGAGTAAATTAGAAGAACATCTCCTGGAGTTTACTTTCGTCGTCAACTATAAGTGACCAGCATGCTGGTGATGGAAGTGGCGTCAGCATTGCTGACGATACACTTTCTTAAAACCACCTTGGAGCCCCCCCCTGCTCCGTCATATTCAAAAATACCATAATCCGCTGTTTTTATAAATAGAAATGCTAATATGTAAAATAGCGTTACAGCAAATGTTGCAAACGTAGATAATTTATGACAAAAATGATAATTCCCTGCAAAAGTCAGCAAAGAAAACGAAAAAGGTAATGAATCTTTAAAGCCTTCGTCATAAATTACATTTAAATTATTATCTAACCCTTTGCAAACGGAGAGTAGGGTAGAACGAACAAACTTGCTAATTTCTGAGCAACTGAATAAAGATACTTCGTATCTACGAAGTAGCCTATTAGTGGTTGGATAACGGAAATTCTGTGGAAGCTGGATTTCACATTTCGTCAAGAACTCAAAAAATGTATACTAAGTATAACTATGATTTTGTCTCTTTTTTTTGTCTTTAAATTTTTCCCAAAACCCAACCTTTGACATTGATTATTGAGCTACCTGCCTACTTCGTGATTTTATGAATGAATGAATGAATGAAAATACTTTATTGTACACCTTAAGATACAAACGAAATAAACAGTAACACATATGATAAAGGTACAATGGGCGGTCTTATCGCTTAAAAGCGATCTCTTCCAGACAACCTTTGGATGGAGAGGATTATATATGATTTTGAAGCGGCCGGGGGAGTACTTTGTGTAAACTACCTTAAATAATATTATTCATAAGAAATACTACAGCAGAATATAATAAATAATAACATATATACCAATTACCTATTATATATATATATATTTATGTCTATATACATACGAATACAATACTTACCTATAAATATATACTTATACATACGAACAGCAACTCAACAATAACAGGATCATAACGAACTATACCTTCTGAGATTGATTTTATATTAACAATTATTTTAACTCTTGACATATTTTTTTTCATAATTTTTGACATCTTGTGTGATTATTGACATTTAATATTGTTTTGTATACCTACCTATTCAGCAGTGTCATTATTTAAATTATAATGTGTGTAATTATATCCTACTAATATAATAAATGCGAAAGTCTGTGTGTGTGTGTGTGAATGTTTGTAACCACGTATCTCCGTAACTACTAAACCGTTTTTGATGAAATTTTGAATATAGATAGTTTCGGATCTGGAATAACACATAGGCTAATCTAATTTTCGAAAATCGAAAATAGGGCGGTAAAGTTTCTAAGAAAAAAAATTGTTTGATTCGCTCAAAACTCTGTACAAATAAACTTTAAAGTAAATAATGAAACACGTATTTTTTATTTTTTCAAAACTACCCTTGGGGGTGTGCAATTGAGTTCTAAACTTTGTATAAATTATAATCCTTGGTTCGATTCATTCAAAAGTTAGTGGACATAGTTTGAAGCCTGGAGACGGTCATATGCTACTTTTATTAACATACCACGCGGGCGAAGCCGCGGGCAACAACTAGTTGTAAAATAATACCTACCTATGCAACGCCCTGACAGGACCGATGTACCTACCAACCTATTTGGAGCTACACTAGATCTAAGCTTAACCATTGTATGTAGGACATTAAGCATGAATAAATAAATAAATAAATAAATAACAATATAGAATATCAGCCTCAGAGTGATATCTCTTAAATGATCATAGCTACTACGTATGCACTATAACTGCATATCGACTAAACTGTTGAACTGGCAATCTATGGCCCCCGCATCTATCTATCGCATCATCTATCGGTCCATGGTCGTGACCTTTCGCGATATTAGGTCGCTCGTTATTTATTTCTAAGTTTCATTACCCCAGCAATCACAATGAAAAATCAAGCATACGTGAATCAGGCAGCAAATTTGGCTTGGGTTTTTCTTGGTGGTTCTTTATTCAATGAAAGAGTGGTGTAAATAAAACAAGATGAACTCAATTATTGAGAAAGCAACTTTCAAATTGCTAATCACTGAACTTGCCACACTAAGGGCTTTACTTATAACAATGTTATGTTTTCTTTTATTGAATTTAATATGATTAATACCAGAAAAAGTCAATCAACAGTTTTAAAATCTTTGTAAGTACGGCCGTCACCATTCATTTCTCACCAATATATAACGCTTCAAAGAATTCTCCTCATATTTGTCTGTTTGGGTAAATTCGTTTGTGAATTTTACCTACATTCAGATATGTAACTAGTTAAATTCCTGCTGGCTCCCACTACATCACTGCGACTGGCGATCGGCAAACAGTTGCTGGAAATGAAAGGTACGCACAGATCAGTACATGAGATTAGTAGAGCGAGGGGCGCTTTACACAATACTACATCATTGAGTCCAAGCATGGGACATAACAAGAAATGCTGCGGGACAAATGTTTATATGTTCTGTATATATATGTTCCGGGTCTAGATATTGTGGTACCACGGTACTCGTAGTTCCTGATACCCACGATACAGGGAATCCTAGTGTAGGGTCAGTGCTATGTATGTGTCAGTTAAGGTATTCATTTTATACAGTCAAGAGAAATAAACTATCTTTAAAATATATAGATAAAAAGATAGAAAATGCTTTAATTCTCAACATAGAACAGATATACAAAATTTTCTTTGAGTTAGATATACAGCACGCATCTAACAAAAAACCGGTCGATTTAAAAGGGCATTACTTAGATATTGATATACGATTGTTTTAGCCAAGACAAAAATTGTTAAAGTACCTTCCTGATCAAAGAAGCTCCGAGCTACCATTTCCATTTAAAATGATGACCTGGCAGAAAGCAAGTCAATTTGTTAAAAACTACCAAGTCCGGGGTAAGATAGGTATGATGATGGTCGTACTTCTTCTGGGTAAGTACTACAACCATACCTATTTCTGCCGACATGCAGTAATTTAGTTGTATAAAAAAAAGCACGAACACTAAATTGGTGATGGAACTTGATAAGGTAAGGAAGCGTAGATGCTCGCTCGTTCTATACGGCTGCAGTTATGGAGCCGTGTGGATACGAGACTGGGTCCGGAGAATGTTAATTAAGAGCATCCGTGCTGATTCGTTAAACTTAGCTTAAGTAGGATCAGGATTCGGATTTCAGTTATCTGGTAATGAATGGATCATTGGAATGATTTGTGTAAGTACTGACGGATAATCAACCTACTATCCTATCCTACTAATATTATAAACGTGAAAGTTTGTGAGGATGTTTGTTCCTCTTTCACGCAAAAACTACTGAACGGATTTTAATGAATTTTACGGTAATATAGCTTATAAATCAGAATAACACATAGGCTACTTTTTATCCGGGTACCACGCGGGCGAAGCCGGCAGAAACTAGTTATGTATATGAGAAATAATGGGAAGAATGTTAATGGTCGTGGATCTTCCGATTCGATCCTAACCAAAGTTAGTGTTTGGTTACATTATGTGAATGAAAATAAAATGCCGTAAGTCTATGTTTTCTCTTGTTATAGTTGTCAAATTGATCGTAAATAAGCAAGCTTTTTAAAAGTGTGAAAACTTCTATGTATCTTGATTAAATGAATGTCGTTTGAAAAAATTACATAATTAAGGTTTTATTTTCTTTTAATATAATATTATAAATAGGCTTTCCAACCATATAAATCGTATATTATAGACTATTGGGTGTGTAAAATTGTATAAACAGCTTCTATATTTAAAAAAAATATCTAATCAGGAACTTTTTATGTTACAAACATGATGAAAGCAATTAAAAAGTGCACGAAAACTTTGGTTCAAAGCCAGCGTTTTCCATCGGATCAAAGTTCTTTCATCAATCACATCCCAGAGCGATTCACATTCCAAACGGGTTATTTTCCAAGTGCTTTCATCAAGCAAGCTCGTCACAGCTCTCATGTTTGCAAAAACTGCATCCTAATTATACAGCATTCAAAGTGGCCAATTTACCGCCTGTTGCCGCCACGAAAGCCTTAATTAAGGTAAATAATGTTTATAATTAAAATAACACTCGTGCTCGAATCAAAGAGAGATTTTGGTGTGTTGGAGCGTGTACACTCGACTTTATGAATGCTTTTTTTATGCCGTGTCTTTACGGTTTGATCATGGATGTCGTTTATTTTCAAGGGATTTTCAGTTTTGTAAATGGAATTTGAAATCTTGTTATTCGTTTTTTTATTTATTTACTACTGCCCACGGCTTTGCCCACTTGGTACGAATATAAAGTAGCCTAAGTGTTTATTTCAATGTATAAGCTATAATTCTGTAAAGTTTCATCAACATCCGTTCTGTAGTTTTTGCGTGAAGGAATTACATACATCCGTCCTCACAAATCAAATTAAGTATCCTTTTTTTTAGTAAAAAATATGTTGTTATAATTTGTTTATTATTATTATTATATGTCTGCTTACTCTAAGTTAAAATTGGGCCTAATAGTCAAATATTTCCGCCGGTATAATGAGCAATTATTGGCTGGGCGTTGGTAAATGTTTGCTAGTTAATAGTAGCCAAGTAAGCATTTTCATCATTGGACCTTCGATGCAGTTTCCATTGCTGTTTCAGGCAGAATTTTAACTTTGTTGCTACTAACTGAGCTAGAACCAAAATCATTTATTCGCATGAAAGATACACGTCAAGTAGAACAGTATCACAAAATGTGTGAAAGTAAAAAATAAAAACAATTTTACGTACCTATCTCAGTAGGTACTTAGTTAGGTACCATCGTAACTAGATAATCAAGAACTCTTTTACCGAGTAGAATATGACTCGTAATACGGTCGGTTCGTAGACCCTTTATCCTTCAGCTGTTGTCAGTACGCGCTATGTGGCTTGTCCCTCGCCACTTCAACTTGATCATTCTATAGACGGATACATATTTCGTAGCATTCCATGACAGCCAAATACAAATACAATATATAATCAATGTATAGATACATGTATCTGTAGTAGGGGGCCTCGCTCTTTTAAAATAAAAAACGAGATTAAGTTCTATGCATTGTCAGAGAAATGTATGTTAGTGTAGGTACGTTGAAATTTTATACATTTGGAACCATCTTTGGAGCTACGAGTATGTATGTGACTGATAAAGTGTGCGCAGTGGGCGAAGGTCGGCCTGAGACGCAGAAGGTTGCGTGTTCGATTCCTGTCACGAGACAAATGTTTGTAAGATCTGCAAATATTTGTCTTGAGTCTGGGTGTTTTTCTATGTATTATATGTATGTATTTACAAAATATATATATAAGTAGTATATCAGTCATGTAGTTCCCATAATACAAGCTCTGCTTAGTTTGGGGCTAGATGATGCTGTGTGAAAAATGTCCAGCAATATTTATTTATTTATTGTTTAGTATTTATTTTATGTTTTGTTTATTAGTTATCAACAGCGTTAACTTATAATCCAGGACAAAACATGTGTTTTAAGTATAAGGTCAATAACAAATTACCCCGTTTTTAGTGGCTGGTTGAGGTTACATACATACGTGTTTTATTTATCATTGAATGTATCAAACATACGTAAACGTAACTTACATATTGCGTATAAAAAAACGACATCTTTGCTAAGCCTCTTATGTGACTTGCAACCCCATGTCTACATAAACTACTATAATATCTGGAAGTGACATGACTAGAGCATTGCTTTCCAACTAATCTCTATCTAGTAACTGCATTCACAGACTCCATCATCGAGGTAGAATCAGTAGTACTACAATATATATGCTTAATTCATAATTAACAAAACAAATCTCGTTATTTAAATAAGAGCAAGCCTAACTTATAAAAAACAACCATTTCGAGCGAAACACATCACAAACATCGCGACGCCAAATAGCCTACATCTGTATTTTTTTTTAATTATCTTCGTAAGTGCACTAGGCCAAAGTGGTACAAATATCATATTTATAACTTGTACGAGTATATTTTATATACAACATAGTTTAATCCTACATTTTCTTCATTGTTTTTCTTTCTGCAACACTGCGATCGTGAGGTCATCCCTCACTTCTTAGGTCCTATCTGAAAATCAGCGCTGCTTCGCCTTGGCGGAGAAGCAATAAGCTGAGATAGAACCTTTTCGACTAATACACACCATTGCAGCATAGACTGCCCTCGTTAGCACTGGTTAGCACCCACTTATTGTACCTACTCTTTTGTATTTACTGTGTTTCTTTAATTGTTTGTCTTTCTTTTCATTTGTACTTGTCTGTGCTGTAATTTGAAAATTGACAATGCCACCGTCAATCAGGATAGTGATGTAGCTAATGCGTTCGAAAACTTTTTTACCGACATTCCAGTCTCTACCACAAAATCCTTAAACTCCTCTCCCATAGAAGCAGAGTCATTGTTAAAAGAAAACTTAACAGAATGTAAAATACAATTCAAATTTGATCATGTAAATAGTGATGACATCATAAAAGCTTTCAAACTCATAAATGTTAAAAAAACCACGGACCTCTGGGGCATCTCTGTTTGCGTTGTGAAATCATTGATTGGCATTATTGCGCCCGAACTAGCTTTAATATTCAACGAGTGTATTGACTGTGGTGTGTTCCCTGATTTAATGAAACACAGTAAAATAACTCCACTTTTCAAATCGGGTACATGTTCTGACCCTAGTAATTTTAGACCTATATCAGTACTTCCTACATTTAGTAAAATTTTTGAAAAACTAATTTTAAATCAATTGCAAAGACATTTTAAATTAAATAATTTACTGCATAATAAGCAATTCGGATTTAGTAAGGGTCGCTCAACCACTGATGCTGGTATTGAGTTAATATCGCACATATTTGATGCCTGGGAGGAATCTCATGACGCTTTAGGCGTTTTTTGTGATTTGTCAAAGGCATTTGATTGCGTAGACCATGACACATTGATCAGGAAACTACACCATTATGGTATTAGGGGCGTTGCTCTAGACTTTCTCACTTCCTATTTAAGTGACAGAGTACAAAGAGTTGACGTGAATGGAAAACGGTCTCCGGGGTCTCTGGTTACTATCGGTGTACCGCAGGGATCAATTCTTGGTCCATTTTTGTTCTTAGTATACATTAATGATCTACCCCACCTTGTAAGGGACGATCATGAGGTTGTATTGTTTGCAGATGACACGTCACTTTTATTTAAATTAAAGCGACGACAAACCAATTTTGACAATGTAAACAATGCAATCTCTAAGGTTGTAAAATGGTTCAACGTTAACAACCTCCTACTTAATGAAAATAAAACAAAGTGTATAAGATTTATACTACCCAATGTTACACAAGTTAAAGCAAATATCAAAATCAAAGATGAACAGTTGGCTCTTGTGGACACCACCGTATTCTTAGGTATCACCCTAGATAATAAGCTTCAATGGGGTCCTCATATTGATGGGTTATCGAAGAGACTTAGTTCTGCGGCATATGCAGTCAAAAAGATCCGTCTTTATACAGACGTTGACACAGCTAGACTAGTTTACTTCAGCTACTTCCACAGCATTATGTCGTACGGTATACTGCTGTGGGGGAGTGCTGCTGATATCAATACCATTTTTGTGCTGCAGAAGAGGGCTGTTCGAGCAATTTATAATATGGGCCCCAGAGAATCACTTCGCGAAAAGTTTAAAGAAATAAATATAATGACATTCCATTGTCAATACATTTATGAAAATCTGATGTATGTTCACAAAAATATTAATTTGTTTAAGAAAAAAAGCGATAATCACAATGTTAATACTAGAAATAAAGATAAACTCGCTGTTGCCACTTGTAGACTCCATAAAGTTGGTAAATCGTTTAAAGGGCACGGTGTACGCTTTTATAACAAACTCCCAAGAGATATACAAAAATTATCAATTAACAAATTTAAAAACGTAATTAAACAAAAGCTTTATAAAAAGGCATACTATAAAATATCTGATTATTTAGATGACAAAAACTCTTGGGATTGAAAATGCTCCAACTCGAACCTATTGTTTTGTAAAAGGATCATTAAAAAGAATAACCAGCCTTGTTTTCTTGCCTTTCTTTCCTGGCTTGGTCGCGGAGGAACAGGCACCTAGATAAAAACCGACGTTTCAAAGTGGTCCTTGTGATTTTATTGAATAAATGAATTTTGACTTTGACTTTGACTTTGACTTTGTATTGTATGTGTCGAATAAAAAAACTATCTATCTATCTATTTGTACTTTTCAACCACTACTGAACTGAAATTACTTAAAAAATACGTCAAAACATTTAATTTAATAATAGGATAAGGTTAGAGGTAATAGTGAACTAGAATTATGTAAGTAGGTACATTGCCATTAGATTAGTGGTGTACCTAGATGTAGATATGTGTTAAGTCATGTTATATTTGCATCCAAGGTTGTAATAAAGCAGGTAGTATATAGGAAGTAAATAGCTACTGTAGACCAACACTTCAATACACTTCACTCTTTATTCTTTTCAAACAAGTTTATTCTTTTTCCTTAGACTTATTTTAATAAACACTCGCTCGGACAAAACCGCACAGTGCGACTGCCAACTATTGTCCGACTTGCAAATGTTCACTTGAATCATAATGAGGTGCTGCCAGCTTTAATTTACAAATTTAGCCACATTCTTCATTTAAAAATTATGAAAAATCATAATATCAATAATGAATCAGATGAAACCTTATACTACTTTAATTCGGTTCTTCCCGAACTTCGGTTCTTCTTTTCTTTCGGTTCGTGTTAGGTGTCCCTACTATTATGATACGAATTTTTTCATCAGCAAAAATACGTATTTCATAACATCTTACAACCGATGTTTTCATTCACGTTGCCACTTATTTTCCTCTGTCGCTGTTGAAAGCTCGAATAGAGATAAGAAATGAAAGAGGTGGGATGTGACCGGTCTCCTATCGTGGCCATTAACTCACCCCTATAGAACCTATCACATATACTGTGCCCTATTCTATAGTCTGAGGTTATCAGGATCGGTGAAATAGACGTTACGTTTCCTGTGTTCTTTGATTGTGACTACCGAGGCCAAAGTTGTATAACGGTCGCACTGTTGCGGAAGATAGGATGTATCGATATACGAAGATAGCTTTATAACATCTTGATACATACCTACTCAGCATAAGTTCCTAAAACAACGGATTTGTCGACCGACGAGAAGACACAGTATTTTGCCCCTCTCTTTTGTTTGATTTTAAAAGATAAAATAGCCTTTGCCTTATCTTCACCATATCTACTTTTATCAACTTCAAGTAAATCTTGGTATATAACAAATTTAAATACACTATATAACTTGAAAAATATAAAAGCATATATTCTTCAAGTTATAAACTTGAAGAATATATGCTTTTATAATTTTAATTATAGTAGAGAAACAAAGATCAACAATATTACATTGTTGATCTTTGTTTCTCTACTATAATTTTAAATACTTTAGTCGAAACAGAAATGTTTCGAATTCTACTGAGTAAAATAAATGATTTTAGTAAAATATTGAAGTTTGTATATACAAAAACCAGTACTTAACTGCACTTGTGCAACAGCGAACAACATTTCCCCATCAATTAATTGCCATACATTTTAATTAAGGTGTTAAAAGAGCCATTATCTGGGTTTATTTACAGCAAGGCGGTACATTCCCGCTCGTAAATCAAAGCGGAGACAATGCAAATGAGAATTTAAAAATACTCGAGCCCACTCCGAAATAAAGGACTTAGCGCAATCTTTGCGCGCGGTTAATGAATTACTTTTGCTAATTTTTCATTTCAGGGTTGTATTTAGGATGAACGAAAAATACAAAAAAAAAACACGCCCACGGCTATAATCCCGATGTTGGATATCCTGAAATACATTTACAATGAGTAGATCTTTGAGGATACCAAGTAGGAGGTATCAGAGGTACGTCTAAATATTACATTTGGCACATGCCCGCGTTTTGCAAGTAGTTATCGATCCACATGACAAGTTGTAAGCCCATCGAAGTTTGCAATGTTACACGTAATATCATCGTGAAACCATAACATTGCATCTGTTAATTAGATTGGTTTTAGTTTCATCATCATCAACAGACTATAGTCCACTGCTGGACGTAGATTACCCTCAAAGAGTTCCATGACGACCGATCTTGGACCACCTCTACCCACCTCCACCATCCTGCAACCTTTAATATATCATCACTCCATTAGGTAGTGGGTCTTCCTACACTGCCTTGATCAGATCACGATCGCTATTCGAGTGCTTTTCCTTCCCGAGCTAAATGACCTGCCCATTGTCACTTCAGCTTACTAATTTTAAGAACTAGTTCAGTGATTTTAGTTCTATTATGGATTTCCTTGTTTAGAATTTTATTTAGTCGTGACACTACGAGTATAGCTCTTTCCATAGCCTGTAGCCATTGTTGCAGGTACTTACTTTAAAAATAATGGTAGCTTAGGTACATGTGTTTACGGACGGGAGATGATCAAACAATAAGATCATTTTGATTTCACTGATTGACCACCCTCCGCACAAAATATAGCCAAATAGGAAAGGTTCATCTCTCCGTAACTGTTTGAGGATGCTGTTGTGACTACCCCGAACTCTACTAATCAGAGATACCGTCTTGTTACGGATTAATGCATGAAAACCACCCGTCCTTGTCTGCGCGAACATCTTTGAGGCACTTAAAAAACACGGCAGCATCAAAATCATCCTGAAAGTATTATTATATTGGACGCGTAGGACATCGATTTTTTTTGGTATAGCTAATCCATAGGTTGCACGTGTAGAAGCTCTCACAGAACGCCTTGAAATGCATTATTTTTACTTCGTCAGTACAGCGGGCTAACCTACGGGCCAACATATTACCTCTGACCGCCAGAGCCCTACGTTCCCTCTCAATATAATATATTTAATATGATTAAATTTCATAAAAATCGTGCGGCAATTGTTTTTACGAGCAAGACCTTATTCGTCTTTAATCCATGCCTGCTTCGAAATAAAACATAAGACAATTTTATGAAGTATACTCTGTGGCGTGGCCCTTCGCCGAAATCTTAATTAATCATTGCAGATTAACGTGAAATATGAGCTAGATAGCGAATACTTTAAATTACGTTGCTCACTGCATTTTTAGGCAAAAAGTTTTATTTATTAGATTTATGTATTTACCTATGATACTGAAGCCATTATGGAATCAAGATATCTTATGCTTCTCGACACGCAAAAGATAACTTTACGTATCGTATTATAATAAAATAAATAATGCCGGAAATTTTTCACACATCATCATCTAGCCCCCAAACTAAGCAGAGCTTTTATTATGGGAACTGAATGACTGATAGACTACTTACATATTTTATTTTTTTGGAAAAAAATACATATTACACATAGAAATACCGGACCCGAGACAAATATTTACAGATGATACAAACATTTGTTCTGCGGCGAATGTGAAAATATAAATAAATTCACTCCTGACACAGATTTATTATGCAACTAATTAACATAAACAACATAAATTTACTACTTAAAATATTTTTTTTTTACAAAAAAAAAGTATATGATTAATATATCAGTCATGTAGTTCCCATAATACAAGCTCTGCTTAGTTTGGTGCTAGAAGATGCTGTGTGAAAAATGACAAAAAAAAAACCATGTTAAGTGTTACTGAATTTATGTAGTTTATGTGTTAAAAACCATATACCTAATAGTGAACCTAACAGTCACACACGTATATATTTTTGTATATCAATTATACATAATGCAAGCATTACCTTCATAGATGTGTATTTCATATAAATGAATGCCAACTAACATTGTTATTGTATTAAAATAAATTCACTCTAGTTTTTCTTCTGTTAAAAAAAACATGAAACTTTTGGAAATCATACAATATCTAAAATGCAAAGATTTTCGAAAAGTTCATATAAGTTCCGTAGTAAGCTATGAAACAATCGTTAGAGATAAAGCGGTAACTGCACCGCACATGTAACGGAAAATAAGATAGAAAATGTAATCAGGTTACATTTTCTATCTTATATTCCGTTACTCAAAATATTTTTTTTTTATGCGACTGTATTTTCCTGTGTTTTTGAAAAGTCAACTAATTTGGTGCATTGTATACTGAATGCTCACATTTTGTGTAAGGAATAATATCTAGATAGACCTAGTGCAGGGAACAGAGCTCACGTATTGTACGATTTTAATTCTTTGTGTAAGAACCAAATTTTAACTTATTTGTAAGTACCAAATGTAAAAAAGTAAGGCAATAAAGCATTTTTTATTTATTATCTAAAGAACATGCTAACATTTTGTCCTGCAGTGGGGATCGAACCCGCTGCGGGATTCTTACGCCTCGGCTAGCTACTCTCCCACCACGCCACCGATATCGTATTTAGAATAATTGAAGTTTAATCCTTGTAACGAGTGGATCCAAATTGTGTTTCCAAATATTAATACCAAATTGTTGATATAAAAAGAATTTAAAAAATAACTTTCAATCTTTTATTAAGTGCCGTAATAGTAGTTAAAAGTTTCGTAAATCTACGATTAAAGTTAATCGATGGTTTGATCTACTGTCATATAAGAAGATATTTCTGTATCAACTAAAATTGAACTTATGAAATAATCGATGATAGAAGATTAAGCTTGTTCTTGTGGTGTGGCGCGGTGGGCGAAGGTCCGCCTGCGACACAGGAGGTTGCGGGTTCGATTCCCGCCCTGGGACAAATGTTTGTACGATCTGCAAATATTTGTTCCGGGTGTTCTGGGTATTTTCTATGTATAATAAAAACAATATCTATCTATGTAATGTATTGTATTAAGTATATCAGTCATCTAGTACCCATAACACAAGCTCTGCTTAGCTTGGGGCTAGATGATGCTGTGTGGATTGTCCAGCATTATTTATTATTTATTGTGGATTGGCCTTTAGTGTTCAAAGTTTTGCTGATAACTATTTTATAGAGCAAAGGCTCTATCTCTGAGAGAGCTTCAGCTGTCACCCGTCTCGCAGCTCAGCTGGAGACTGACTGAGCTCTGGCCGAGTGGGCGTGGTCTGACCCGGTCACGCCCACACCAATCGCCCGCCCATTCAATCGCCCCGCCTCCTATCATGAAAAACGTCAGCTAGGCGGGACCCAAACTAAAGTATCGTTAAGGACACTTTATCAAGTAATTCGTAACGGCCGATACGAATTTAAAATTTATTTGTCTAGCTGGATGCTGAGCGGGATAATGTGGTTTGATGTTTCAGTAAGATTCGTATAGGAATAGAATTTGTAGAATGTTCGACATATGAGAGTAAATAATCAAATGAATTATCATTTGATATACAAAAAAAAACACACTCTATTTCAATTTGTAAATTTGTAGTTCTCAAATAGCACACAAAGTCATTGCACTTAAGAAAGTCAACTTTACAAAATATAATAAAAATCTTCACATTATACAATAAAATCACATAGTAAATGACAAAAATTAATACATCAAATTGAATATACACTTTCATTAAAAACAAAATAACAAAAAACACATTCACTTTATTCCCCATGATGGGGATACTCAGATGCATACTCAGTGCGTAGATTTTTGAGGACACCAAGTAGTAGGTAGTGAGAGGCACGTCTAAATATAATATTTGGTATATGTCCACGTTTAGATTGTATAACTTTTTATAAAAAAATGTCGGTTATATAGCCAACCAAGTCTGACCTGCTTGTTTCAACATTTTCAGTTAAGACTAGAATATGATAATGGTATATTAAGATTTACTCCTATATAATACTAGCTTCTGCCCGCGGTTTCGCCTGGTACCTGGATAAAAAGTAGCTTATGTGTTATTCTGATGTATAAGCTATATTACTGTAAAGTTTCATTAAAATCCGTATAGTAGTTTTTGCGTGAAAGAGTAACAAACATCCATCCTCACAAATTTTCGCGTTATAATGTTAGTAGGATTTTTGATAGGTGACCTACATTTTAAAAAAACTTACCAATTGATCCTGAGTAAGCATATCAATTAGTTACGTTTTTTTTGCTATATGAAAATGGTTTATTTTATTTTTGTAATTTTTTGACATAGTGTTCAAATCACCGATTTTATATGGTCTTCAATACAATATCGAACGAAATTATAAGCTTTATACGGGTTTTATTTTTATTTTTTAGCTTTATTTTTTCTCAACTCGTGACCCATGTCCCGCGAAAAAGGCCCGTATAAAACTTACAAATAATTATGTTTAATGATCGCAAAATCTTGTTTTTTTTTTCAACAATATCAAACGAAGATACACATAACCTCTCTCTAGCACAAGGTTTGCTGGAAGAAAACTCTTTTTAGGGTTAAGCTAACCTTTATATATGTTTTTGTATGTATTTATTTGTGTGTAAAATGAACAATAAAGAACAAGTTACGTTATTTTACAAGGTATTTTTTAAATTAATTAAATATAAAATGAACATTGAAGCAGCTGAAGAATTAACGGCTACATTCCTATTATAGAGTTATCAAAGCGTTGCATAGCGAGGAATGTCTTTGAGGAATCGCTGGCATGAACATGCCACCTTGAATACCTACTTACAGAATAATGGAAGGGTGGCGTAAGTAGCTGGCTGAGGTTTTAGCCGTGTCCCTTTTCAAAATGTTGCTAAGAGGCCATTGGTATTGTCATTTCTGTAGGCACAAAACGCAATAAAATACTATCAGGTGAGATAGTGATCAATCACTTGAATATCAATTTTAAAAAAAACAATTCTTTTGTAAACTTAGGTTTGATAACCATAGCCATACTATAGCCACAAATATCCTACGTTCGCATTTATAATAACTACTAGCGAATCCCACGGATTCACCCGCGCGGTATCTGTTAAAAAGAAGCTTCTGTGTTATTCTAAGTTACGAACTATATCTGTTTCAAATTTCATCCAAATCGGTCTAACCGTTATCGTACGTTCAAACATTTAAATATCCAAATTATGACATCATACTTATCCTATTCTACTATATATATATATACGAGTATATCCTACTAATATTATAAAGTTGAAAGTTTGTGAGGATGTTGGTTACGCTTTCACGCAAAAACTACTGAACAGATTCTTATGAAACTTTACAGTAATATAGCTTATACATCAGAATAACACATAGGCTACTTATTATCCGGGTACCGCACGGGTGAAGCCGTGGGCAGAAGCTAGTAATATTATAAACGTGAAAGTTTGTGAGGATGTTTGTTACGCTGAAAGCGTAAAAACTAATGAACAGATTTTTACGAAACTTTACAGTAATATAGCTTATACATCAGAATAACACATAGGCTACTTATTATCCGGGTACCACGCATGTGAAGCCGTGGACAGAAGCTACTAATATTATAAACTTGAAAGTTTGTGAGGATGTTTGTTACGCTTTCACGCAAAAACTACTGAACGGATTTTTACGAAACTTTACAGTAATATAGCTTATACATCAGAATAACACATAGGCTACTTTTTATTCGGGTACCACGCGGGCTACGCCGCGGAACTAGCCCCGGGCTTGCCCCGTGGGCAGAAGCTAGTTTATAATATTTGTCGGATTATATAGTCACACGTCGCAGTGCGTAGGTAAACGACGCCAAGCAACTACAAAAACACCCTTCATTACTTTGTAGTGATATCTATTCTACCTATCACAACAAACCCGACCGCTACTTACCTTGTCCCCTCCAGGTGTCGTCTCTCGGTATTTGAACATTTTGAACCCTTTCCACGATTCACAATTGAGACGATACCTACCTACTTACCAACGCCTTTGATGTAGCCGAGATGGCATTATTTCAGAGGTATTTCACGGAGCAATGTTTGGGTTCGCTGACTAAGGAGTTAAATACCGGTGAATTTTATTAAAAGGGGTTAAAATAACAAGACTGCCTCTCTAAATATAAAGCAAAAATTTACTTTTAAAGTTTTAGTTGTAAAATCCTGTCCTACTAATATTATAAATGCGAAAGTTAGTGAGGATGGATGTTTGTTACTCTCACGCAAAATTACTAAACGGATTTTGATGAAACTTTACAGTAATATAGCTCATAACATCAGTATAACACATTGGCTACTTTTTATCCGGGTACCACGCGGACGAAGCCTTAGGCAGAAGCTGACTAGCTAAATAGTTAAAAGAAAATGGATAAGCCAAGAATATTATATTGGTTAACATTCATATCGCCGAAAGTTTTAACTCTGAAAACTTTTAACAATTTTGTTTTTTCTCTTGTTTTAGGTTGCCCGAAAGCACAATTTCCCATATTTTTAAATGTAAATCATTATCATTACCATTTCAGCCCTTAATCACCTATTGCCTGGGTATAGGCCTCTTTTCGCTTTTACCAGCCTCCTCTGTTCTGTGCAGCATGCATCCAGATTTGCCCGGCTTTGAAGATGACGTCGATCCACTCCAATGTAAAAGGATTTACATTGGAGTGGATCGAGTGCAATTCATTTCGATATCCGTTTGTTGATTTTTCACTGCGCTCGTTTGTTGATACTAAAACCTAATTTTGGGCACTGTCGCAATTACAAACCTTGTTACTGTTTTCGATCTGAAGAGAAAAGTGACTTTATCCGATTTATTACCGTGAATATTAATATATACTAATGAACGTACACCCCATTTCTGTTCTTCAAATATTAAAATTACTATTTTACAGATTTTATATCAGTATACTGATATTCTGAGGTGTAGGATCTACTCGTATCTGGTATATAATATTTATGGAATAACAAAATTTCATGCTGAAAAACATTTTAAACTGGAAAATGCAATCAACCATATTCGAACATTTATATATGATAGGTTTTTTATAAATTGAAATCACAAGGATCATATATCTATTATATTATTTATTACTTATTTATGCAAGCAAAGACAACTACGAATATAAAAATGCCTTGTTTCACCTTAAATTGTTTTTCGCTAAGCCTTTCTATAGTGTGCCGCTCTGAGTCGCCTGCCACACCAATTACCAACGCAAGTAGCGTTGGACTGATTTATCAGGGATGAAGCCGATTTATCACCTGCCCCTAATCCGGCTCGACACCGAGTGGAGCTCGTATCACCGATACCAGTAGCATGAGCACAAAGACTGGACCGATGACCTCTCAAAAGTAAGAAATAACACTTATTAAAGGATCCAGTTATGTGTCTACATATAGTGTCTCTGCCGTGATAACTACTGAACGGATTTTTATGAAACTTACTTTCATATTCATATTCATTTATTCATGCTCAAATGTACATCAGCTTAGGTGTTACATCAAAGTCGCTGTAGGGGAGTACATGGACCCTGTAAGGGCGCTGCAAAATCAGTCAATATTTATTTATAATTTGATAATACTAATAACAAAATCGTAATTATGAATGTCTAATAATACATAAAATAATAATAATAATCTTACTTTATAAATTGATCTAAAATAATATCAAATATTATATTAATTTGAAATAAATAAAATTAATACTTAACCTATCTATCTACTTATTTACAGTAATATATATATAGCTTATACATCCGAACACAGGCTACTTTTTATTCGGGTACCACGCGGGCACAGCCGTGGGCAAAGGCTAGTAATTTATATGGCCTGTCTTCTGTTCAAATCTTAAACTATCAAACACTTACTTCTGCCCACGAGAGAAGCTGGTTATGGGTACTACTAAGGCAGAACACATTAATCCTTTTCGTGTGGTGTGGGTAAAACTGGTCCTGTCTCAGCATATTTTGCAGCTACACACTACCGGGATGTGAAGATGCACTGGTTTTCAGACAGAACCTATGTATAGTGACCTCACGACCGACCGTGTAAGCTAGGTACCTACTTATAACAGCTAATGGTAGCTATAATCAATATTAAAATAAAGAAAGAATAATACAATTTGTAAAAATTTGGTGGAAATAATTCATTATTTCCTTTCCGTTCGGGTTTATTACAGATCATTTTAATGAGTTCAGTCTGAATAACTGAACAAGTAGGTTCTTAGATTAATCCCGCTCCGTGATCCCGCTATCTATATAGCGGGATCACGAGACCCGCCGACGGACTTTCTCAAGATTATTGCAGAATTACTTGGTACAAAGATTATTGATACTTTAAAATAGTATAATACCTGAGTATTTTTCAAACTTTCGCGATTAGATAACATGCCGTGGAACAGCCGTGGTCACGGGATGACTCAAGATGAGTCATCCCGTGACCACGGCTGTTGCAATACAGTTGAAACGTCGGGAAAATAATAAAAAAGGTAAACGCGATAAAGACCCGTTAAACTTATAATAATTATATAATACCTGAGGTCAGGATGTATGTGACAGTTGTGCGTTATAAAATGTAGGTCAGTATATATCGTTAGAAGATTTTATTAAATTTTAATATAATTATGAATGCAAGTTGTTTTATGCAGATCGCCTTATTATAAGCTTCTGTATAATCTGTGCTAGAGAGATTTGGTCCTAAAGTCAAATTGAGCTTTTTTGACTAGCGTTAATTATTATAATTAAGTGTAATTGCTTCATAACATTTGATTTTCCTGCATACAACAAAACAAAAAATTCTCAAAAATCGTAGTTCAAAAATTATATTTTGTTATAAAAAATATATTCATAGTAAATGCTACCGCTCGCACGCATATCACGTAGCTTGATTTCCCAGAAAAAACGTTGTTTGTGAAAAATCTGTTGAAATTTCAGGGAAATGCAATACGTCCAATACGGTGAATACGATCCAATACCTAGTAATGTAAAAATCTAATTTCGGCGCTGCATAATTTCGTAGCCAAAACTTAATAATCCGCTTTTTTATGTAACGGCTAGCCGCTGTACAAAAAGCGAAACGTTATATTATTATTAAAATAGCGTAGGTCATATTGACGTCCAGTCGGTTTGTAATTCGGCTAAACGATGATATGCCACTTCGTTTGACTATTTCATCTTCTCCAGCTCTTCTCTAAATGCGTTCCAATGTGTAACAGTTTTACAAATAAGCCTATAATATTTTTTTTTTATTTTTAGTTCAAAAAGTAATAGGCAATATAAAAAATAATAGAACTGTCCCAGAGTTGTTTCATTTTTGAATATCGAAAAGAGACAAAAGACAGAAAAACACTATTTAAATAAAATTACACATAATTAACCAGCAAAAAAGGTTTATTTATGTACCTTGTGTCTAGAGGGAATATATTTATGATAATTTATTAGTAACTTCACCTCCGGTATCTAAATTATTATTGGGTATGATCATTATGATCGTTATTTGTGGCCATGGAATACACGGAGCAGCAATGCACGACCCTGGATTATATAGCCAGGAGTCCGTGTACAAGGGGTTTGAATTATCAAATTAAGACACTGAATCAAGAAAATAGCGCTGTTTTGTACAGAGGCTAGTCGTTATGTAAAAGAGCGGATTGTGTTTTTTGGCTACGACATAATAATATAACTTCATGCATGAAATTCTGCAAAATCTGTTTTTTGTGACCAGAAGCCATGAGCTTTTTTACACAGAACTCATAACGCCCAGTCACATACATAGTCCTGCCCCCACATTAGGAGACCCTGTATCGTGGGTTTCAGGAAGTACGAGTACTTTAGTACTACACCTAGACCCGGCACAAATATTTTCTGAATATGTAAAAGTTTGTCCAGCAGCGGGGATCGAACTCTTAGTTGCAGCCGGCAACTAGTCCGCCGCACCACACTGTCTGCCCCATTATGGATTCTCTGTGATACGGATTGAAACCTATCATTACGCATCACATTTACTATCTTGCTCAACTCTATGTATTCTTCTAGGCTTAATTACACTTATAAAACGACACAAAAACTTCTAATTTCTGTGGGCTGAGGAAAAAGCTCAAAAAAATCAAAAAAAGTTCAGTTTTCGATCCAAAGATACCAATTTTAAAATAATATTTATAAAAAAAGCCGTTGTTTCATTATTGTACGGCCAAAAAAGAAACGGTGACATCACGAATTAACGAAACATCCTCTCCGTGATACAGGTTGTTGATTCACATTATCAGTAGTAGGCTCCAACAGAGATAAGTTTAGTATTGGGCGCGTTATTGCGACCACTGGCCAATTGTGCGTTAATCAGCGGTTAATGAGGCATGACGTGACGTCATTATGCACGCTATCGATAGACAGGATACGCGGGCTTATTATCTACTGGAAATTGGCGAATGATATTATCTACTTGAAATTGGCAAAGGAAAGAAACATAGTATATTCGTTTGTCTTTCCTGAAACATACAATCTAGGGCTCTTCAAGGTAAGAGTGAATCGAAATTTTTACGACATATCTAGGTCCAAGTTCAACAACACAGTAACGGGTGGTTAAGTCGTAATCAATGCTTTTTGACAGATGTTTTCATAGGAATTTGTCACCATAATCGAAAGTTAGACTTAACCGTCCATTTATTTTGTTGGTGAACCTAAATGGAATGTTCCAAATAAGTGTTATTTTCACTTTAATATCACAAACTTTAACTTCAAAAATGATTCGAACATAATATTTAAAATTCTGTTGAACACAATTTGTTTTATTTGAGGTAATTTTATAGACAAGCTTGCATAAGCCTACATTTTTTTTTTTATTGTCCAGATTCCATTATTATACATTAATGTATCCTAGTAATTCATATTGTAAAAACGGGAATAATCACGTACTGTACTATCGGTGAAGGCACCGACTAAGTTTCGACTCATTCCGAGAGTCTTCATCAGGGTGAGTCGCAAAGTCGCAACTTAGTCGGTGCCTTCACTGATAGTGCAGTACGTGAAAATTCACGTTTTTACAATATGAATAGTCAAGTTCACGATAGTTTTTGGAATAAAATATCCTAGTAATATTACAATCCAGCCTATGTAAGGCTAATTTAACAATTTAACATTGACCTAGTTTTATTAAATAAAGTATAGCTAAGAATGTGTACATTAACACGTTTTTTACTGTCTCAATTTAAGGGGAAGACAATTTGTTCAAAATTATATTCTGTATAGGTAGCACTGACAGGAATTTTATGTTACACTAAACTTACTCAAAGGGTTTGGTCCTTTAGAGTCTTCTCACTTTGTCCGTGTTGTCTTAAATATTGCAAGATTTTCATATCAACACCCCCGACAGTCAATGCATCATTTGGATTGCTACATAAAAGTGCATCGGGAGGCCTGTATCGGTTTAAACCTTCGGGTCAATTGCGTCGTCCATTCACCGGGACAGGTTTACGATACATGCCGTTTATTCGCACGTTCCGCTCCGTTATGGCGATTTTTTATCACCACTACGTCATACTTTAAAAGGGTTAACGGATTAAATGGGCGGCAATTTTATGGACAGAGCTTTTGATTTTGGTCTGTTGATTAAAATGTGTTTGTAGCGTTTCTTGCTTTTATGAGTTTCGGGTAGCCGATCTATGGTTAAAGAAGTTTATTACTCACTAGCTTCTGCCCACGGCTTCGCCCGCGTGGTACCCGGATAAAAAGAAGCCTATATGTTATTCTGATGTATAAGCTATATTACTGCAAAGTTTCATCAAAATCCGTTCAGTAGTTTTTGCGTGAAAGAGTAACAAACATCCTCACAAACTTTCACGTTTATAATATTAGTGTGACTAGATATTGTCCACGGCTTTGCATGGTACCAGGATAAAAAAGTAGCCGATGAAAAGTAGCTCTTAGGTACTGTTAAGGCAGCGTTTTTAAGAATTCGCTAACCGTTTTATCGTCGACTTACGAAATTGATCTCCACGAAACACCTCTTATTTTAACGGTATACGAATAATATAGTCTATGCATACCTTGAAAGTCCATTCTAAATATTTGTGAACGAAATTTTTGAAATCGGTTGAATAGTTTCGATGATTATCCCCAATATGCAAATTTGTGTAGATAATGAGCATAGTTTACTTAAAATGAGCTGAATCTAAAATAAATAATTTAATTAAAATATTAACATTACAGAGATTTGGTGGTTGCTTTGAAAATTTTACTATAAACTTTAAAATATGAGATACGAGTATATGTCATCAGAAAACTTTTTGATTATTTTTTATGATACAACTTTGCTATTTAAATCATGCTTTGGTATCGTTTTAGGATATATCGTTTAGGTCATTATAAAATATACCAAGATCTTTGATTATATCTTAAAAAGATACAATGTAACTAGGGTTAAGCAGAAACGGTGAAGGTAAACATCGTGAGGAAATCGACATGCAATAAACGAAAAATTTAAAAACTTCGCTTGTTTTCTGTTAGTAACGATAGAGTTGCAACATGGAAAAAAATGTTCAGACTTGGACACCTGTTTGTATGATCTAAAGATATTTGTCTCGGGTCTGGGTGTTTTATATGTATAATATGTACGTATTTACAAAAAATACATAAATTATATAAGTAGTATATCAGGCATGTAGTTCCCATAATACAAGCTCTGCTTAGTATGGGGCTGGATGATGCTGTGTAAGAAACGTCCAGCAATATTTATTCATTTATTTACCTCTGACTTCTTGATATCTTATCAAATCTTGGTAATGAGTATGAATTTGAAGATGATAAGTCTAGAACATAGAGATTACCATTCATTATTCATATATTGAAATCCACCATTTTGCGTTACATCGTTAGGCACTGACTTGTTTCGACTCATTCCGAGAGTCTTTTTTCATCGGGTTGAGTGATCTCGAAACACTTACTTTTACGAAACTTTTCGTATTTACAAAATGATAGATCTAAGTCACGATAGTTTTTAGTAAGTTTTGTGCGTATTTTTTATACCTACGAACAAATACATCTGAATCAATTTAGTGAAACACAAACAAGCTATCAAATAATCCTAGTCCACTTACGTTGAGCTCATTAGTCTACGCTGGTGCTACGCCGTAGCCAAACATTCTGCTACGAGCTACGAGCGATCAATGCACAATCACAGGGCACTAATCACTCTTGACAGACTGACGGCCAAATGACGAGGCAACGGATAAATGACGAGACATATTGTCACAAGCTTTTTTAAAGCTGGTTCACTTTTAAAAATATACTCATAATAACATAGACACAAGGACGATCTCGATGTAGAAATGCTTCCACACTAATTAGTCTAATACCCTTCTGCACTAAGTTTAGGCATGAATTTAGGCGTCTATTATATTCATAGAAATCTGTTACTAAACCAAGCCGGAGTGACGCGGTGGGAGAGAAACCGGCTGCTGTGCAATAGATGCGGGCTCGATTCCCGCTGCGGGATAAATATTTGTTCCGGGAACCGACTTCAAAAAGGTAGGAGGTTCTCAATTTGTCTTTATTCATTGTATGTATGTTACGTCATATCTTGACCAATCGTGAACCGATTTAAATTATTATTTTTTAGTTGGTAGGGTATACCAGAGTAGTCTCTTATAAATTTTATGAAAAAATCCACTAAAGTGAAATAATGTAGGATGAAATTTAATATTAGAATTTTTATCAGCATGCCGTTATTTACAAGTAGGTATATACAAAAAATACAGATGAAACAGCTAGCTATATAAAAACCGTTGCAAAAGATAGATAGCTTAACTGATCCAGATCACTATCAGACGGAAGCGTTCCCAAAATACTAATAGAGAGCCAGCTCTCTGGTCACACGTCGCTTCGACCAGTCGCCCTGAAAGAATTTTGAAAACGCGAAGGGCTCCGGTTCCCCACGGACCCAGAGCCGTTATTTGAAATGAGTTTTTTTTTACCAGATTTTTTTTATAAACAGATCACTCCAACTTATCGATCGGCGTTTAATAACTTCAGGCGTAGAGTGAGCTAGTGATTCTGTGCTGAGCTGACAAGCAATGCCATTGACGAGCCATATCAGGTGACGCGTGGCGGTAATTAATTAGTATGGACACAGGACGCAGCATTAGGGATATCAGCTTTGACAATTGATACGTGGCCTGAATGAATGTTGCTTGTTTCTGTGTCACTTGAAACATGTTTTGCTGTGTTTTGATATAATTGTTTAAGGAAAATTAGATAGAGAACGAGGCGAGTCGCTGTGACCTAGTGCAGGGAATAGAGCTCATCAAGGTACCTACATAAAATAACATTTTTTTTGTGTCCCATTGCTGAGCAAAGGTCTACCACAATTCCTTCTATCTGTCTCATGATCCTTGGTCTCCCATCATACCGTCTCGAACGCATCAATTTCGTTACGCCAACAATGAATGAAAATGAATGAAATTACTTTATTGAGGAACACAATGTAAGTACCTATGTCCTACAAATGGCGGTCTTATCGCTGACAGCGATTTCTTCCAGACAACCGTGCATTATTGTTATAACAAAAGAAAACTAAAACTAACTAAACCTAAACTATACCTAACTTTTCCACCGACACAGTGAAGTTTAGCGGTGAGGATGTGCGTCCCCCGAACTAGTTATAGAACTGTATCTCAGAGAACGCTTCAATGTTCAATTAGAACATTGTGTTCGGTACCAGGCTATAAAATTATATAATAATCTGCCTATTATCTTCAAATCGATTCACAGTACATACATGTTCAAAAATAAACTTAAACAATTCTTAACGAATAAATTTTACTATTCTATTGACTCATTTGACCCACATGACATTTATAGTAATTTAATTTAATTATTATGTATGTACGAATGTTCCGACACAATTTATATTGTTTGTGAATCCCACTATCCTACTAATATAATAAATGCGAAAGACTGTGTGTGTGTGTGTTTGTGTGAATGTTTGTTATCACGTATCTCCGTAACTACTAAACTGGTTTTGATGAAATTTGGAATGTAGATAGTTTAGGTTCTGGAATAACACATATGCTAATCTTATTTTTGAAAATCAACCCCTAAGGGGGTTAAACAGGGTGGTAAAGATTCTATGGAAAAAAAATATTCCTTGGTTTTATTCACTCAAAACTCGGTACACATTAACTTTAAAATAAATATTGAAAAAAGTGTTTTTTATTTTCTCAAAATTACCCTTTGGGGTGTGCAATTGAGTTCTAAACTTTGTATACCTACATTGTAATCCTTGGTTCGATTCATTCAAAAGTTGGTGGACATAGTTTGAAGCTTGGAGACGGTCATATGCTACTTTCATTAACATACCACGCGGGTGAAGCCGCGGGCAACAACAAGTAAATAAATAAATGAAATAACAATGAAATGATCACGACGTCGTCTTCCATCCTTAGGCAGTTAAGGTATTACCCCGTTTCCCCACGTCTCAGTTTGCATTCGGCGAACGTGTAACGCCAACTACCATTTGAGTCTAGCTGTTTTGGTCCCAACATAAAAAAAAACAATACTAGAACGCAGCGTTGTGTTCCGAACTCGGTCAATGCGTTTTAAGCCGAGAATACTGCGTTTCGTGGCCCTCACCATAAAATCACTATACTAAATTATAACTAACTAACTTCTGCCCACGGTTTCGCCCGCGTGGTAAGGATAAAAAGTAGCCTATGTGTTATTCTGATGTATAAGCTATATTACTGTGAAGATTCATCAAAATCTGCTCAGTAGTTTTTGCGTGAAAAAGTAACAAACATCCTCACAAAATTTCGCGTTTATAATATGTCTAGGATTGCAAACAAGATTTATTTATTTATTATTGGGAATATCAACAGAATTTACATGAATAATTGGTTATAGTTTCTATTTTAGGATCTAGTTTACATTTAATTCCAATTACAGATGAACACAACATGCATATTTAAATAGTTTGGCAAACTTTGATATTTTATCAATATGTTTATGCCAAACATAACAGATACAATTTAAAGGGGAAAACCACAAAAACTTATTATTCGTTTCTTATTGGCTATGGTAGAATAACGAGACCATTCGTCGCTCGTTCGCCAAATAAGATGCACGTGCGCGAATCTCCAATTATTTTTGTGTAAGTTCTTCTCTGTTGAAGACGACACCCTTCGACGTAACCTTAACTTAAGACAATGGTACGTACAGGGTGTCTAAATAAATACTTAACACTTAGTTTTCCTTTCATGCAAACGCAAATTTGTCAGGACAAAACTTGGCAGCAGTCTCAAGACATGTGAAAAGCTAATGTCAGTTCCATACAATTCAAAAGTTTCCGCAAGTGAAAAGTGGTTGTTGAATGGGCCTGGACGTGTTATGAGTCGTGACCCAAACAGCTATTAACTGAATTTCCGTTCTAATATATAATGACCAATTTTTGTTCACCATTTTTTGTTTCTTCTAGTGGTAAAAAGTAGTAGTACCACAAATATAATAAAGTAGTACTAACCTAGAAAATCAAGCACTGTATTTTTTCAACCTGTATTCAAAAAAATCTCAATCAGAATCTTCATAATTTCAGATTGTTTTAGAAGCTTGTTTAACTTAAATGCATGAAGATGCGTTTCATACATTCTGCCAATGCAAGCTGATTGGTCATCTCATCATGGTGATTAATGACGTCACAGTCCGCCTGCACCTCGTCAGCTGTTCTACGTCATCCGTTATTGTTAGCTACTCATTTATCGTTGCGATCGGCCTATTAATTACTGTAATTAGCTGGCTTGCAGTACTAAGCTTAGCCACAATATATTGTGAGGTACTGATTAGTGCCTTGAAGTGATGAAATTCGGTTCGAGCTTTTAATCATCAATACAAAAATAATAGAAATAGTAGAGCTCCTTGTGAAAGAGCTTCGTCCGAGGAAGTACTTCAACGATACCTATTTCGGCCGCGAAGTAACTTTGCTGAAGGGTATAGATACCGCTGAAATCAGACAGACAGACATATCATTTATTTGCCACCACAATAGGTACATACAATATAAATAAACAATTTTTGAAATGCAAATTAAATAAGTACATAGTCATCCTTACACAATAAAAACATAGGAACAATACGTGGAAAAAGGAATAAACATTATGTAAAAAATAAAAAATAATAAATCACAGGCATATGTGACTTTTCACCTGTTATGTCACAGTTTAATAATTAAATCACGATATCCGATACGCTTGCAGTCCCAAGTTTGCGGTTTCTATCCTTCAGATCCTACTAATATTATAAACGTGAAAGTTTGTGAGGATGTTTGTTACTCTTTCAAGCAAAAACTACTGAATGGATTTTGATGAAACTTTACAGTAAAATAGCTTATACATCAGAGTAACACGGTAACACGGCTTCGCTCGCGTGGTACCCGGATAAAAAGTAGCATATTTGTTAATCTGATGTATAAGCTATATTTGTGTAAAGTTCAGTAGTTTTTGCGTGAAAGAGGAACAAACATCCTCACAAACTTTCACCTAGTATTTTTCAAACTTTCGCGATTAGATAACATAATTATTATAAGTTTAACGGGTCTTTATCGCGTTTACCTTTTTTATTATTTTTATTATTTTCCCGACGTTTCAACTGTATTGCAACAGCCGTGGTCACGGGATGACTGGAGTATACGGAGCTACCGTCGAGAAATAAAGGCAGTAGCCGCAACTACCCTCCTTTCATCTTCAGAATCAGAAAAGTCCATGTTCACATTACGGCACACTACACTAACCGTATCACCGCACTGCACAATTGGATCGCGACGCGAACACCTGTTTATCACGGGATTCCAGGACGCAGAGAGTCTATAGCCGTCTTCACGATTAAAATTTGGGTACTTCTTTATTTCAATCGCTTCACGAACCATTCTCTTACAATATTGGCGTTCACTGGATAGCACCTTAGGGTCATGAAGCTCGATCCAATGGTTTGGTCCTGAGTCCACAAGGTGCTCCGCTATGGCGGACTTGTTTATCGGGCGATTTTTGACAGCTGCAATATGCTCTTTGACCCTTTCAGCAATTGTCCGCTTCGTTTGCCCGATATAAGCACGGCCACAGCTACAGTCTATTTTATAAACACCTGGCATTTGCAGAGGTACCACGTCCTTTGGTGTTCGAAGCTGCTTAGCCACTTTTGAGTGCGGAATAAAAACGGACTTGATTGAAAACCTCTTCAAGATGTTACCAATCTTATCCGTCTCAAATAAGGCAGGAACGTGGACTGTCTACTAACATCAGGTTGTTTTCCTCTGCACGTGCGTTTCGACTGCTGATGTTTACCTACATATCCGTTCGCTTTCAGAACCTCCTGAACATGTACTAATTCACTCTCGAGATGTTCAGGGTCACACAGATCGTAAGCTCTGTTCGTCAATGAGGCAACAACAGATTGTAAATGACGAGGATGGTGGTGTGAGGCGGCGTTCAAATACCTGTCAGTGTGTGTTGGTTTTCTATAAACTGAGTGCGCTAAATACCCATCTGTTTTCACCATCACCTTGACATCGAGAAAAGCTAATGTCCTGTTACTCTCCATTTCATAAGTGAACCGGATCTTTGGGTGAATGGAGTTTAAAATCAATGTAAATTGTTCCACTTCCCGTTTACTACCCTTCATTATGCAGAAAACATCATCTACGTATCGTTTCCACAACTTTATACCGCTAGCTGATAAATCCAAAAGTCCTTCGAAATGTTCCATCCAGATGTTAGCCAACACCGGAGCCACCGGGCTACCCATGGCCACACCATCAATCTGGAGGTAATGTTGCCCGCGGTATAAGAAGAAGTTTCCATCTAAACAGTGTTCAAGCAGAACAATATACTGATCAGGTAGTTCGTTATCTTTTAGCTTTTCTTTTATCACCTCAAGGCAGTCTTTTAATGGAACGTTGGTAAAAAGTGACTCCACGTCAAAACTCACCATAATATCATCTGGTTCCATTTTTAAACTCCTGATGATGTCCACAAAATGGCGAGAATCCTTCACAAAAGATGACGTCTTCCCCACCAGCGGCTGCAAGACCGAAGATACATGTTTTGCCAAGTTGTAAGTAGGTGAGTTGATCTGACTCACAATTGGGCGCAATGGCACATTATTTTTATGTACCTTTGGTAAACCATATAATTTCGGCGACTGCACAATTGTAGGCTTATAAAGACGGTCAAACACATCTTCCGCAAAAAGTTCCTTAAGGTCTAAAATAAGTGCTCTTATACGTCTTGTCACCCTAGCAGTTGGGTTGTACGAGACTGGCTTGTACACCTTATTATCACACAGTAAACTCCGTAATTTATCATCGTAGTCGGTGGAATTGATCACTACCGTGGCATTTCCTTTATCGGCCTTTAGCACTAAAATATCATCATTCCCGTGACCACGGCTGTTGCAATACAGTTGAAACGTCGGGAAAATAATAAAAATAATAAAAAAGGTAAACGCGATAAAGACCCGTTAAACTTATAATAATTAAACTTTCACCTTTATAATATTAGTAGGATTAAGTAAGTATGATGTTTAGGAAAAGTTGACATTTCAGTCAAACGTTTCCGTATTCGATGGTAATTTCATAATGAGTCTTTCCGGATTGGGTCAATGACATGGCGCAGGTTGACCATAAAAAAATCTGTGACTCGACAAACAAACTAACTATGACACTCTTGCCATATACTCGTTTATACCGACCAAAAGGGTCACAATCCGTGGTATTATCTGAAATTCAAATGTGTCCCGTCTCCGCACTAATTGTACTAATATTTGGTTATCGGAGGCGCGCACTCTCAACGTTCGCGCCACAACCGCCCCGGACACGTCCCGGACACTTCCCGAGACTAATCCCCACGAATTAATGACTCAGATTTGTCATTATTAATGCCTGTATGCCCCAACACGCACCTGATTCCGACCGTGTTTGATGGCACGTTTAATAACGTCTCGATAGGTTTGACGGGTACAGAAAGATGCTGATACATACATACGTGGAATAGAAAGCTGTCAGCAGCGAGGTACGCAGAGGCTTCGCATGGTGACGTCATTAAACTACGTTGCATACTTTGCACAGAGAATCAGTTGAAAAGACTTGGGCATGTAATTTAACACACATCATATCTTTCGAAACAAAACACAGAAATGCAAGTATTACTTTGTGGCAGAAACAAAGTGGTAGCATTTTATCAGAGGAATGCTTTAAATATATATATATAAGTATTATATCAGTCATGTAGTTCCCATAACTTAAGCTCTGTTCTCACTTTGGGACTAGATAATGCTGTGAAAATTTCCGGAACATTTATGAACTGTTCCCACAGAAAAAGTGTTTCACTTCATACTTTCTAGTGCATTATACCAATAACGATTTATACTTTTTGCACAGGTTTGGGCCTAGTATTGCCTAGTATATAGTATTGGGTATCGACCACTTGGATAAAAGCTAGAATTCTTTATATAATTATTCGTTTTTATCTCCTTTCACACTTATTAGTCTAAGACCCTTCTGCTCTAATCTTAGGCAAGAACTTATGCTTCTCTTATTTTTGTAAAAATCTGTTACTAAAACATGCTTAAATGACGACCTCAATAGTATGGCGGGCAAGTAGCCGACAGCAGTAGGTGCGGGTTCTATTCCCACTGCAGGACAAATGGTTGCATGTTCTGCTGATACTTGTACCGGGACTGGGTGGATAGATACTACAAAGGGAATCATAGTATGGGGTGGGCGATGTGTGTGTCTGTTGGTTTTTATTTAATTAGGTATTAAATAAAAACAAGAAAAATAAATAATTCAATTAGTTAAAAATATCAACGATGCCGCAAGTAATCACAGTAAAATATCCACAAAATCAACACCGTAAACCGAATTAAAGTCAGAACTCTTTCTCCCATTGTGAGCAAAGCAAATTCTGCCCCAGCCCCTTTGTTTCTATGTTAACGAGCAGAAAAAGGGCCCATTCACAGTCTGCGAACCTAATTACCCTCCCTCGTTCACAAAAGAGAGTTTCTAATTAACGATATTATGTCAAATAATTTGTTTGAACCGTCTTCGAGGATTGGATTAGATTGTGCGCTTGAGTTTGTCTTGCGTTCAATTGGAATGGTGAAGAGAAATAATTGAAGAGTTTTGAAGTAGTTCTATTTGTATTCAATCGATTGGTAACTTTTGGTTAGGTACCTCTGGCAGGGTGCTCCAGCATCCTTTTTTCAGACGAAAGATAAGCAGCAGTGATTTTGTGTTTACACGACGTCATGAGCTCGTAAAGTATTTGACGTAAACGGGTGCTTCAATAGACAATAAACAGAAAATATGTTGGGGTCTTCCACATTTTTAAAAAACTTTCCTGAACTTTCAAAAACGATGATACAGGATTATTTTGTACTAGCCTCTGCCCACGGCTTCGCTCGCGTGGTACCCGGATAAAAGTTGGCTATGTGTTATTCTGATGTATAAGCTATATTACTGTAAAGTTTCATCAAAATCCGTTCAGTAGTTTTTGCGTGAAAGAGTAACAAACATCTATCCTCACAAACTTTCGCTTCTATAATAGAAGTAGGATACTATATTGTAGCTACTAAATCAAGTCTTTGGTACTACTTATTGGGACATCCTGTACTCGTATATGCAAAGCCATAAAAACAAAGTTTACATAGCAAGGAGTTAAAATGATAACGAAAGAAATGAATACAATTCAGCAAAGCACATACGATCTTGTGTACCGTCTACATCAAAGTAAATGATGCTTACTAACCAGAAGACATCTGCGGTGCAGTGGGTGAAGGCCCGCCTGAGACGCAGAATGTTGCGGGTTCGATTCCCGCCACGGGATAAATGTGTGTATGATCTGCAAAGATTTTACTCGGGTTTGGGTATTTTTTTATGTATATTCTACAAAAAATATATGTAAGTAATATATCAAACATGTAGTTCCAAAAAAAAAAATGATGGACATTTCTCACACAGCATCATCTAGCCCCAAACTAAGCAAAGCTTGTATTATGGGAACTACATGACTGATATACTACTTATATACATATTTTTTTTATAAATACATACATATTATACATAGAAAACATCTAGACCTGAAACAAATATTTTCATATCATACAAAAATTTGTCCTACGGCGGGAATTGAACCCGCACTTTTTGCGTCTCAGGCGGGCCTGCGCCAGAGAGGTCGTCAATAATTTAATGAACAAACAGATATAAGTCCTTTTAAATACTACTCTTTTGACCCATGTCTAGCTTTATTTTTATCAAATCTTGCTTTTCTATCTAAACTCGCTTGTTTTCTCCATTAAATACTACCAGGTAAATTTTGATCGGATTCCCGTGATACATTCCCGTGATGGCTAGCCCTAGTGCGGTATCCATCGTAATAATGTAAACAGTTTCTAGTAGGTATTTTAAGAAATAATATTAAGTATATGACGTACACTATCACGTGGATTAGTTACCTATTTCTATAAAAATTATGAATGGTGGGTTTTTTATGTGCCTACAAAAATGTGTGTCTGCCCAAATACCGAATGAATAAGTTTTGTTCATAGATACTTGTGTTAAGTTGTTTTAGATTGAGTTCCTTTATTCTCTCTGTTTATTTTTTTTACTTTTGATTTTTAGTAGATATTACCTATCTACTAAAAATCATTATGTTAGCATGTAAGCACACTCGTGCTAAAATATAAATTTAAGTAGATACTTATAAGTACTAAAAAGTTTGTTATTCTTATTTAAGTGAACTAAGTATAATTATGTTCTTTGAGAAAATAAAGAATCTTTAAACCGAATAAATTATTTTGTATTTTTATTTGTATGTAGAAAGAAGAGATAAAACAGAGAATAGTTCTTTCTCTGGGTAATCCTTGCTATGAAATAAGCTACGCAGATGTCATTAAGAAATAAACAAAATCGCGGTTAAGATGATGTCTCCCCTCGTTTAATAGTACTGGCATTGTTACGCCTGATTTGATTCTATATCTCTCTATAGGGCATAATTATAATAACGAGATTAGCGGGCAAGGGCTCGTCGAGATAAGGATGTAGCTGCTTCAGCTGCTGCAGACGTCTTGGCAGCGTCACACGTCGTTTTTTTATGAACTTGACTGAATCTTTTCTCAGAGCAAAACTCCATTCAGATCACCACCATTGAAGGTATCCGTTAGGGTTCCAATAAAGCGTCGATATGCTTGCAATCTATCACTACCTGTGCAAAATAATTGCAAAAACGCGAACATATTACAAATGTATGGTAACCCCCCTACCCCTACTTGATATCGTACGATACGTACGATATCGTACGATATCAAGTAGGGGGGATCGTACTTGTAAATGTACCCTCTACTTGATATCCTCAAAAATCTACGCACTGAGTATGTATAATAATATAATAATTCAAATGTTCCCTTATCACTAAAAGCGATATCTTCCAGGCTACTTTTGTATGTACTGGATCGATGTGAATAAATAAACAAGGTGTTTTAAAAAAAAAAATACAATATTTAATAAATAAAAATAATAATGCTGGACATTTTTTCACACAGCATCATTTAGCCCCAAACTAAGCAGAGCTTGTATTAGGGGAACTACGTGATTGATTGATATACCACTTATATATATTTTTTTGTAAATACATACATTTTATACCTACATAGAAAAGACACAAATCCGAGACAAATATTTGCAGATCATACAAACATTTGTCCCGCGTCTCAGGCCGTCGCCCACTGCACCACAGAGGTCGTCAAGATGAGGATGATAATCGTAGGACATTCGTGAGCTTATTTTTTTTAAAGTTCTAAGACTATCCTTTTTGAAATCATTTAAAAATCACGTATTTCTCTTACAGCGCTACGCATCTAAGCCCGTGTCAAACGCACTCTTTCTGACAATTTCCACAAACAACAACTTGATTCTAATTATGTTTGCGATTCCTTTAGAACCTCTTTTGACTCAGCTCCAATTGTGAGTCGGAACGACGTTAAATGCGACCGAATTTCAGATAATTAACTCAGATTACGCTCTTTCTCTTTCTGCGAATGTAATTCGCTTTTGTTGCAGAATGTCTGGAGGAGTACTCAATTTGTCAAAATTTTGGTAATTATTTGGACTCCATGAAAACGTGGAAGAATTTTTCTTGTTCTGCAATTATAGTTCAATAAAACTTTATTCTCGTTAAATACTAAGTTACTCACATGAGAACACAGTCATTTTGGGAAATATAACATAATCACAAAACATAATCAATTTTAAAATATTTTTATATAAATAAGTTAAATATATTTATTCATACAACTATGTACAAGTAGGTATAAACTAAAAATACAGATGAAACAGCTAGCTATATAAAAACTGTTGCAAACGATAGCTAGCTCAACTGATCCAGATCACTACCAGACGGAAGCGTTCCCAAAATACTGGCCGCATTGCCACGCTGAATGGCAATGCTAAAGCTAAATTGACCCCGATAACATCCAGCTATCTGGTCACGCGTCGCTTTGACATAGTATGTTAAATAATAATTTTAAATTCTAATTAGATTATTGAACATAAGCTTAACATTTCGCTTCTGCAAAGATCAAGAACTCCTGAAGACAGGTTCTTGCACATGCCAGGAGACAGAAACACCATCGGCACGTGGCGCATGAGAAATGCAGTCAGAAAGAGAAACTCAAATACGAGCAGTATTATCTGAAAATTCATTCAGAAATCTGTTTTTAACATAGCAAAATTAAAAGTACAAAAATATTTTGATTCTTTCGTAAAAAAACCTTTCTGTTTCACTCGAACATCCCGTTTAAGAAGTGTATTTTTACGTACAAAAAAATAAATTCTCTTAGTTCATAAACCGACGACTCTAAATGATCTTTGTAATTAAAAAAAAATACCTATCTATCTACAATTTTAATGTGTTTTACTAATATTGTAAGCGAATGGTAATCTGTATAAAATAATATTTTTGACTTAAAAACCCCTTTGGTCTTAAATATGGGTTTAGCGTTCTATCTTTCTGTCATTTTGACGACCTCTATGGCGCAGTGGGCGAAGGCCCGCCTGAGACGCAGAAGGTTATGCGTTCGATACCCGCCACGAGGCAAATTTTTGTATGATTTGAAAATATTTGTCTCAGGTCTGGGTGTTTTTTTTTTGTATAATATGCAGCTATGTATTTACAAAAAAAATAGATGCTGTTGTGTGAATATGTCCAGCAACATTTATTTATTTACTAGCTTCTACCCACGGCCGCATGGTATCTGGATAAAAAGTAGCCTATATGTTATTCTGATGTTTATGCTATATTACTGTAAAGTTTCATGAAAATCTGTTCAGTAGTTTTTGCGTGAAAGAGTAACAAACATCCATCCTCACAAACTTTCGTATTTATAGTAGTAAGATTTAATAAAGAAAATGTTCAATTTGTTTCAATAATTATTCAAAACTTCAGCCATGTCCAACTAACCTACTGAGATATCAACTTCACCCTAATATGCCCAGTAATTAGTGATATCGTACTACCTAAAATGGCCTTATTTAAGTTTTCCATTCAAGACATGCATCAAACACACCTAAAGGTATGGGCCTCTAACTCTCTACTTGGTACCTTAACAGATTACTGAGTATGTATTTGATGAAGTCGATCTTAAGGACTATAGTCGTGCGCGTGTTTATTTTGTTGTTACAATGCGGTATATCTACTGATCGCGAAAGTTGGAATTTTTATAAAGTTTTGGGTGTTTTATTACCTATTTCTATTTATTATTACAGACTACATTCTGCCCACGACTTCGCCCGCGTTGTACCCGGATAAAAAGTAGCCTTTGTGTTAATCTGATGTATAAGCTACATTACTGTAAAGTTTAATCAAAATCCGTTCAGTAGTTTTTGCGTGAAAGAGTCGTTGACATCCATCCTCACAAACTTTCGCGTTTATAATATTAGTAGAATTGATATATCAGTAATAAACCCATTATTTTCAGGCAAACAAGTATTTTTAGATAGAAATTAGAATCTGTATGTATTGACAAAAAAAAGTATATAAGTAGTATATCAGTCATGTAGTTCCCATAATACAAGCTCTGCTTAGTTTAGGACTAGATAATGCTGTGGGAAAAATACCAGCATTATTCATGTCTTTTTATTTATTACAAAATGTTATGTACACCCAAAAATAGTCATATCTACTTCACGAGTATGTAATAAAATAAATATGTACTGCATATGTCTCTTACACAAGACATCCTAAATTAAAAATCCATTGTTTTCAGATTTGCAGCAAAAATGAAAGCTGCATTTATACGGCAGCTCCAAAACAATAGTCCAACCGCTGCGAATATTGAATATCGAATGCTTAAAACCCATGCAAATTCGAAAAAACCTATTATAATCTGCATCACACAGCGCTGGATGCTCTTTTCATTCGATGCCTTTTGTTGGTGGATTCAATTAAGTTTACATGGGCGTCGGGTCAGTTAATAAAAACCAACAAAAATCCGCGAAATCATATTCAATAAAGTGCAGCACAATAGGACGGACACGGAAACGCCGGGATGACTGGGAGAATTCCGGAAAATAACGGAACAATACGGGTCTAGCTTAATTGGGAATGTTTGCTTTATTACTGACATACGGGATTGGATATCAGTACCTTCATCAGAATTAGCTTTGGAAGTTTTCATTTTCATCAGTCCGTATTCTTACGTCGTAGGAGCGCACGCTCAATAGGCCACGTTGCAATCTAAATAAAATGGATATCGACGGCAGAAAGCGGTAATGTCGTATCTCAAAAATTGGCCTTAATGACTTATAGCTTTATTGCAAAAAAAGCCACGTCAGATGGTCTATGGCTTCGTCTTTCTACAATGAATATTTTTTTTTAGGGCGTATGATAAAATTTTTTGTATCATACGCCATTGACCATTACCATTTTACGCGGCTTTTTTTGCTTAACAATAAAGTTATAAGTCATTTAGGCCAATTTTTGAGATACGACATTTCCGCTTTCTGCCGTCGATATGTACATTCACGCAAACTTTGAAAACCACCACCTTTACCCTTTGTTCGCCACCACCATCGCCACAGCCACCGCGTCAGCTTGGCCGAGCCCTTAGAGTAAATAAAATTACGATCTACACTTTCTGCTATACTGATATTATTCTAATTTTTGGGGTATTTTTGGCACTTCTTCAACGAGAGAAATAATCTTTGGTCAGATCAGGCAAATTCATAAGGGTGTTAGCTAGCATTTAATTTTGGTCGGTGGATTTTTTTTATTTTTATCTTCTTTTTTAATTCAAGCGTCGGGCGATATATGGCAAAATACTTACGATCAAATAATTTTACTACGTATTTTACTCTAGTCCTACGACAGATTCTGGTGTTTTTAATAAATGAATGAATGAAAATACTTTATTGTACACCTTATGATATAAACGAAATACACAATAACACATTATGAAAAATGTGATTTTGAAGTGGCCGTGGTGTACTTTATAATTGTGTAAACTACCTTAAATAATATTATGCATAAAACATACTACAGCAAAATATAATAGACAATAAAATAAGTGTTTACTAGATGTAATAAGTGTTTTTTTAAGTTTTCAAAATAAGCAAAAAAGGTAAAATCAGAGTAAAATTGGAGGAAATCCAATTTTACTCTGATTTTACCTTTTACCCCATTACAATAGAAAGTTTATAACTGCACCGATATACCCTCCACATTAAGAATTCTGAACACCTCCGCGCACAAAATTAATCGCCCGAGAGCCTCTATCAAACTTTCTTTCGACTTGTTGGGAACTCAGTTAAAACTGAGATAATGTTAAACATTCATTTAAGAGTTCAGAATCGTCGAATAAATCCTCTAATTCTTGGAGCGTTTAATATTCATATCGTTCACGAGCACAGTCGGGGCTTGCAAAGTTTGAGGTGTTTTCTCGAGCGAGAAGCGTTGGGTACCAACGAAACGTACCTACCCTGTAGGGTTATGGCTATTTAATACCACATTAAGGTAAGCAAATGCCAGTTTATTAGGTTCACGGTCTAACAATATTGATGATTGCGGTTTAAGTATCTAATTTTTTTTTAAAACAATAGCAGCATTTGACAAGAAAGATAGATAGCTTTATATTGCTTATGCCTTTTACTTACGATGTAACAAGGGAACAATCCTTTCCACCTTTTTATTTAAGGACCTCTACCATGTAGATGTTTTTATACTGCTCCCAGAGAAAGGAAAACAAACATTTTTAATTTTCTATTTTTCGGTCTTACTACTGAACTTTACAATTTTTCTTGTTAAAAAACAAAGTTTAGTTAGGGATTTTAACAAAAGTATCTTTTCAAACTGATGTACTTAAACATTTTCGAAGATACCACCGAGGAGGTTAATATAAAGTTTCCGTATGACCAGTTTCGACCCGATCTTCGTATTAAACGGACGATAAAATAAAATTTGAATGACTTTTCAGTGACATTACCGTTCGTCGCGATAGGTCCCCGGGGGCATAACCTCAACCTTACTTGCAAAACAGGACTCCTTTGTAAGGCTTACAACTTTATCAACCCCTTGAAAAGGCTTGTCGTCTTAAATGAGTTACTTATAGAATGATTACTTTTGTGTTTGTTAACGTCGGAAGGAACACACGCAGAATGTCTAGAATCAAGCAACAAATCAACTAGGAACTTACTCACAAACTCAAACAGTCTAATTAAATTTCCTCATGATAAATAAAATAATAACAAACACCCAGCAGACTCATTAATAGTTCTGACCCAACACTAGGTTTCCCTGTGTCTTGTGAACGTCACATCCGGCAAGGCATTATCGTTTGTTGGTAGCTCTGATTTGACTCGTGTAGTACCCCGATATGATACCATTTGAGTCAAATCAGAGCTATGCGGCGTAGCAAGTATTGGTGGGGCAAATGGATAAAAAGCTGGTATCGGATCGAAACGCAGTCAGTCGTGCACTTATTCAGTTAATGGTAACTTATGCCCAACTATAGTGTGACATGAAAATATAAGTGAAGAGATACAAACTGTTTAATTTCACAATAGTGCCGCAATTCTTAGTAGAGTAGAAATAAGTTATACCGAGGTTCTGTTTCACTTGGATATTAGTAACTACAATTGCAGTACTGGTAACACAATATCTAGACCCGGAAAAAATATCTGCAGAACAAGTAAACATTTGTCCAGCAGCGGGAATCGAACCCACTGAGGTCATCTGATTTTTTTCTGACTACAATTTATCATGCTACTCAATTCTGAGTTTCTGAAAGAAACTAGGACAATTTTGTAGTAGATAGACAACTATAGAAATGTATACCTACTTGACTTTATGACTTAAGTACTCACAGATTAAGTACAAAATAGAGACATTCACGTCAAGACAATCAAATTCTGCTACAAAGACAGAACCACCCCAGACCAAAGTTTTACGATGCAATTGAAATGTACTTTGCGAATTCAGAAGCGAAGCTAATTCCTCAAAAATCTTGCCTCCAAACCATTTGATGTTTATTATCAGAAGAAAACATGAAATACTCTGAAAAACTTGATATAGACAATTTGATGTTCGAAACTTATTAGAAGAAAAAAACATGGAATGCTCTGAAAAGCGATTAAATAATACGTGAAGCCTACATCAATAAAAACAAGTGTACCATGCCATCCCACTGTCGCTTCATACCCCGACAAAACAATAAAACCACTCACTGTTACGAATAGCCAATAAATATCCGTTTCATAGCATTTCATAAAAAGTAAATTGAATTAAAATATCATACGACTTTATTGACTTAAAACGTGCTAAAGGCTACTGGAGAGCTTGTAAAGCAATTGCGGGAAGCCGCCAAAACACGTACCTCGTTCATTCGAGTCGTTACAACAACACCAACTTATCAAGACACTTCACGTCCCTAGCTCTCACTAAGAACACCGATATAGCTAAGTTTCGGTAACGTTGGAAGAGGTCAGAGTATGTTGGTAGGTGATAACCGTCTGAGCAAGTAATTCTGACGTCGCCACATCAGCGGTTCAGGGCGATATCTCTGCTCATTTGCGGTCATCACAATGTTAGTGTTCTAACTTTTAAATGGCAGTTTTATGGCAGTCACATCATTGGGACATAAGTGCTGGGGAAAATATATTACTGTTAAGACGTTATTGTGGTTCTATTTGGAAGTTAATTTCAGGATTCTGAGACGTACGATGGATTGATGATATTGAGAAGTCGGTGAATAAATGTTGTCCCAGATTGTTTGCCATGGCACTCTAGGAGGCATGTAGAGTTGTAGAACAACTGCTGATGTTGATGATGTACAAGTAGCTACACAAATACTATAAACCATAATTTTTGGCTCTTTTATATAAAAAATCGGACAAGTGCGAGTCTGACTCGCTCATAGAGGCTTCCGTACAAGCTTGTTTGTTCACCAAAATTAGCATTACTCAAGTTCATAAACTATAAAAGCACCAAACAATGCTCAACGAAAAGATAAGTTGGATTGAAAGACAAACTTCGTAGTTGTCAAAATTTTCATCCATGCATCAATACACGTCACAATCAATTCTTTAACTGCCCAAGTAAGTTAGTATTCGTAAAAAAAAAAGTTTTTAGATGATAAAACTATAAAATATAAATTTTCGGACTTATTCCTTTACTTGTGTTTTGAGATCTTGCTTCTTGCCAAATGTTATTATTCTAGATCAATGGGAGGTAGGTACCCTATAGGTTTTGATTTACTTTTCGAGTATTCAAATATAAGTCATAAATAGCTGTATATTTTGATTGCGTTGACTTAGAAGCTTGATATTTTTACAGCTCCAGGGGATCGCGGACTTACGTATTTACGTATTTGATACTTTATCTCAGGAACGCGTATATAAAGGGTCTTGACAGATAGACAGACAGACGGACGGACAACAAAGTGATCCTTTAGGAGTTTTATTTTTTGTTTTGGGTACGGAACCCTAAATAAACATTTCACGATATTTAAAGCAGATTTTTGTAGTTTTATACGAATTTAAAACAGGGAAGACATATCGAGCGCGGTGGCACGCCGCGCCCGCCCAAGTCATGTTCGTTGCTGGCGTTTTAAATATACTGCCCATTTTATTCTCAGAATATTTAGGATAGCAAATAAACAATTTTTAAAGAAGTCGCTTCAATAAATTAACTAATTCAACTCACCATGACCATGATGGTCTAGTATTTTAGTAAACAATCTTGCGTTTGCTTTTATATATTTTACTTCACGAATATAATTATGATATTATTATGATCAAGTAGATTTTATGAGAGATTTTTTTTAATGGTTATAAATAGTAATTTAAAAAACAACTGATACATACATAGTCCTGACACCAAATTAGGATACCCCGTGTCGTGGGTATCAGAAACTACGAGTATCGTGGTACCATAACTCCCAGACCCGGAACTTATATCTGAAAATATGTAACATTTTTCCCGCAACGGGAATCGAACCCACACCTCTTGCGTCACAACGGGCTACTATCCCGCCGTGCTATTGAGGTCGTTATGGGATATTGTTTTTACTCGTCACGTCACGACAAAGCCCGCAGTCGTTTGCCATAAGTTACCATTTTTCTCCGAACGGTTTTACCAATTTGAAATGCAGTTTTTTGTGACTTTAAGTATGGTCCTTGGATAGGCCTTTATTGCCACAAATTACAAGGGGGCGCTTCAATATATAAAGGGAAACACATAGGGGGTTATTTTTATACACTTGTTTCGCAGAATTTTCACTTTTGTCGTAAAACAACATTTCTTTTTTATTCCAAAAACTATCGTAAACTTGTCTATTCATATTGTAAAATCGGAAATTTTCACGTACTGCACTGTCGGTGAAGGTTTGGTGCCTTCACCGATAGTGCAGTACGTGAAAATTTCTGTTTTTACAACATTTCTTGCCATGCGATTTTTTTTGTAATAACTAATAGCAGTTTCATGTAAAAAAGCACATTTTAAATAGGCAATCATATCCACTTGTATTTACCTCCACCCCGGGCGCTAATACGCGCCCTTAACCACCCTACATGAATAATTAGGTGTTCTACAGATTTATCCACCCTTATCTCAAAACACGCGTTTAAATTCACAAAGTCATTCTTTTCTCTTTATGAGCATAATACGTCTTGAGTCTTGCGATTCTGATTAATGCGAGAGACGCAACTTTGTCAAAGATAGCGGAGAAAAATAAAGGGACGTGACTCGACTAATTCGCTTTTTACGACGGAATTACAGGAGTAATGGCAGTTTACTTAAAATCTTTTTAAAATGACTATCTCTTTGCTGAATTAACAAGACATTTAAAAAAAACCGACCTTAAATCCCGGGAACTTGATAAAAAGCCCAATATTATATGAGATTTTATCCCCCATTTTTTACCCATTTAAAAAAAACACACAGACGAACTGAGAACCTCCTTTTTGAAGTCAATTGAAAATAGTTACAGATTTTTTCACAGTAAAATAGGCGCGATACATTGACAAAACATTTTAGTTTCCCATAAAAATTACAAACTTGCCTAAAATCTTCTTAAACAAAATGTTTGCTTTGCTGGCCGTCAGAAAAAAATATTCTTCTTTCGAACTTGTTTGACAGAAGAATGTGTCCTATGTTAAAACGTCAATCAATTTGCTATTGATATTTTTCTAGTTATTTTCTGTAATAATGAGAAACAGTTTTCTTCTCTTATTTTATTTTGGTACGTATTGTTTTTCTCACTTTACTTATTATATTATTTACAATGTTTATCTGAAGGTGTGATTTTGTGGTAAACCAAATCAAATATATTACACTAACTTAATCTACGTAGGTATACATATATGGGTTTGAGATCTCCTATTAAGTATGTAGATGTACCTGTGGTAGGAGATTTCGATAAATAGACTTTAAAACTGTCTTACGGCCGTTGTCTGAAGATCGGCAAAGCACGAGTGATACCTCAGATGTTGCAAGAGTCCACAGGTTACGGTAATTTCCAAATTGCATAGTAATACTCACGTGTTGTTTTTGCAGGATTATCTTGCAGCCAAGCAGTAGTCGGCGAGGATGACCTCGTCAAAAAAGGCGTCTTTCCTTACATGGTAAGAACTTCCCTTACATATTTACAACAGCAATGAATATAATAGAGAAAGAGGGTACGCGTACCCAACCCGTCAATCTAAGATACCTAAGTTAGTTGTCCCTAAAGTGAGAAATTATTATGGAAGACGTGAGAGGCGCTTTTTCACGCCAACAATTATCAATGAGCTGCCACATAACCTCTTTAACAGTGTAACAAGTTAAAACTGATTGAAGACAAGTTTAAAGAAGCAGTACATATCGCTGTGTCCATAATAGCTAATAACAATGATATAATCTACCTCCTGTCAAAATTTAATTAAAATCCGCTCAGCCGTCTAGGAGAGAAAGGGTAACTGTTTGTTACAGAGATGTATAATATGTCCACGAGAGCTACTACCGACAAAATGTTGTACAGTTTGGCAGAAACTTTAAAATGTAATGTGCTTTTAGTTTGAAAATAAATAAAATACAAAAAAAATACAGTGTGAATACAATCCGGGTCTTTTCAAAGCAAAATCAATGTCAAAATTCATTTAAATTACAAGGATCATGTTGAATCGTCAATTTTTTATATACTGCCCGTTGCTCTGCGACGAAGCTAGAAAGGAAAGGCAAGGAATAAGGCTGGTTATTCTCTTTAATGGTCTTTTTATAAATCAATAGGTACCCACATTTTTCATCGAGTTGGAGCAACTTCAATCTTAGGATTTTTATCTTCTAAATAATACAATATTTTATAGTAGGTATGCTTTTTATAAAGTTTTTGTTTAGTTGCCTTTTTCAAATTTCTTAATTTATGTACATCTCATGGGAGTTTGCTATAAAAGAGTACACCTTATCCTTTAAGTGTTTTACGAACTTTATGAGGTCTACAAATGGAGTGCAAGTAAAGGCAACTTATTTCTAGGATTCAAATTTATATTTTTATTTGCCATAAGCACTACTTTATGATGAATATGATGGTAGACTACTTTGGAGGGCTTGAGTTCAAATATGGAAGCCAGATTTGAAAATATTTTTTGACACATTCAGTTATTATCCTAGTGCTATTGCAAACAATATTCTAATCAGCTTGTTCATAAAATGTCAGTTACGTCATCATGGTTGTGTGTATCTGAAAGGATTTCTTTCGATTTCTTGATACATAAAACTGTATTTAGAAAGCGCAATATGATACTATAGCTAATATTTAAAAATTTGTTCTTGTAGCTTAAGTTATTGAGAGCTCCGCACTACATTTTTAAGATTGCAAGTACTCTGCTATTTTATTTGAAGAAACCAAACCAGTACTGAAACTTCTGTTTGTTTTACAGTATGCTATACCTTACTATTGTGTTGATTGTTTAATATGGTTTTATTACGTCACATAAGGTGATGAAAGATCTCAATTTTCGACCTACCCCACCTCAATAGAAAAAATAACTCAAAACCCAAAGGGATCGTTGGTATCCTGCCAGAATCGTTAAAAACATTATGCCATACATGCTCAGTTGTTTTAAATTTAACGATATCTTCCCAGGCCTTCATCTACTATACCGATCCAACAGTCGTAGACGATGCTGGCGCACGCTTCATCCGCTCTGCCGTGCTCATCCGGGCTAATTGGCTGGTCACCTCCGCGCTTGGACCGAGCGTTATTGACAGCAACGGATTCCCCGAAAAAACTCTGATGGCCAGGGTCGGAGCGGTCACTATTGATGTCAACTTTACTTTCAATGAGGATGAAGATGAACAGGAACGGGAAGTAAGTGTAGATAATCTTTGGGAATTTGTGTGAACTGATAATACTTCATTTAATGGCATTTAGGTTCCAATATCACATCTATGCAACCGAATAGTTTGTCCCTGCATCTTCAGGTCACTGTCGTACGATGTTATCCTTTGTATACACATATTATTGAGTCCTAAAGTCTCCAGTTATTAGTTTCACTTTTTTTGTCCAGCCTAATAAGTATGACACTAACTGTTGGAAAGCAGTCATCGACGCCTATCCAAAACGTCTATGCCTTCTGCTTGAAAGATGCCGTTCTTTCAATGCCATATTTTAAATAGAAACACAATCACGCGAACATTACTGCTTGATTTTAATTCTTCAGATCTGGACTTATGTTATGACAACGGATTATAATAACGTTTGAGACATTAAATACGTTATAAACGTTGTTTTAGGTGATCGAAATCGTCCGACCCTATAACCACAGCGCGACTCAGTGGTGGACCACCGATATAAGTCTGATGAAGACGCTGCTTCCCTTCAACATGACATCAGTGGTTGATATCAAGAGCATCAACAAGAAACGAGACTTCGTCGAGAAAACTTGCATTATTTTGTTTTATACTGTAAGTTGATCGAAGTAAATCATCTTCGTTTTGATAGACGTTGATTGCCTCACATAATCCTTTCCTGCCAAGGACTCGACGTTTTGCGATCAGTTTATATTTCGGTAAAAGATATTTTTAAAAAAGGACCATACCGTGTGAATCCCACATCATCTGTGACTTTATTTGAATTTTCAATTTAAACTCATGTTTAAAGTTGAGACTTTCATCACTATTAATGTTTCTGGGGTTGGCTTTTTAGTATGTCTGGGAGTAATGATCATACTCGTATTTTACTAGCCGTGTTAGCTCTTCTTGCCTTTCATCCAGTCACATAGTCGGAGACTATAGACTTAACATTTACAGTAATTGTAAAAGGAAGGTTAATGAGTTGTAAAGAGAACCTGAAATACGATGAATAAACGAACTAGTTTTTGTCACCTGCCTATCATTTGAAATCATTTATTTCAGAAGAAGTTTGCCAACCACACTGACGACAAGGCTCTCACCCAAATGTTTGTAGAAGTACTACCACCCACTATGGAGAACTGTGGCAACCATTTTTCAGCCAATACGATGATCTGTACTGCCGAAAGTGATGAGAATAAGGACGCTGTTTACGACCCGAAATTCTGTCAGGTATTTAAAACAGAGTAGCATTTAATAACATCGGCACCATTAAAGAAATAAGAAAAAAAACGAGCCAAGTGCGATATCTTGCTTTTGAATTACCAGACTTGTCAAGTATGGATTATACATTGTTAGATTATGGGATGCTTTTTATTAAGTTAACTATAAAAATTAGAAACCTTTGGTGTATTTTTCGTATATGTTGTTCTGAGTGTATGTAGATAATCATTCAGCTTTCTGAATTTCATTATAGGCACATTATCATAACCAACAATACTTTATTTTAGGGCAGCAGCGGTGGACCGCTCATCTGCGAAGGCGAAGTTATGGGTCTCCAAACCTATATCGGCAACAACTGCAAGCCACCACACCTTTACCAACTCCTGTCTTCCTGGGATAACTTCATCACCTGCGGGATCGAAGACAAATGTCAGGAGGAGCAGTGTGGAAACATCTGTGACATGACATATAAAGACCCTCCCAAAACTGAATCACTTTCTACTACTTCCGCTGTACCAGAAACGATCACTCCTGATGGAGAAATTCTGACGACGACAACTATTTTTACGACTACGGAAGAGCAACCGCTTGTAACTGAAACGACTATATCAACTATCGAAATGCCAACACCTACATTGACTCCTAACTACAGTGAGACAACGGAAACACGCCGCTGGCCGAAGAAGAGACCAGGGAAGAGACCAGAAGAACGAAAAACGCTAGTAGATGACGAAGAAGAGAGGAATGCGAATATAGAAGCTCAAATGCATCGCATTAAAAAGATTAAACATAGTGCCGCTGATAGAAACATGTGTTTTGTGCAAACTCTTGTGCTTGGGTTGATTTTGTGTCTGTTTTAAATTGATTATTTGATGTGAATAAAAGTTTTATTTGTATATTGTAAGTTTTTTTTATTTTTGAACTTCAGCAGATCTCATTATATAAGTCTTGAAATAGTGTATTAGCATATATGTAAAATATGCCACAGTACATTCAGATTTATCTATGTAGGAGTAGGCAGACAGAGAACATCAACTTCCTTAGCCTAAACGCCTTGGGATGCGTTTGTCTTTTTTCTATAAGTACCTACCTAGTCCTTTCGTCAGATGCTTCGTACTTGTTTTTTATAGTTTTTATACTTTCATAAACGTTTTCAATGAAAATGAGGAATATTTTAAGAAAAACAAAAATAAAACGAATCCATAGCATTAAACACTAAACAAGATTGAAACGCCTTCAAAACAAATTACAAGAGGCTTGTAGACTCGGAAGTTAAGTGTACTTAACCGCGACTTGTGAAAATGTAAATTGAGTCCCTCCGAGGCCCGGCTTAGCCGTCTGCCGCGATATGCTAATTGTTCGGGCCCATAGCGAACCGGTAAAAGATATCTTCCAGTGGGTTCTTATATCCTTACAAACTCGTCGTCAGGATAGGTGAGACTTAAAGAGATTGGTCGTACCTACATAACAAAATATGCACCTACGATGTCTGTGAGACATCAATTAATATAATTTCATTTCATTTCATTTTATTTAATTCCATAACGGATTTCAAACTGAATCAAAAACTGTCGGTAAATATATTATGTTTCTGGATTAGGCCACTAAGTAACAACACCTGTTTTTAAAGAATTCAAGTTTAAATCCAAACAAATAGAAAGTAGACTCTTACTTATTGTTGTGGGTGCATATTAGATGTGTCACCATGCGCAAGCGGTGCACATCCCTGATGAGTCGGACCCACTTCCCAACACCATACTGCGTGAATTTGCGAACAGATTCATCCATCAGTACCTACCTAAACCCAGCGATGCAGGTACGGTAGATAAAATTTGCTCAAGTCAAACCTTTTCCATACAACAGTCTGTATGGTTCGTGTGCATGTGAAATAGTTTAAACTTAATTTAATATTATGTACAAATTCTGAAATGTAACAACAAAAAAGCCATTCTACTTGGCTTTTTTGTTGACATGATCATTATAATATTAACGTTAGGTTAAGAAAATTTTTACCAACAAAATGACCCAAGATGATTTTTGAATATCTAAATAAATTATTTTATTAGATTTAAATTACAACGTTTATTGCCTCTCCTGCGCGACAAATTCTCAGCTAGACGGTTTCTCAAGTAGGTCAACATAATCTAAAAGCCGTCTTGAAAATCAAATAAATCTATTTCAAAAAACCGTTGCGCTGGAGCTGCACGTTATGCGGTAGATAATTTGCGTAAAATTCTTATGCAAATATTTCAACATGTACAATATTCGTTCAATACGGTCTGGAAACTTGTTAATGCTATTAGAGCGAGGCGTTAAGCTCCAACCTTACTTAATTCTACTTAAAGTTCGGCACAAACTTCGAGTGGCGCATCTTTTATAACTAATTCCTTCATTGTTGGGTTACTTATAGGAATTTACATTTGAACCGAGACCAGAAGTTTGTGTTGATAGAGATTGCAATGTGCCAACCACAGACTAATTAGGGATACTACGTATATTATCACAATAAGGGCCCGGTCACTAACTGAAATCAATGCGGAAATGGTCTAACTTTTGACGTACATAGGTGTCTAAGTTTATTTACTTATATATTTTTTCTTTATCTTCATTTCATATAATATATTATAGAAATCCGTGGTACACGATATTGATGTCACAGTTGTCTGTTTCTCTTTCCAGTTTATGTTATTGTGTCACAATTTGTGTAACGAATAAATTAAATTAAAATAAAATGTCCCCAGTACAAGAACCAATATGATGATTCGGTGCGCCTCGTAGAGGTTCTTTCCATACACCTGTCACATATGTATGGACTAGGTACAAATTAATAGTAAAAAAACATAAACAAGCTTTTAACCCTGAGTGCAGCAACCATATCATGGTAAAACTTAAAACCAGCTATCATAGTAAAATGCGTAGGTACACAAAATTTCGTGTCTGTGCTGTTGACCGTTGAAGAGTTCCTTTATCATGTTCACCATGAAAATGCATTGTCATCGGAACTGAACCAACATGTAATAATTCAACTCCGTAGGATAAGAGAATATCGTTCTAATTCTGTAAGATTTGACCTAAACAAACGAACTAACATACAAACATTGCCAGTTAAATAAAAACTTATAATTAAAACCTATAGGACACTTTTATCCACCGGCTTCTTGCAATTTCAAAGAAATTATCAGCCCATCGGGTGGTCAGGGCTTTCTGTGTTGTCTGACCACCATATTTCAACCTAACAATTTTATCACCGCACCTTTCGCGTTAGTGCCCAATTCTCTAAACTGTATCAGCTTAAATTTTAATAGAATCTTGCAACTTCCGAAGTGCACTGAATCGAAATGTATCCTAATACGATTCGATGTGTTTAAATTCGAAAGGGGTTCGCATCGGAAAACTGTTATGCATATTTTAAAGTTAAATTTACTTACAGCACGTGAATGAAGAGTGGAAATATCTCTTTTATGGTGAGCTTACGGACGGGCAATTTTTAAACGCAATCTGCCTATGATCATTTTAACATCATGTATAATCTTATTCCTTTATTATTTATTGTACAAACAGATAATACAGACAAGCTTACATATAGGACATGTACAAAGGCGAGCTTAACCCTAACAAGAGTTTTATAGATCTTACATATATTCATGCAAATAAATGTTCTGATTTCTGCCTGGCAACAACTGTAAAAACTGTTTTGGTAATTCTTACAATGCTTTTGGTAACTTTTCAAATACAGAATATCCCAACTACTACTAAAATACTTTAAAAAATATTAAAAAACAATAAAACTATTTACATCATGATATCAAACTAGGAAAACAGAGTTTAAATCACCGACTGCAGGTAGACCTAAAAGGTTGGCGACATTACTTCAGTGAAGAATTATAAAGATTTTTTTGAAATATTATTAATATCTATTACCTACAACTTTTACTAGCCACAAACGTCCCAACTTTTTCCCAGCTTTAGGAGCAACATTAGTCGCGCAACGGACGACGTTTACCAATTAAAATTGCTCGTTTGAAAGCACTTTTTGAACTTTAAAATGTTTTATGGTTATCTTCAGACGTGAGGTATTCTAAAATATTCTGGATAGCCACGTATCAGATTGAATGTACCGTTTTGTCTGAATCTATTTGAATATCCCTTATTATTCTGGAGCAAACGTTTTGCCCCAGAATATTTACGTAATTTATTAAAAGATTTTCCGAAAACTGGTTTGCTAAAAGTACTTATGTGAACAAACGTGATTTAAAAGGATAAAGACAAAAAATCGTTTTACAAAAAAGAGCAGATACGGTTTACTTTGCGGAAATCATGCATCCATATTAATAAAACTGGTCATATTTCACACAACTTCATCTAGTCCCAAACTTGTGTTATGCGAACAGAGCTTGTGTTATGCAAACTACATGACTGATATACTACTTGTGTATACCTTTTTTGTAAATACATACATCCTACTAATATTATAAAGGTGAAAGTTTGTGAGGATGTTTGTTCCTCTTTCACGCAAAAACTACTGAACGGATTTTGATGAAACTTTACAGTAATATAGCTTTTACATCAGAAAAACACATAGGCTACTTTTTATGTGGATTCCATGCGGGCGAAGCCGTGGGCAGAAGCTAGTATTATATATAGACACCCAGACCCGAGAGAAATATTTGCAGGTCATACAAACATTTGTCCCGCGGCAGGAATTGAACCCGCAACCTTCTGCGCCTTAGGCGGTCCTGCCACTGTGTCACAGAGGTCGTCCATAGGTATCCATAGGTATCTACAGGGAAATGGCACAAACAGATGATGTAGCTTTAAAACAGCGGCACGGACAGTTGAACTCGACTGTCCTGCAATTTAACGAAAATAATGATTTTTGAACGTAAAAGTTCACTCTTTTCATTGATTTTACTTTATCGTACAAACAGAGATGACAGACTTGTCGGCTGGCCACCGTGTGAAAACAGTATCGCACTTTTAAGAGTCTCCTTCTAATTCCAACACAGCAATTAGCCTTTTTAATCAAAAACAACTGTACTAGTCTATAAAAAAAGTAAAATCAGTTATTCTTTGAGGTTTTCTTATGAACATACTAAAATTATGCTGGTCTTTTTTCACACAGCATCATCTTGCATCAGCATCTCTCATAGTAAACAAAGCTTGTGTTATGGGAACTACATGACTGATAAACTACTTATATACATTTTAAAATATTTAAAAACTAACTTACATATTATACATAGAAAACACCCAGATCCCGAAACAAATATTTGCAGATACAAACATTTATCCCGCGGTGGGAATCGAACCCGCAACCTTCTGCGTCTCAGGCGGGCCTTCGCCCACTGCGCCACAGAGGTCGACGAAAATTAACGAGAGAGAAATGGTGTGACATTCCTATGAAAGTAGAATGTCATTGTTTTCAGATGTTTGCTCATAATTATCTCGGGAGCCTGTAAAAATATCATTAGCAATAGATAGCTTTATTCCAATTTTCAAAACTACACGAATTATTTACGTAATAACCTATTTTTTGCCTCATTTCAATAGGTCATAAGTACCTACATATATAATAATAGTAATAATTGAAATAAATACCATGACATTTTTAATATTTGCACGCCTGCATGCATGCTGAGTACATTTGCAATCATAATGCTTAAGACCTTAATTATAAAATACTAGTTTTTGCCCACGGCTTCGCCCACGTGGTATGTTAATAAAAATAGCGTATGACCGTTTCCAGGCTTTAAACTATATCCACCAACTTTTAAGTGAATCGAACCGAGGATTACAATTTTCCATACAAAATTTAGAACTCAATTGCACACCCCAAAGGGTAGTTTTGAAAATATAAAAAAATAGTTTTTCATTATTTATTTCAAAGTTTATTTGTACCGAGTTTTGAGCGAATCAAAGCAAGGAATAAAATTTTCCATAGAAACTTTACCACCCTGTTTAAAACCCCTTTTGGGGTTGATTTTCGAAAATAAGATTAATCTATGTGTTATTCCAGAATCTAAACTATCTAAATTCCAAATTTCATAAAAACCGGTTTAGTAGTTACGGAGATACGTGGTAACAAACATTCACACACACAGACTTTCGCATTTATTATAGGATGTATTCTTGCAAACAAGTGATTTGATTTGATTTGATTGACCTATCTCCTTAATTTGTGTATTTGCATTTGAGTTCGCACATCAACTTTCGTTTCATTAATTTGATCACAGTGAAAATGAGTTAACAAACAAAAGGAATTAATTCAATGATCTCATAAAAAGAAATAAGCAGTTCATAAAACTTTTACTAATTAAAACTGGAATAAAAATAAAAGCATCGCGGGCATTGCGGACCAGCGTAGATAGGCCCATGAATCAGAGAAGTGAGAATACTGATCTCGAAAAAAAAAAAGAAAGAAATTAAAAAAGTCAAAAACATTATACCTATCCTACTACTATTACAAAAGCGAAAGTTTGTGAGGATGGATGTTTGTAAGTAACTCTTTCAAGCAAAAACTACTGAACGTCCACGGCTTCGTCCGCGTGGTACCCGGATAAAAAGTTGCCTATTATTCTGATGTATACGCTATAAAACTGTATTCTTTTTATCCGGGTACCATGCGGGCGAAGCCGTGGGCAGAAGCTAGTAAGCTATATTACTGTTAAATGTTACCAAATTCCGTTCAGTAGTTTTTGCGTGAAAGAGTAACAAACATCCATCCTCACAAACTTTCGCGTTTATAATAATAGTAGGAAGTTTGTTATTCGCTATCTCTAGGTAACGTGTTATCCTGAGCAAAGTTCGCAATCGTGTTTCCACGGGGCTTTTTCTACGGGTTTTTCCCCGCTGGTTCTTCCTGAATCCCTAGCTAAGGGAGAACCGACAACTGTCGTTAACCAGTGTAAACAGGGAATAGATCGTTAGAATAATAGCTGGGTATTTATCATGGTGGAAAGTGAGGTGCTTGCATTTTAAAAGTTTACGGAGACGATTATCTTATTTTGTACTAGCTTATGCCCACGGCTTCGTCCGCGTAGTTCCCGAATAAAAAGTAGCCTATGTGTTATTATGTATAAGATATGTAAAGTTTCCATCCATCCTCACAAACTTTCGCGTTTATATAGTAGGATTCTGAACTTTTTGGTAGTCACTGTACCAATTCTCAATCAGGCACGTTCTTGGTAATTGTTAAGAAAGCCTGTCATATATTTAGATACTAGGACTATATATATATTATATTATAATATCTGTGCTAGAACTGAACACTCGAATGATGCATGTAAATAAATAAAATAAAATAGTGATTGAGGACTTTTTTATCATGTAAAGAAACTTATATCTTTGTTGAACACAGATAAACATAAAACAGAAGGTAGAATGAGTTATGGCGTGTACAAAGTTATATAAAAAGTCATGTTACGTTATAATTATAAGCCATGGGAATGTTAGTATTTCATTTACACAAGGCGATGCGTGTCGTTGCATATAAATAAATAAAAAAATAGAAAAATATGACAAAGTATAATATATAGATAAATGGAAACATATCGTAAGGGAGAAAATTATACAGTGATTAAAATAAAACGTTCACCCTCTTTGACCTTTTAGACAAATATTTGCAGACCATACAAAGATTTGTCCCGCGGCGAGAATCGAACCCGCAACCTTCCGCGCCCACTGCGCCACAGAGGGGCGCAAGGAGCCACCTTGCAGTGGAGGTGAGGATTTCAAACAAGTGAACTTTGCTATCCAACTTTCTAGTTTGGATTCTCTAAGCTCTTAGCTTAGTCACAAATAAAATAAAATAATTAATTATCTAGCTATCACGCACAGGATCTGACAGACTACAGAGTAAACTAGCAAGTTAATAAATCTCTCTTGGGTTCCGTTATCTCAGTCCGACGGTTTCGTTTTATTTTAAACTTCTTTGTTTTGTCAGACTTAGGGCCAGGTCAAACTGGCGGTGGCTGTGGCGGTGGCGGTGGCACATTCACTCGAACTTTGAGAACCATTTGACCATCCCTTTGATCACAACCACCGCGTGAGTTTGATCGAGCCCTTAATCGAAGGCTAGGTAATTATTAAATACCGTAACTACATAATCAGCAACCGTAGCTCCAAGAAATACTTATTATGCAAAACGTGGGCATGTGTCAAATAAAATGTCTGGACGTGCCTCCGACTACTCTCTATTTGGTAACCTTATGAATCTAAATTCTGAGTAGATCTAAGGATGTCTCTTATGGAGATTACAATCTTCAGCGTATTTTTTTTTCAATCTTATATTGCTCATTTGCACTATAAAATATCCTACAAATAATATACAATGGTAATTTGATTTTAAAAGTGTTAACTTAAAATTAAGAGAAATTACAAGATTTTAGTAAACTACCCTTAAGATTCAACCTTGCCGAGACTCGAGCGGGAGGTCCTGAGTTCGAGTCCCACTCACGGCTTCGCATCGTGGGCTTACACTTGTTTGAAATATACAAAATTACAGCTATCTATAAAAAAAAATGAAAAAACTTTTTTTACTAAAACGAGATCTTTTGTAAGTAGAAGCACTGATTTATTAATACTATGGTATAACGTGAAGGTTCTAATGCAATTCAGTTACGGTTTACGCTGCATTCTGCCGGAAGCAAATGATTTAATTACTTATCAATGCTGCCTACGAAACTGGTTGCCGCCTAGACATGCTATGAAAATTCTCTTTCAAATTATATTAGCATCCTGTCCTAGGAATGTATAAAATACGAAAGTGTTGGATTTTTGTTGCTAGTGATCTCTGGAACGGTTTAACGAATTTGGATGAAATATAGAACAAGTATAGTACAACCTTGGACCTTGCTATTATATTCACTACCGTCAAAGTCACCAATCATTTATTCATTAAAATCACAATATCACTGAAACGTCAATATTACATACTGCATGTTCCTCCGCGACCAAGCCACGAAAGAAAGTCAAGAAAAAAGCTGGTTATAAATTTTTCTCAAACATGCGCGGAAAAATGGTCATTACTTTCAAAAAAAGAAAACACGTAGTATCGCTTTACGTGCACAACATCAGTTTTGAATTTGGAACAATAAACACGCCGGTAGAAATAACTACAATAAAACATTTTATTTGTTTGCTTCATTTGAATTTAGATCTCTTTCATCGAGCTTATTTCAAAAAGGTTGCGTTTAAGTAGCTGTGTGCAGACGCCCTTACCTTTCTGCACATGCAGGAAAATTAACACATGCGGCCTCTGCAATAATGATAGTTTTACAAAACAATAGGTACATTTTTCATCAATCATACGTATTAAAATTTGGCTAACGTCAAAACTTCGCGATCAAGCAATACTTTTTCTGTAATCATGACAATTCTACTAATATTTCAAAAGTTTGGATGCTATAAATCTCTGCAACAGCTAGAATAATACATGATAATAATGCTGGTCATTTTTCACACAACATAATCTAGCCCCAAACTAAGCAGAGCTTGTATTATGGGAACTACATGACTGATATATTAATAATATTGATTATATAATATGCTTCTTTTATTCAGGTACTACGCGGGCGAAGCCGTAGGCAGAGGTTAGTAATCAATAAAGTTGTGGAGTTTCTTTATGCAGCAGATGTGGGAGTCAGTGGTGATTGTAAATTACGAGCATTTATACAACTTTATCTTTAGAGCAGACAATTCATCGCATCTTACATTGATCACTCATCACCCTGATGAAGACTTTCGGAATTAGTACGGTACGTGAAACTTTCCGTGTTTGCAATATGAGTGAACAATCCTTGGTAGTTTTTGGAGTGAAATGAAATGAAATGTGAGAAAAATAATCAATACTAATAAAAACAGTTTATCAATGTAATCTTAAACAACTAGGTAACAGAATTTTATGTATGGTACGTATTTAGGGCTAGGTATATTACCAGGCAATGCTTTGAGCTCCACTCTCCGACTAAGAAGAGACTTGTATCGTATAATTATGTCTATGCATGGTTACCGTTTATCATCTGATGGGCCGTATGCATCCAAATAACATTGCACATCCACTTTCCATCTAATCCGATCCAATCAGGCACACATCTATCCAAGTAGAGACTTGTTAGGTAGAAGATGTCGATACGCAACGGTAACCACTTATCATCTGGTGGGCCGTATGCTTCCAAAGAACATTACAAAAACACCACTTTCCATCCAATCCAATCCAATCAGGCACACACAGCATCAAATCAAAAAGGAACAGCACTGTGATAACATCCGTTGTAGGTCGCCGGCAATTTTCAATCTCTTTCCCATTTGTGACAGTAATAAAGCGACCGGAGAAAAGTCAACAATCAATTTTGTATTTCAATTTATTCCCAACCTTAGTTCGTGTGATAAGAAAAAGAAAACGCTCATTGGGAACGGAAATTATTGCAAGAAGCCATCAGTGGCGTGCGCAGGGCCTTCCTACGGGTGTTATTTTCTTTTTATCAATTTTTTCAGAGCCATAGAGCCAGCAAAATGTCTGCTGTCCGTTTCTAGAGAGGTCCTAACTGAGGGGTTAGACAAAGTTATATAATAATTTATGCTGTCAATGCGACTGCACATCGCCAAAGAGAAGCGCCACCGGACGGTCCATGCGCACGGACGTAGAAAGCTGGTCGAATTGAAATGTTTGTTTTATTATTCGTTTTTAGAGACAGCATATTATGCAAGATTACGTAACGGCAAAGTGAATATACTTTGTTATTGCTAATATAAATATTATACGAGTAAAAATAATATTGAAATAACAATCTCGTTAAACAGACACAAAAGACCATTAACTTTACATAATATTGTAAAGAATTACTTAGTTTTCCCGTATTGTCGACTCTAGGCAGTCATATAAGTTTCCTTGCTCAACGCGGCAATCGGTTTCGCAGTTTTGATTTGTGGGCTGTCGCCTCGGTCGAGCCATTTTTCATGTGCCTCATTGTGTCGTTCACGGTCCAAATACCGGGGTGTAAAGGATTTGGAGCGTCACTCACACCTCTATTTGCTCACGTCCAATTTCAATTCTTTGTTCATCGGTTGATTTGTTTCGCGTTTGTCTCGTGGTTATGGTAACTGATTTTTTTGGTTTAGTTACGGATTGTTACCAACTTAAAATGACAGAGATACGAAAAAAATATGTTTTTACGTTCCGTGTTTAAGGCATGTTAGTTATTGGTTCTGGCTACAAATAGGTGGGTTTCATTATTATAAATAGAACTAGCAAATGATATAGATTATTAAGGATCACTTTACCTGCAGTAATAGCTGTAAAAGTATGATACTTCTAATAAAAGTTTTTAAAGTGTTAACCCATACTTATTTATTTCTGTGGGAGTGGTACAGCATTGTGTACCAAGAGAGAGACATCCTCTGTGGCATTTTTTACAAGCTTTCATGTAACTTGCAATGCTATGTTAGTTTGTTTATTTACGTTAAATCTTGCAAGCTGATTCAGAACCAGTTCCTCTTATCCTAAGAAGTTGAATTTTTACATGTTGTTCAGATCCGATGACAATGAATTTTAGGGTAAGCATGACATGAATCAAAATCCAGGATTAGGTATATCCAGACAAAGGAACTCTTCAACGGTCATCAGCACAGACGCGAAATTTTGTGTAGGTACGCATTTTACTATGATAGCTTGTCTTAAGTTTTACCATGACATGGTTGGTGCACTCAGGGATAAGAGCTTGTTTTTGAAAATGTTTTTTAATCTTGATTTATAGAGGTCATATAAAATTATCTAGTTCCGTCTCATACTCACCTTTAATTGATGTGATTCCGTGACGTAGTGATGTTAGCACAGGCGAAATTAAAGATGGCATTGATAACATTTCTATCAAGGCGTACTGGAACAACAATGAGGGTGAATCGCCTGGAAATTGGGGTGATTTTTCTCCTCTTTTCACCTCCGCTCTGTTTGTAACGTCAGATGCAAAAGATGAATATCACTGCTTAAAGTTATTTAAACACGAATTATATCTGACATAATATGACATTAGAACTTGGTCGCTATTAGCCTCATACATAAGCTCAAGGTTACGCAGTGAGCCATAGAGTGATTTCACTGAAAAAAATAGAAAGATATTTGTAGAAGAACTAGGGGGTAGACAAATACCACTTTCTGTTGACGTTAACGCCTGCGGAAAGATAAAATTGTATGGAAATGACATTTGCTGCGGAAATGTCACGTGACATTTCTAGCTTGTGAGCTATCGTGTATATTATTTCCCAAAGACAGTTTAACTCTTAGAAGTTAAAATGTCTATGGGCAGGCCATATAGCTCGCAGAACCGACAACCGCCAATTGTAAAAAGATAATAAGTAAGTTAACGAGTATGCAACTCGCCTACAAAAACGCATCGATTCTAAGAATGTGCTGGTATCTGAACTCTTAGAGCAACTGTGTTATGAGGATTGAGAAACAACCTTGAATTCTCTGTCGTGTCACTCACTAAGGATGAAAACTTATTCAGTATTCTGAATAAGTTCGTGTGTACGTCAAGCAAAACAGCTGGACTTCGAATTCGTCTGGCTCAATGATTATATAATACTCATTCGTAATAGTTAAACGTTTTTAATGGTTATTATTTCAACTATAAACCTTAATAATTGTTGTACACATAAATTTATTGTGCTATACTTTGTGTTAACTTTGGCAAACTTATTAGCAGGTACATAAGTATAGGTAAGAAATATTATCTTTCATCGCTCTCTACGTCGTCTTAATATAATATATTATATATATATATATATATTTATATATCTATGTAGCTGTTAGGTGTATTTATATATGTATGTAATTTATTTAGTTTTTTTTTATTGTTTTTATTTTTAACTTCTATCGTTCTCTATAATGTTGGTTGTACGCCGCCGTCCTTATTTGTTCTTACAGTTTCTGTCCATCCAAAGGTTGCCTGGAAGAGATCGCTTTAAGCGATAAGGTCGCCCATTGTATCACTAGATATAATTATAATTTATTTTTCGTGTTTCTTCTGTATTTACTGGTGTACAATAAAGATATATTCTATTCTATTCTATTCTATAAGTATGTACCTACTAATAAGTTTGCCAATACATAAGTATGTAGGTACCTACTCAATTTATTTTGATGTTGTTCTTTTTTGTTTTAGGCAATTGAACAGGAAGTTACTACTGGTTACATTTCACAATTATTTGAATAATTGATCAATATATAATTTATATTGAATATTATAAGTAAAAGTACCTATATGATTTATATTATCGTACCTATCTATGTTTGATTTCCACCTTATATGGATTTGTTTAATATGGTGTGTACATAGTTAAAGTGCCTACAACATAAACCTCTTTTTCTATTATAAATAATGTAATATATACGAAGATATAGAAATATTTTTTTTTAAAAAATTGCTGGTAATTTTTCACACACCATCATCTAGCCCCAAAGTAAGCAGAGCTTGTGATATGGGAAATATGCTATTCGTGAAACGTATTTCTGTAAATAAGTAGTTACTTCTCTTTTGTACTTTTGTTTCAAACTTGTCAGGATAAATAAATTATTTTTAATTTGATTTGTTATTGCTTGTATAATTCGTGGGTAATTAGCTAGTTATTTACGTAAATTAGTTTTACTTTACCCACGCCATGTAAATTAAGCACAATATTAAATTTTGAGCTCATAAGGAACACTTGCAGTGATCGTCACATGAGCTTATTAAAACACAATGTTGTTCTTATGTATTAAATATTATCCCATTATTAAGTAACGCAATACCTACTTACACATTTATTCATTGTAAGTCCTCGCTAATGCTCAAATCATACGTACAGCATTAAATTGCTTCTTTTGGGTACTTGTCTATTGTGAATAATTACCAAGTAAATAAGCAAGGCAATCTTAGGTGTCTATTTGTTCTTTAATATTAATAAAATAAAGAATAAAATCGCTGGGGAAGAAAGGTTTTTGAGTGGCAACCACTAACCAGAGTAGTGTAGAAAGGCTTCCCACCCGATGGACTGATGAGGTGGTGGAGGTGGCTGAAGATCGTTCGTCGTGGCATACCAGGGCCTATTCACACGGGTCTTATTAAATTACTTCTTTGTTTTTTAAAAGGCATTAACTATCAACTATTTTACTGCAAGTTTTTCTTGACACATTTCAAACTCAGGAAACTAAGTTTGACTTGATCCCGCTAGGGTATTTGCGATGTTGTTACCAACTCAGGGTATAACATAATATTTTGCTGACTCTAACAGCCAATTATTGTAACTATAAGTTGTACAACATTGGAAAACTACCGTTTTTTCCATGGTCTATCATATCAAATATTTATCTAACATTAACTATAAAAGCTAAGGAAGCGCCTGCACCATGTTATGTTACTTGTTTGAGGATTGATTTGAGTAACGCATCTTACTTAAAGTAATCCTCATATAAGTTAAATTTACTTTATATCCTAATACCCGTCATTGTTAGTTTACTAAAATTCTATCCACATAGACTAGCGCGCCCTAATGATTGTGGCATTAAAACTTATCTGAGAACCAACATTGACGTCATAACGACACTAACGGAATATAATAACATGAAAATTAAAAAAAAACATTAAGTGTTTTAGATCGTCTTTTGTAGCACCCCCCTGTGACCTAGTACGGCAATGACCAATGATCTAAGAACCCGATCCATCCTTGAAGTCATACAAATCGATTGGAAAACCGCAATTCAATTGGTTAAACCATTTCGGAGATAAATGGTGATGGCATACAAACAACATCTTATTATTTAATATTATTTTATGTTAACCCACGCCACTCTCACTATCTCTTATTATCCAATCCATCAAAAGTTGTCTGAGAGAGATCGCTAAGCGAAAAAACCACCCATTGTATTTTCATAAGAAAATAATTTTGTTTAATATTATGTTATTTGTTTGGTGAACAATAAAGTATTTTTATTCATTTATTCATTCATTCTTACAGCAAATGTAAATAGTAATGAGTAGCACACTGTTTGAAAACGAGGATCGTCCTCAGTTTTACAACTGAGCCAGCACACTGTGGTACCACAATTGAGGCGAGGCAGCGAGGCAGTTCCTGAACGTAGTTGAGTGAGGCAGTCTTGGGAGCACAGTGTGCACTGTGTTGTGTGGTGTGGTGTGGTAATGGAGTGGAGTGCTATGTGCGAGGCGCATTGTGCGAGCCAACACGATCTTTCCTCGCGGCTTGGCTCGGGCCTCGCGTTCGCGCCTAGCACGATTGTGCAACTGTGTTGGTGTGCAGCTGTGGTAGCTCGTCCAAACGAAAAGAGTGAGGCCTCGTTTCGAGAAAGTGTTTAGCTACAATTGTGGTGCCACACGTGCTGAGGACCCACCACTAAATGTAAATACGGGCTTCTTTTGTCGCTGCGCCGAGTCGGGTTCGTAAATAATATTTTTATGCTAACTCTACTATAATGTTGTCTTCGAGGTGCGAGAACCAAGGTAAAATACAATGACCTACGACATTTTTATATACCGATATGGAATCTCTGGTCCCAGATGAAAACGTAGTTTAAAATATCCGCCATCCTTTCACCTCGGAAACTTTTATACTGGCACTGTTATTTAGATAATAAAAATATATTTAGCATTTTAAAGATCAGTTTTAATTATAATTGGAATTCAATTCATGTAGGCCTAGTGACGGGCCCGACTTCCGATACCGGTTGTGCACCAATAGATTATTCCACACGTGCATAAACACGGTAAAAAAAACATTTTAAGGAACCAAACCGAAAATTCGAAGGCATGTACCATCAGTTAGTGTTCCAATAAGCAGCGATAGGCTTGCAACCTGTCACGTGGAATGCTCACTAAATAGGAAAACAATTTAGTTCTAGGTTATGTTCATATTGATTTAAATATGCCCCATAAATTCCGTACTTAAACCTGCATCTTCGCCTGTGATCGGCAATCAAAGACGCTGAGTCTGAATTTGTATTGGTTACTTTCTATTCAGCTAAGCGCTGATTGGTGTAAAAGGTTACATAAAAAGTCAATGCGTTTAAGTTTTGAACAAGGCTTTTATTAACTACATCTTTGGTCATATCATTGGTTATTTTTCTGACACATTTAAATGTAACATATGAGTACGTATTTATTTTCTATATAGCTGTGTTTTACGTAGGGCTTCTTTTCTACTAGAAGTGACGGTTATTTTCAAAAATGATAGCTGTCTATTTTGTTACAAAATATTCTAAAGATCAGCTAACATAGGTACATTATTTTGTACAGACACCAATATAGTTAAATTACTGAATGCTTTATACATATATAATGAAACCTTCAAAAATCAAGTTTAATCGAGTAATATTGCACAAGTTTGAATACAATTTCGATGCTAAATGCAAATAACAAAAAAAATGAAGGTTATTTGAAGATATTATACTATTTCTAACATTATTTGAACTACTCTGTAATACAGCTTATTTTTCAACACGTATTTTTAATAATAATTATCTAGATTTAATTTTAATAACCGAAGATACTTATTACATCAATTATTTATGACATTATTCTACTTATTAACGATATTTACATAAATATTACAAAAATTTTAACAACACCTAAGGAATAACAGATACTTTACAATTATAATAGAAAACGAAATAACATAACTGATTCGAATAAGATATCTCCAAACAAATTGGCTAAGCCAAAGCGTTGATAACTTTATTTTGATCGACTTATGTAAAACGGAGTTTTCTCGCACCGTACTATCGGTGAAGGCATTGACTAAGTTTCGATACTTTCCGAGAGTCTTCATCAGGGTAAATGACGAAGCTCTCATGGAATTATTCGCTCTTCATAAGATATCATAGAATCGAAAGGACTAAAAGATTTGCGTCTAGTACCTAGATAATGAGTTTGTTTTACTCAATAGCTCAAAACGCACGAAAATAATAATATTATTTGAATGAAAAAATATTTAAGTTGCGTTTCCTTTACGCGTAAAAAAACCCATATTACAATTTATTTGAAGGATAGAACTACTAAGAATATAATCTTAAAATTATTGTTCGATAATTACATTTTATCATTATTTTACGAACAAAAACATTCAATCATCGCAGTCTTTTAGCCATTCTCGCCTGTCTTTAATAAAACTACAAAGTTGAATAGCATAAATATCATTTTCACAATCTAAAAACGCTACAGGTAATAAATATTTTGCATATCAACTGTCAAAGAAGGTGATCTAACAGCGAGGTTAGCGAGCCAACCTCAGTTGCACAGAATAATCAATACTGTAAAATGAGGTGAATAGAGATGCAGGGGTCAATATAGTGGGGATCACTGGAGGAATTTCATTCTCCGTTTTATCTCTATTGACCCCTGTATCTCTATTTACCCCATTTTACTGTAATACTAACGTGGGTACGTCAACGCGCTAGCAAGCAAATGGTATAATCCGTTAATTTATCACCTCGAAAATCAGCGGACCGACGCAAAGTATTGTCTCAGAGGCTCGTGCATGCTTGAAATAAAATGCTGACCGCGGTATAAAATGCTGAATACTGGTGTGTACGTACAGTTTGTTTCACTAATGAATCAACTATGCGATCCGACGTACAAACGAGTCAAACGATGTTTATTAGCTCGCCAGCTAGCTCGCCAGTGAATCACCCACTAAAGACTACCAATTATTTCAGTTATTCACTATTCGTAGAATCTGGTTTCAATAACTGAATATCATAGAACTAAATACTAATTCAGCAATATTGCCCGCATGAGATCAAATAGTGAGATTAAACAATTATACATACAATTTAAACAACTATACCTACGTACTTTTACATTATTGACTCTACATAATGTTTGGCATTCACTTTGCGTTTAGATATCTAGTCAATATAAACTGAAAATTTGTCAGTCATAATAAGTTCATAATGAAACATTTCATGCATTTCAAAAACGTCTTTTAGAAATAATGCTAATTTCATTTGAAGGTTATATTAGCTTTTACGATTTTAAGATTGCACGTATTCATAGAAATATACGATCTTATTCCATGAGACGACTAAACTGATGGTTTAATCAAAAACAAATTTCATGCTTAAAAATACAACGCAGAGATATATTTTAATCAACACACGTAATGAAGGGGAAAGATAGAATTTCTACTTGAGATTGTTATCCTTTTCACATGGCATTACCTACATTACTTTACGATCAGTTCTGCAGAGTCACTTCACTCACAATAATTTACCACTATGAAGCAAGTGTTGCAAACTGGCCTCATAAGTTCACAAGTTAGTTGTTCATCGAAGGATGTAGCACGCGCGCTCAGTTTTGATACTTTGCGTACGGGTGGGCTGAGTCCCTCGGGCGGTAGTCTCAGCTGGACGCTGACAGGCCTAGCTGTTTGAGGTGCGGGGGCGGGGCAAAAGGAGCGGGTGACGAGCCGGACATGTTGTTGTTCAGGTCTCCAGAGCGGCCGGAGCCGTTTATCAGGGCCATTGCGTTGCTGGTCTGCTGGAAAAAAATAAAACTAATGTCATTCTGCAAATGATTTTACAATTGACTCGTACAATTTAGCTTCTCATACTGTCAAACGAAAATAAATATATTTTTTATTTTAATCAAAACTTGTCTCAATACAAAGGTACCGCAAAAAATGAGAAATTGTTAAAAAGTCCAAAATTTAATTCCATCCCTTATTATTTTAACCTTAGAGGTGGTATTTTTTTCATAAAATGTACATGGGACAGCCCTTATTACAAACCAAAGAACATTAAAATCGGTTGACACAAAAATATCACGTAACACACAAAAAACAGAATTGAGAACCTCCTTTTTCTTAAATTGGTTGAAAAAAGACAATTATTTAAATTGTATTTTTTTGTTTGAATCTCCAAATACCAAAACATTTGAGTCACTCAAAAGAACGGTTTCTTTAGGAGGCGAAACGCTCACGTGTATGAGCGTTTCGCCTCCTAAACAATAGAAAGGGAAAACGTTCCAGTGATTCCAGCGATTTCTGGAACTTTGTCCATAAGTGGACTCTTACGGTCAAACATGAACTTACTGGTGGTGGAGGTAGATGCGTGGTCTGCCTCTTGAGGTGCGCGAGTGGGGGCGGGTTGTACGCCATATTCGCAAACACCAGCCGCTCTTCGTAATCGTACTCACAGAGGATCTTGTTCTCGCACAAGTAGAACCTATCGCCGACGCAGAATCTGTTGGGGAAAATAATTACCATTGTAAAGAAACGAATATAAATAACGTGCATTAGAACTAATGTTATAAATGCGATAGTTTGGATGTCGACGCAGAATATGTTGGGGAAAAGAGTTAAAAAACAAACACGAGTAAAAATAGAACTGATAATAAAAATGCTTGTTGCTTATAATCTCCGTAATGGCTGAACTGATTTTGATGAGAGGAATAAGTTTGATTCGTGATATTAGCAAATATGCCACTTTTTGTCGAGTACTAAGCCGAGCGAGGAAACTAAGCCATGGATAGTGGTTAGTTGTTTATAACACGGGATGTTTCATATATTTACGATCACATTAATAGAATAGATAAAAATAGATAGATAGATAAAATTAGGGATGTGTAAGATGAGATGCGAAGGGAGAGAGTTGAAAAGAAATAATATTAGCTTTTATTTTTCAAAATGGATCTTATTTTTTCAATGCCGTCTTTTGATTCTATTTTATCCTGTCCATCCAAAGGTTGTCTGGAAGAGATCGCTTTTAGCTATAAGACCGCGCGTTGTACCTTATATTATTGTCAATTCCTGTGTTTTTTGTATTTTGTTTTGGTGTGCAATAAAGAGTTTATCCATCTATCTATCTATCTATTTTCACAATCGGTATCCCCAAATTAGTCTAAACGGTATCCTACTAACGAAATTTTGAACATATAATTCGTGTTTGCCATCTTTGATTTCAAACAAGATGGCATAAGTGTCAATCACCTACCTTGATAGAAGAATCTCGGGATGAGTCAAAACAAGTCGGTCTGACTTGTTTTGACTCATCCTGGATGGTTAATAATAATGGTAAATAATATACTATTAGTACGGTAGGAAGAAATTCCCGTAGTAATCGTATAAGAAAAAGTTCCATTAGTAACCCTAATCCTCCCAGAAACATCAAAGCCATGTCATCATATATGAAAATAATTTAAATACGTACATAAGTCACTTTACCATGTATTAAACTTGTCATAATAATTATTAGCCATCCAGCCTAGGGTTCGTAGATCTTTGGTTTAGTCCAGTAAAATCGCTCTCAGAAATAACGTCGGACGAATTTGTGACGTCGTCGTCATAATAAATTGACCTACCATTTTTTTATGAATCTATTGGATCAATATATACATTTAATATTGGATCAGCCGACAAGAAGAGGTATTAAATCTAAAATAAACACAATATATTTTATTGTTCTTCGGCTCATGTGTCTAATAAGGCTGTCTGTACCAAAAATAAATAAAAACCAATTGACTTTGACTTTGGCACCGTTAATGCCCTGTTTTTTGGCAAAGGCTTCCTCCAACGTCTTCTACTACTCTTTATCTCCTTTCTACCACTACCTACAAATCAAATTCGAATGGTGTACAATTCTGAAATAATTAACACAATCAGATGTGTACTAATTGTTACACCAATAATAAACAGTTCTATCCCATGAGTGGTTTAATGCGAGTCAGCTGCAGTTACCTACAGCCTACTGGGTACCGAGATCCAATTAGTGGCTCTTCGTTAGGGGTGTGCACTGTGCATCGGGCATCATTCATATGAACACCGTCTCTTACGTCATCTATATACATATAAATCAAAATGAAATGCTTTTGGTTGGTAAGTGCATCACTTGAGAATGACTGGTTGGTTTGGCTATTTTTGTTTTAAAATGTTCTTAATAGTTCGAATTCAGTTTTTATGAAAACCTAATTGAAAAAAATTTCTGGAATATGTAAAAAAAAAACGTTGTTTCTTCATCCCATACAAAGTGATCTTGGTTGCCGAATTTGGTGGTAACTTCCTCTATGGTTGTCGAATTGACGTTTCGTATCTGTCACATCCAAGGACTGGACAACGTTCCTCGAGTCAGCTAGTCTGATCTATAGACCAATTACAAGTGTCTTTCTTGACTCCTTTCTTCACACTTTACGACCAGTCAGTTCAAAAAGGGCTAAAAAGTGTCATACCAAAAATTTTACTACAAATAAATAAAGTTCAACTGAACGTCTATTTACGGCACTTAAATATTTAATTTAACATGTAAACAAAATTACCTTTGATGATAAAATCTACTACAAGTCTATATTTCGATTTACTTTTTATTTATATTCCGTAGTTTCGAAGTTTACTTACAAATTATTAACTGATCACGAAAAAAAAAACAATTACCGAAATATATTGTTTTTTTTTATACAAACAAGTTTGTTACGCTGAGACAAGACCTGTTTGGACCATATGGCATAGATGGGAATAATTAGCATAGAAATCTCCCTGATTTTTATAAGTGTCTGTTTTATTTATTTTGTATCTGGCCTTTTTGGTCGAAGAAACCACTTTCTATTTATTTTATATTTCTATTCGTTTCAACATGGCAGCCCTAATGAACGGCTACGCAAAGACCTGTCTACACCCACGCACTAATAGCGCTTCAGCATAAATCTAATTACTAGTGCGATCTGTAACACGATAGTATCTGAAAAGTGAACACAAGGGCTGCAAACGTCTCAAGAACGAATTTACTATCGCAAGTGGAAAGGTCATCGCGAGGAAACGGCTCGATAACGTCACGCGAGCGAGCATCCCTCAATGTAAAGAAACAAAAGGTATCTTCGACTCGCCACAGTAGCCGCTTGTAGTGGCCAGCGGAAGAACGATAACCAACCTTATCTCCCCTCGGGGGGAAGATGAGGGTGGCCGAGACACCCCTTCAACTCTTTGTTTCAGTTGTCGCAAAAATTAAGCGCAATAGCTTGCTGCCGCTACAAATGCCTCTTTTTTAAGGGGCAATTTTCACCGCAGCTCAGTCGATTTCACCGCTCTTAATTAACTTTATTTCCTGTTCTCCACGTCCCCGACTTTTGTTTTGGGCTTGTCGCCTTTTTTTGTTTCGCAATTTTTTGTCTGACGCGTAATGGAAAAGATGGAAAACGACATTTTAATCACTGCAAGGCGTTCTGCGTCGCGCTATTGTGAGCGAATGGGCAAGCGCCAAGTTTGACATTTTAGGAACGGACGTTCTATTGACTGTTCCCTCGTTTCCTCTTTCCCTCGGAGACAATAGATTTTCACAGCTCTGATTACGGTTGACGCAAGATAATTCTTTCAATACAAATCATTTATTTCAAAAAAAACTATGAGCTGTTTAGTAATTTCAATGAATCTGGTGCTAGGGCTAGCATGTATCGCGGGAATCTGATAGGATATTATATATCCTACTTGGTAAATTATATTCAGCAAATTCTGATTTTATGGATTATGATTATATGATAAATATATTTATGGAGAAAACATGCGAGACTAACTAAAAATAGAAAGATACTCAATTCGCTATTGTGTAAAAAAATCATCAATGAATTGCAAAAAATATTTTTTATCAACGAATATGCCCAAACAAGATTATGTAAATAACTGTGTGCACATTCATCATATTTTTTTTGAAAAAAATAAAAGCATGCCATTTGCTTGAAAATTCAAATTGAACTCAGAAATGCTTGCAGCATCATCGGAATTATTTGTCGAGGCAACTAGCAGGATATTCCGTACAAATTTTAATCAACTTCATATTGGGATCGCACCGTGAAGATGTGACAGAATGGTGCGACAGGGTCGCGTCACGTCGGACCGCCGACCGCGCGACTTCCGCGGCAGATTGCAGATTGCGGATTGCCGCTAAATTATTTAGCCGTTTAGCGATATTCGCCGGCGATACCCACCGTCCGTTTCGATCGGACAGCCCGCAAATTGGATTCAGATTTCTGCCCGTAGAAATTGATTTGAACATGATCATTTAATAGCGCAACAAATTGCTTGAGCGCCGTTAACGCTTTGAGCGTACTGCTTTTTACTATGCAAATTTGACGACCTCGGTGGTGCAGCAGGCGAGTTGCTGACTGCTACGCAAGAGGTGCAGGTTCGATTAAGGCTACAGAATAAATGCTAGCATTTTCTGTAGCCTGGGTATTATGGTATTACGGTACTTATAATACCGACGATACAAGGAATCCTAGTGTGAGGGTCAGGACTATTTATATGTCTGTTCAGTGTTAAAACATTTTAGAATTATTTTTCCTGATTTAAAATACAAAAATAGATATTTACCCTTTAGTAACATGATGGTTTTCAGACAAAATAACAATACTCTTCAGAACCAAAAGCGTCGTTATATGTTTATCTAACTGCTAAAACTGCGCAGAAAGCTACTCAAATGAATATGTAATTCGCGGAATTGTCGCACGAGATGTACTAACACTAGAAAGGTCCACGAGTGACATATAAACCATTCAGAGAGGCTCCAATCTTACGCTTTCTATTATTTAAACGGACACGAACCGGGGAAAATTGCCGCTTTTCTGCACCTCTAGAGTTGATCTCTTTGCAAATTTATTTTCTTGGATGGAAGAAACATCGTTTATGCATACTTTTAATTTACAAAAGTTGAGCCTCTTTAACTGTAGTTTTCTATCATTTTTATTTATTCCTAGGAACACATTTATTTATACAATTAGGTACAAGTAACATGGATAAAACAGCTAGCTATCTAAAGACCGTTGCAAACGATTAATAGAAAACTCAACTGTTCAGTTCACTACCAGATTATTATCTAAGTTTACTATCTTACATTTAAATTTACAAATGAGTGTTGGTTTCTGCTGCAGCTTTGAATGATCTGATGCTCTTTTTATGATATATTTATTCTATATGCAAGTAGGTATATACAAAAAATACAGATGAGACAGCTAGCTATCTAAAGACCGTTGCAAACAATCTATAGATAGCTCAACTAATCCAGATCAGTTTATGGAACACAACTTTTCGTTTACTACTATGGTTGAAAGTAGTAAAAAACAACTATGACTCTGTTTAAACAGTATAATACTGATCTTGCGTACTCAATTGAAAAATCCAGCGTGGATTCTAATAACGTATTTATCTTAAGCAAATAAAGTAGTTTACGATGTAAATACATAACGTTTTTGATGGTTGCCGACCCTATATTGCTGTCAAGCCAGCTCAATGTTTTCCAACTTTCACCGACAATATTGCAGAAAAATCGAGCAATCAGAATTCGGGCAATATCAGAGTCGTCGCCATGGCACGTCTACCGAAATTGAATTGAATAAAATAGTTTGGGAACTAGCGTATCGAGCGTAGTTATTTAGCTGTTTAGGGCTTTTTTAGTTTAATAAAGTCGTGTACGGAGCAAGTTTTATCAAGTAAATTATAGTTGATAATAATGTAAGGAACTTAACCATCAGGGGATGAAGCTCTGTCATTATATTTCGTTTTACAATTTAATGTGCCACCTAAGTAAAACATGACTTGAAAAAAAAAACTATTTTTGAACAAATAACAACCTGAAACATAGTCGATGATGAAGATGGTTCAAATCCTACTAATAATATTATAAACGTGAAAGTTTGTTAGGATGTTTGTTCCTCTTTCACGCAAAAACTACTAAACGGATTTTGATGAAACTTTACAGTAATATAGCTTATACATCAGAATAACACATAGGCTACTTTTTACCCGGGTACCATGCGGGCGAAGCCGTGGGCAGAAGCTTTTATAAATAAAGCTGGGCATTTTTGACACAGCATCATCTAGCCCCTTAAGATCCTTCTTCGTTGTATTCTTCAGGATTATGTTTACGATAATGTAAAAAAATAATGCATATTACTGAAATTATCGTGGTTTGGTACCATTTTAGAATATTATTACGACTATACCACATACACTACTGCTGACGTTTCTTTGCCGTTCTTCCTGATGAGCACCGATGATCAAAATTACACATAGGCTACTTTTTACGCGGATACCACGCGGGCGAAGCCGTGGGCAGAAGCTAGTAATATTATAAACGCGAAAGTTTGTGAGGATGGATGTTTGTTACTCTTTCACGCAAAAACTACTGAACGGATTTTGATGAAACTTTACATGGATATAGCTTATACATCAGAATAACACATAGGCTTCTTTTTATCCGGGCACCACGCGGGTGAAGCCATAGGCAGAGGCTAGTAATATTCTAATACAAATACATAGTTTCAACTTAATGTTTTAGAAACTCTCGAGAACCTATGATCAGGTTGCTGTTGAGGTGAAAGTATAAAGGCGTAAGTTTAAAATATTTACTCTAGAATCCCTGTGGATCGGGGCTTCGCCAATAGACACCACTGAGGGTTCAATAAATATGAGGATAGCGCATCGCACAGCGCTTCACTCTATTGTTTGCGCGAGCCCGTGTGAAACAGGCCTTAGGGATTCCGTACCTCACGTATTCATGTATTGTTCTGCAAAACTAAGTAATTTGTTTGCGTGTTACTACTGGTTATGGTATGAAGCCGTGAAAGTAATGCTTCTAAAGGTTTTTCAAGTGAATTAAGCTTTTATGTTAAAAGTATGATGTTAGTTTTGGGTCCAGCTACCGCCGTGGTAGAGTGAATCTGAGAAAAAAATAGACCTAGAAACAGTGTGTGTTCTAGTGCTTAGAATATAACTTAGTGAGGATCCCACGAATGAATTAATATTGACCGAAAGGTTGGTTAGAAAAGTAGTTTAGTTAATGTGCAGTACTTTTGTGAATAAATCCTACTACACGAAAACACGAAAATTTGTGAGGATGGATGTTTGTTACTCTTTCACGCAAAAACTATTAAACAGATTTTAATGAAACTTTACAATAACATAGATTATACATCAGAATAACGCATAGGCTACTTTTTATCCGAGTACCACGCAGGCGATGCCGTGGGCAGAGGCTAGTAAACCTATAAATGTCAACCAAATTGAGCGTTTATCTTCTTCTAATAATAAATGGTATTAAATGTTATAAACATTTAATACAATTCCGTTACTGAGTGATCATCGCACAAAACACAAATCCTAGAAGCATGAAACTTGGAGGCTTTATTCCTCTTATGATGTAGAGGTGCACTAAGAAAGGAATTTGGAAAATTCTACCCCTAATTTAAGATTTTTCCTTTCGTATTATTGTCCATGCATAGTTTCTGGTTCTCTAGATTTCGATTCCCTTGCCATTGTTTACTAAAAGTTTACTTATGATGTAAGACGACCGATGTGGCGCGGTGGACGAAGGTCCGCCTGCGACACAGGAAGTTGCGGGTTCGATTCCCGCCCTGGGACAAATGTTTGTACGATCTGCAAATATTTGTTCCGGTTGTTCTGGGTATTTTCTATGTATAATAAAAACATATCTATCTATGTAATGTATTGTATTAAGTATATCAGTCATCTAGTACCCATAACACAAGCTCTGCTTAGCTTGGGGCTAGATGATGCTGTGTGGATTGTCCAGCATTTTTTTTTTTTATTTATTTGTCTATTATTTCAGGAATACCCCATAGTAATGTCAACGTATTTTTTTATTGATTACCTCATTAAACTCATGGCTAGTAACTTGTACATACATAATTATGAATGATGGATAATATGACCAGTTGTTTGTTCGGGTAAACAATGTTATTCGAACATAATAAATAAACCACAATGTGTAATTGTAAATTGAAACATCAGTTGCTGTTGTTATTATTGATAAGTTATTCAATGTATGGACTATCTTGAGGATATTCATATCTACCTACTAGCAAAAATACTTACTAGTTAAGAATTTATATACATAATAATATTTTATGCTAAGTAGTTTATCTACATGGCATATGTTGAGCTGACGCCTTTTTGGTGTAACATTGACCTGTCTAGCTCTAGATGAGAAAGTTGAGTGTGCCATATCCTTTCAGTTTTTTATTTATTTATTTATTTAAGCACACATCACACTAGTTCTGCTTACAAGTTGACTAAGTACGTTTTTTTTTTTTTAACTCCTATTTCTAAAGAAAGAAAGAAAGAAATAAATAATATTTTTTACCCAAAAACAAAAACATGGTAAAAAACTAGGAAAGAATTAGCTTATAGAAAATATGTTGCTTGGGGTCAAAATAGCTTGATGCAGCATTTCTGGATCTGGCTACGTAAAAATTTTTAAAATTTGTGCTAATTCAATGTTTTTGTTTTATTTTACTTTTAATAGTCATCGTAATATCATTATTTATCTTCGGAACCCAGGGACCACTTGGTTTTATTGTTTGGGTACATACTTAATATTCTTTAGAGGCTGTACATAGGCCTTGTCAGATTGTATATAATTATAATTTTTTTACAAATCTCAAACTCCTAATTGTTTGAGACGAATCATCATCCATCAATAAATTCCAATACATAATAATATAATAAATTGTTATGTCATTAATTTAATTTATCTAAAAATCCTAAAGAATTCGTCATCGTCATCAACAGTCTGTAGAAGCTCACTTTTGGGCATAGGTCTCTCTAAATAGGGCCACGGCAAACGGCCTTGGGCTACCTCCATACACCGCCTCCCCGCAAGCTTTAAGATGCCATAGGTCCATCCGGTAACGAGCCTTCCTATACTTTCTCGTCCTATTCGTGATCCTTAATCGAGAACATTTTTTCCCCAACGGAAACACATTTTTATTTATACCACTAAACTGGCAAACAAATATAGGGGGTAACAAATATACAAATGTATAGAAAATACATTTTGTATATTTTTCAACGTTCGTGTCAGTGTTGGCTTACCTATGATTGCATTGTTGACAAGCAAAGCACTCGAGGTGGTAGACATTGTTGCGCGCGCGCATCACCATTTCAAAGGCGGGTATCACCTTACTGCAAGCCGCGCAGTATCCAGTATTGCCGAATAACCTGTCAAAAAAGTATTTGTTAAAATGAAGCGGCGTAAACGCCAGAGGAAAATCCCTCTTTTCTACCTCAATTTATATTATGCTTGTAACAAACTACTACAGTATAATATATTGATGTAGTGGCGAGATTCTCCGACCATTGGTCCGTAGATTGTGGGTTCGTTGACAAATTGAATTGTCTACGCAATGCAGTTCCTCCATAAAGAAATGTGCGTAATGTGCGCAACGTAAAAGTCCCGAACAGCGATCTGGTATAATTCAACACACGTATCATGGGCATGATAGAACCCTCTACGAGGTGTATTGGTTCTTCAACCATCAGTCATTAGGCCCTTTTCAAAGTCCACCCACTTCATGTGACAAGAATGATTTTAAAATAAAAAATTGTTAACGAAACTTAAATAAAAATCATAATTTATTTTAGATAACTTGATCTTTATAATTATGTTAGTAAGACTTAGGCTATGTTAAACATAAAAAAATATAATTAAGCTTACTGAATAAGTGAGCGTTCAGATGATGATGGTATAAATATGAACTTATTTCATCATCACTCAAACCCAATGCTTATCTATCCCCAGGTTGAGACTATCCCATTATTAGCTCAGGATGTTAACGTGTTCAGGATGGTGTTGGTAGTCTCGTGCACTCTACTCATGATCGAGGCGACTTTCTTGCGCATGCAGGCGATGAATCTGTCAGCGCGCACTTTCGCCAACATGGCAGAGGCGTTGCAGTACCGCGGGAGCCCCAACAACATCCTTAATGTTGTATTGGACGCGAAGTTTGTTAACGGCTTTTTGAGTATAATTAGTCCACAGGCTGCTCGTATAAAAATACTGACAGTAGGATTATTTAGTAGAGATATTTTGAACAGTGAGATACTCTACGGAACAGCATGTTAGCTCCAACCGGCAACGACCTCCGTTTCCTCTCCATATCTACCTCATCTTTAGTGTTCTCGATGACAATATGTCCCAGGTAAAAAACTTAAATTGAGTTACTATTATTAGTGCAGATCATTTCCTACTTTCAAATTTATGTAATAATAAGAATTAAGATGATAACGTACTGAACGTACCTCAGATAATCCCTCTTGCACAGGATGAGGTTGGCTCGCGTGTATAGGGTGTGCCCAACTTCGCCAAGCCGGCAGTCACAGCAACCGCACTTGAGACAATCTTCATGCCAGAGACGGTCTAGAGCTTTGAGGAGGTACCTCTCGGTGATCACCTTATCACAGCCAGCGCAAATCTGTAACAAAACACGTAGGTATATTTAACTCCTTACAAGACCACCTAGTAAGTATACATATGCCTCCAAATAACAGTTAAGATGTAGGGTGATTCCTGGTCTCGTGGAGATTGGATGCCGATTAAAAAGCCAGGAGTTGAAAGTATCACTATATATTTCAGTTGAGCTAGCACGATTAAAAAGTAGCTACATAGCATAACGAGGTGTTGTCGGGACAGGGCAGACCACTTCCGACTCATACCATAGATAAAATTAACAATCCATAGATATTCTTCTAAGGTAGTCTTTGATGGGTTGGTAAAATAGGAAATTAACTTCGGTCGGATCATTCTTCAAGAACGCGCCTGAAAGAACCTCTTCCACTGAAGTTCCTTTTCACTGAAGTTTCAAGAAACCCTTTGCAAAGCTCACCTAATTCATCATTATCGACAACCTGAAGAAGTCTACTGATGGACAAAAGAATAAAGCAGCCCCAAAGAAAAACAAACTGACTTCCGGCAACCTGAAAGATGTCATTGGAAAGGAGCTTATCTGGTACATGGTCGCCATTCAAAAACCTTTCTTCTGCAGCAATTGACAACTCATTCCGAAGGGATATTCACCTGCGGTGGTGGCGGTGGCTGCGATGACACCGAGCCTGAGGTCGGTGGCTGAGGTAGTGGCGACGCTCGCGCTTCCTTGGTCACCTCCATGCCGAGGAGATGGGACCCCAGCGTGGGACTGCCCCCGCTCGCCTGCTGCGGCGTTCTTCTCTCGCACTGCTAACAAACGAAATAAAAACAATGTATATACAAGCTCTGCTTAGTTTAGGGCTAAATAATGCTGTGTAAAAATGACCAGCATTATTAATTATTATTATTATTATAAGAAAGGTTGATAAACAACCAACAGTAACATGTATAGTCTTGACCTACACTAAGAATCCCTGTATGGTGGGTATCAGGAACAACGAGTAGGTACGTATGTACCACGGTACCATAACATCCAGACCCCGGAACAAATATCTGCAGAACATGCAAACAGTTCTCGCGCAGTGGGAATCGACCCTCTTGCGTCTCAGCCGGCCACTCGCCCGTCGTGCAACATAGTAATTATACACATCATCATCTACCCCGTTTGCACCCACTGTTGGTTTAGAAACAAAACTACAAACACGCTCACGACTATATGCCACATGATGGACATTCTCAAATCATTACTTGAGTAATTAACATTCCACATTGCAAGCCCACATTGCATATACTCTTATACATAAGAATTCAACTTACTATTATAAACGCGAAAGTTTGTGAGGATGGATGTTTGTTACTCTTTCACACAAAAACTACTGAACGGATTTTGATGAAACTTTACAGTAATATAGCTTATACTTTAGATGAATACATAGGCTATTTTTATCCGGGTACCACGCGGGCGAAGCCGTGGGCAGAAGCTAGTATACTCACAAACATAAGAATCATACTACTATTACAAACGCGAAAGTTTGTGAGGATGGATGTTTGTTACTCTTTCACGCAAAAACTACTGAACGGATTTTATAATATAGCTTATATATCAGATTATCACAGAGGCTACTTTTTACCATGCGGGCGAAGCCGTGGGTAGAGGCTAGTAAAGTTACAAAGGGTAATAAGTGTTTTCGAAGGCTGACTATGTACCGGATGATACATGTTGAAAGCCTATTTCATGGACTGGTACCATATTAAATAATTTGTCAACTCAAGAAATGGATGTAGCTCAAAACTATGAGTCATGAGTCTATTTAGGGGAGCACTATATCCAGCAGTGGACATCTAGAACTGTTAATATTGCCGATGAAGAAATGAAACTCACTCCTGTTGGAGGATTTGTGACCACTGCAACCAGGCTAGTCCATATATTCATTTCAATGATAAAGTTAAATTTATTTGAAGTTCATTCAATCGATTTCTACTGTCTGTTATGTGGCAGTAAATCCCACGGCGGGGATCAAACCGTTCTGCGTCTGAAGGCCCTTCAGCCACTGCGCAACAGAGGTCGTATTGTGGTTTTAATGTGAATGCTTTTATAAAAAACTCTGTAAGATTTTATCTAAACAACTAAAATCTTATTTATTTGATATAAAATTACTGTAAGCTATTTTTTTTTATCTAGATATTTTTTTGATCTTTTTTTTATATTATATTTTCTCTTAGATGACTTTTATTCTTGGGACTTTTCCAATCGAGGTAAACCAAGTATTTCTAAGGGTGAGATTGGTTGCTTGCTTTTCAATGAGTAGCTGTTATTGAAACGATGATTGAGTTCTCGTCATAAAACTAAAAACGAGCAAGCTGTACGTCGAAACTATAATGATTTCCGTAATAATTTTTATAAATAGCAATTATTCGATATCCACTCATTATTAAATCCATAAGTCACAGCAATCAACTCCGAACAGTAGAACGCGGTCATTTTATGTTGCACCATAAAATCCAGCACCATGAAATGCTCTGCCTGTAATATTTCTCGAAAAAATTAGCACAACTACTCATGCGATTAATGAGAACGTGAAACGCGACTCGGACTATAGCAAATTATGGACCTTAAAAATGACGGATAATTGACATAAAAGTAGAAAAACTGCAATTGAGATCGTGTCGGGGCAAAAAGGCGAGCATTGAACAATGGTTGTGCGGACAGCCTACGTCACGCTTAATTATTACCTACTCAAAACACGATTCAATTTTTCGCAACCGATTCACTGTTCTGCCGCGACCTTTCGGTTTTTTATCCGTGCGATTTAGTTTTCTGGTACAACGGAAACGAAAATTAGAAGGCAACGTGCCCGAAACAATGTTATTACAGGTTGGGAGTCAGGACTTGTTTCATGAGGTTTTTGGAAGATCCGGGGGTTAAGCTATCAATATCAGTAATAACACCCAAAATGTAAAAAAAAAAGTATTTATCACCTGAAATTTCGTGACGTAAATTTGCTACGAAACCTCAGAAAAATCGATGAAAAACAGTTGTAATATCTTATCTTCTCACTAATTTTATAAACGCGAAAGTTTGTGAGGATGGATAGATGTTTGTTACTCTTTCACGCGAAAACTACTGAACGGATTTTGATGAAACTTTACTGTAATACTGGCAGAGGCTAGTATAATATAGCTGTATTTTCAATTTTAAATATGATATCCAGCCACTCATATACTTACTTTCAGTCCAAGCGTTTATATGGGAGCAAAATGGCGGCGATGCGCTTACCATGTGAATACTACACTACATGGGCATGTGCCAAATATAAGTAATATTCGTATGTATGATTCTGAATACCCTTTGGTATAAATACCCAAGTATTGTGTATCGAGGGTGTCCATCGGGGTGATTTAAATCGTGGATATTTTTTAAGACGATGCATTTGTTCTCTACAACTATTTAAATACTAACCTAACCCAAAGAGGGTTAAATCTGACCTGACAGTATTGTTATTTTTACAAACTTCATAAAAGATCGCTTATGACATGTCAAACTGACAGTTATCTCCAACTCAAACTTGTGAAAATGGTGTGATATATCTTTCTATAGAACGAATATTTTCATACATCTTTATGTGACCCTCCGTACTCACTGACTACGTCTCTGAGTCATTGTGGGCACCGTACGTCCCGTGACGAATGGCCCGCGGCTTATTTTTGTTTTGAGAATACGACCGACTATAAATAATGGTTCGCGTGACGGAAGTAAGCGCATTGTACTACAAAATGTGTCAATACGCAGGAAACGATCAGATCAATGGTACTTAGGAAATTGGTTATTTGTGTTTTTTTTTCTGTGCTAACCGACACTGAAATATAATCTCAAGTTTTTGAGATTTTCACTAAAATATCAACTTTGGCGAGACTTGAACTGATGAATGTCGGGTCTATTCCCGTTGTTGCTTATTTTTAAAAGACTTAAAAAAGGGGATGTTTAAACTCAGGGGCTATATCTTTACTGTCGTAGACTTTTCAAATCTGGAATGGTTTTTTATTTTGTTCTACGATCCCAGTATAATAATAATTGTAATCATTTATTTTGGATTCAACACTATTATTGATAGTAGAGTATTCTCTCATCTATTAAAAAAAGAGAGACATATTATAAAAAAAAACTTATGAGCACAGTGCATTGAGTGACAATGCAGTACATGCATCCTGGTCCATGCATGATCCCGTGAAAATATTATCAGTTAAAATTATATTATTATTCGGAACCCCTTAAAAAAATTCTTGCTAATTTGACATTGATGATATTTCGTCTTTGTGCTCGATTCTCCAGATTGAAGTCAGTCTGGGAATTCAAATACTAATACTCAGAGCAAACCCAACAGACGGCAAAATTTCATGCAATTTGCGTCGATACGTTCAACCTTAGATAAACGTCCATCGAAAACTAGCGACACAAAAATTGTAGTACATTCTACGTGTGACATGGTGCATCGCCACTATGAGACTACTAACCAATGCACTTTTAAGGCTAGCCGACAATATGGGTCTGACATTCTGCCATTATTATTTCTTTCACTTTTGACATTAACATTCCTAAAATGTTTAACTGGATATTAGTAATGCCAAACTAGAACTTTTCATTGCGAATAATCCTATTTTTGAGCCAACCATTTCATCATTCTCATACATACTTGCTTAAATAGTTCGATCGTTTTCTGTGTCCATTTGTCTAGAGTTCACGAGGGCTCGCTTTTTCGTGAATAATAGAGATCCGTGACAGAAACACGCCACGCCACTCACCAACAACGATGCAGCCGAGAATGCCGATATTAGAAGGAAAGGACAAAAAAAACTGGTGTCCATTAGCGCTACTCGAAACGTCAATACGCACGAATTAGGATTAAGGCCGTGCACTACGTTAAGGCCCGATCAAACTGGCACGCTGGCGATCAGTACAGTACTACGATTCAAATTAGATACTTCGGCTAATTTCGTCTATCATCGGAAATACGAACGCCCAATATTTATCTGGAGCTGTTACAATATTGATGTATACATTTTTGTATAGTGTTATGATGAAATTAGTAAAATAGTTACGAAAATAAAATAAAACTGTTTCAAATTGTTTAAAAGATAATTTATTTAATGACATCAAAGAACTAAAATATAATAAAAGTTAATTAGGCATGCAATGTCGTAACTGAATTTTTCACTTCAAATTGATTTAAAAAAATGACAAAGTCTAACCAAATATTTGGTATGAAATTTGACAACTGTGGGTGTCAACAGCTCTATATACTTCCAAATACTGAAATACACGTGCTACCGCCTTTGAAGCTCGCTGGTATCTGACGAGCCGTCACAAGCTGCGGGACGGCCGGACATTGGTTACATATTCGTACTAATTCGGAAACACGAACTTTGTCTAAGCATCTAATTTCAATTGTTTGTATTACAATCTTCATACAAACTTTGACAGATACTTGACCACATTTTCTTTTTGATCGCCACCGCGTCAGTTTGACCGGGCCCTTAGGCGGGACCCGCACGCGGTGTAGCTAACAAGTAAGAATGGGCAGCCAGAGACACGTCCAAACATTATATACATTTGGCACATGCTCACGTTTTGCATAGGAGTCAGCATTCCACGTAACAGATTGCAAACCTGTTAATTTTTCTATGGTTTTCAATGTTTTCATTCACCGTTTTGAGCGCATGGTAATTAATGTGCACATGAATACTTCAAGTGGATAAATCCATTGGTGCACGACCGGATTTCAACCCATGATGTCCGGCTCGAAAGTCGGAGCACAGCCCACTAGGCTAACGGCTAGTTAAAAACATTACCCTCAGCCGGAATAAAATAAAAACGCAAAACTCTTAATCAGCGTGACGTGAAAACGTGCGCGTGGAAACTCAACGAAACGCAATCACTGGATTGCATTAACTCTTCAATGGAAAAGTGCTGTTGGAACTCCTGTAGTCATTTATTTATGCTTTATCTCGCAGGGAGGGATTTTTTTGTGTTCAAAAGTTGGGCTATATAGCTGTTTTTTAGGCCTGTGTCACTTCTATATACCTTTACCCACTTCTATGTTACTTTTGTATTTCAACTATTTAAATATGTGATTAGAGTTTTTTATCATGATTAATTTGTATTATAATATGTATTTATATGTATAATATTAAACTTACCTACTTTATTTACACTTCTATATTAGTCGGTGCTGCGTTACCTTTTCCATTTTTTGGTTACAGCTGAAAATCAGCGTTGGGTGTAAACTCATCCAACACATGCTGAGCTGAACACCTTTTTGGTACAGACTTTGGACACATGAGCCGAATAACAAAAAAAAAAATTGTGTTTGTTTTAGTTGAATACTTCTACATGTCGGTTTATGTTTTTGTATTTTTTTTGTATTTTTATGTTTGTGCCAAATAAACGTTTATTCTATTCTATTCTATTCTATTCTATTCTATTCTATTCTATTATATTCTATTCTATTCTATTCTATTCTATTCTATTCTATTCTATTCTATTCTATTCTATTCTATTATATTCTATTCTATTCTATTCTATTCTATTCTATTCTATTCTATTCTATTCTATTCTATTCTATTCTATTCTATTCTATTCTATTCTGTGTCGCTGTAAGTGGCTGTGTAGCCTTAAGTACGCGTTTTCTGATCATTATATTTCTACACCAACCTTAAGAAGACACGTTTTACTGAAAAATAAGATAGTTTGTGAATTTGAAAACACCCCACTCCTAATTTATTTCGTCTGTAGCACTCTTGTGGCGTTAAGATAAATCTTATGTATATAAAGCCTTCATGAAACCATACAAGACGATTGAAAAATCATATATTTTCGGAGAAAAATAGTAGCCTTCTTGGGTCACGGGTGAAAAAAAAGAAATCTTTAAACAAATAAATATTTAAACTGGCACTAAACGGTACTTCCAACCACTTACGTTAAAATAATTCATAGCATCACAATGCAGCAATTCCAGTAATTCACGTTAATGCATTCTACCTGAAAATGCATTTCCGCATTAAAATACGTCGGCCAAAAAACCTTTATGAGCCGCACAGCGGTAGTATGGCCCGTAATAGCTCGCCATGGGACCACAAACTCCGATTATCCAAACATCCAGCTCTCAAAACTGAAATTTCAACTAAAACCCACTGCACACCGAAGCACTGCGTACTAACACGATTTTAGCGCTTACTAGCCGTCTGGTTGGCTCTTTTCGTAAGTGCTTCCGATCCTATCGAAGCTTTTTGTCATATGCTGTTAACCTTTGTAGAGGTATTTAGAGTGTAGAACAAAATATACAATACGGTGGCCACTCAACCCCTCCCGCCAATCCAACTTACCTCAACCCGCTCGGAGTTAAATAGACACTTCATTCGCTCAAAAGCTTAGTCAGCGATGTTGTAAAATCGTTAACAAATTTAATTTATAAGGACTACGTCAATCGGTTCAAAACGTAAACATGTAGCTCGAATCACCAATGAACGGAGCGTGCAACTAGCGCCACTTTTACTTAGCGCCAGAGCGTGATGACAAGGATAGTCATCACGCTCTGGCGCTAAGTAAAATGAAATAGTACCAACCTTGAATATTTCTTATTCACTCACACATACAACGGCACCGTTGATGAACACAATTATACATGTGATGATTACGAAGCGATTGTTTTATCTCATTTTATCGAGAGTGGCCGGAGTGTGCTTTAGACTTTCGTATATGTTCAGTTTGCTAGTGACACTGATACAGGGGACCGCGACGTATTTGTCTCAGGGCACAGTCTCCGTCTAGCGGCGCCGCTTTAATACTTCGAGGCGACCCCTAATGCTGCTCACCACAAAGCCGGTATGGTTCAGTGGACAGTAGTCCTTAATTGATTATGAAGTTGGGAACTAATGGTCCAGAATAGTTCTAATTTGGGTGGTAATTGGCGCGGACCGCTCGCGTTAATGATTTACACCGAAGCGGATGCAGTCCCTTGCGAATGGATCCTTCAATGTACTGTGTACAGAGAAGTTCACAGAGCAGGCTACAGCCATAACAAAGTAGAGTATTTAGAAACAGTATCGCAACATCGTTGCTCATATCATAATTTATTACTTAGCGTAACGTAAGGAGAGTGTACGTATTATGCGTTACATACATAGTCCTGACTCCACTCAAAGATTCCCTGTGTCGTGGGTATCAGGAACTATGAGTACCGTGGCACCAAAACACCAAGAGACTTTCGTATATGTTCAGTTTGCTAGTGACACTGATACAGGGGACCGCGACGTATTTGTCTCAGGGCACAGTCTCCGTCTAGCGGCGCCGCTTTAATACTTCGAGGCGACCCCTAATGCTGCTCACCACAAAGCCGGTATGGTTCAGTGGACAGTAGTCCTTAATTGATTATGAAGTTGGGAACTAATGGTCCAGAATAGTTCTAATTTGGGTGGTAATTGGCGCGGACCGCTCGCGTTAATGATTTACACCGAAGCGGATGCAGTCCCTTGCGAATGGATCCTTCAATGTACTGTGTACAGAGAAGTTCACAGAGCAGGCTACAGCCATAACAAAGTAGAGTATTTAGAAACAGTATCGCAACATCGTTGCTCATATCATAATTTATTACTTAGCGTAACGTAAGGAGAGTGTACGTATTATGCGTTACATACATAGTCCTGACTCCACTCAAAGATTCCCTGTGTCGTGGGTATCAGGAACTATGAGTACCGTGGCACCAAAACACCAAGAGCCGGAACAAATATCAGCAGAATACGGGACAAATGGTCCCGCAGCGGGAATCAAGCCCGCAGCGTCATAGCCAGCTACTCGCTCACCGCGCCACCGAGGTCGTCACCCGTGAGGTTGTTTGTTACCAATTATTATAAACAAATATTTTTGTTTTTTAACAAATAAACATTATCTTATCTTATCTTATGTGTTTTTTAAAACGGATGGTTCTTAGGTTTTATCGCCAAAAGTCACTAGGGGGTTTAAAATTTTGTAATAAAACATTTACATTTACCTACAACAAGTTACTTTTGCAATATTAAAAAAACTCCAGATGTATTTTCCTGCTTCCTGAAGTTACACAAATTGGTACTATCGGTCAGTTTTAAAAAGTTACAAGGTCGTGTCGAGACACGCTACGTTAGGATTCCGTAGTTATCATTGGAAATCCATCTAATTTCATTGGCAGCTGCTACCGTTACCATCTGGTACTCGCTAAACTTAGACTTACATAGTTATCCGATTGATATGCGGATTTTTATAACCAATTTGTATGACATCAATATAGTTTTTTTGTCAATATAGTTTTATTAATTAAAATCACAAGGCTTATAAAGAAATGTATAATAATCTGCCTCACAAAAACAATTTCTACCACCACCCGTCTTAAGGATCCAAGCAAAACACATTATTTAAGAATATAATTTGTCGAAGCTTCTAATACAACATTGGCACGACAAATATCTAACGATAAATTCACTTTGCACTGAATGAAAAAAGTAGACATAACTCTACTTTTTTCATTCAGTGCAAAGATAGTAAGCTTCTGTCAACGGCTTCGCCCGCATGGTACCCGGATAGCCTATTTTGTGTTATTCTGATGTATAAGCTAAATTACTGAAATTTTTCATCAAAATCCGTTCAGTAGTTTTTGCGTGAAAGAGCAACAAACATCCATCCTCACAACTTTCGCGTTTAAAATAGTAGTAGGATTAACGAAACGAAAAGTGTTTTTCCGACTAAACTATCTCTAATTAGCATATCTTCTAAAAACGTCACTCACCGTCATAAACATGAAACAACACTAAACGCAACACTAACCTTGATTCCCCAAAGCAATCTCAGAGCCATCTCATCAGCGAGACATCATCGCACAAAAAGCTGGTTTGTGTAGAAGTGCGTGTAATCAAGATCAGTGCATCAGTAGACGTCGGAAGTGCAAACGTGATTCAAGCAGTTACCGGCGTATGGCGACCGCGACGCGCGACAGTGTCAGCGCGACCACGACACACTACTTTGAACAGATCATCCGAATAAAAACATGAAATTCGTAGTTACCGATGAATGACGACAGCGACGCGCGATAGTGTCAGCGCGATCACGATACACTACTTTGTACAGATCGTTCGAATAAATAATGGAATTCATAGTTATCGATGAATGACGACTGCGACGCGCGACAGTGTCAGCGCGACCACGACACACTACTTTGAACAGATCATCCGAATAAAAACATGAAATTCGTAGTTACCGATGAATGATGAACGCGGCGCGCGACAGTGTCAGCGCGACCACGACACACTACTTTGAACAGATCATCCGAATAAAAAAATGAAATTCATAGTTACCGATGAATGACGACTGCGACGCGCGACAGTGTCAGCGCGACCACGACACACTACTTTGAACAGATCATCCGAATAAAAAAATGAAATTCGTAGTTACCGATGAATGACGACAGCGACGCGCGACAGTGTCAGCGCGACCACGACACACTACTTTGAACAGATCATCCGAATAAAAACATGAAATTCGTAGTTACCGATGAATGACGACAGCGACGCGCGACAGTGTCAGCGCGACCACGATACACTACTTTGAACAGATCATCCGAATAAAAAAATAGTATGTATGTATTAACAAAAGTTAATAAGTAGTATATCAGTTATGTAGTTCCCATAATACAAGCTCTGCTTAGTTTGGGGCTAGATGACGCTGTGTGAAAAAATTACCAGTATTATTTATTAAAGATTCTACTATGAGTTTGTAGCATATGTTATCGTCGTTGCTGCTACCAGTTGCGACAGATAACAATGATCGCAAAGTCGTGTGGTCACTAGAACTGACGGTTGCCGGTTAACGCATGACTGGCAACTATGATCGCAAAGTCGTGCGACCTCTAGATTAGATAGCTATCCGCTGCCACACGACAGGACACCGCGGTCACAAAGTCGCGCGGCCACTAGATACGATGGTTACTAGTTGCAAAGCGCACAGCAAAGTCGCAAAGTCGCGTGGTCGCGGTCACAACCTCCGGCTACCTTGGAAGTGCATGGAGCCGCCCGCGGAAGAACAGCTTAGGAAAGCAATCTGCTAAAGATGTACTGGCGCGATATGAAAGATGCTCTACTTTGATATACAGCATGATAATTTAACAGTTTTTTTTTGTTAAATTATCAGTCTGTATATTATTTTTATTAAATAAAAAATAAAAAATATACAGAATGATAATTTACACAGGTTTTTTTTTTGCTGTGTTTGGTGATCTACTGAAGAATATGTACGGGAAAAGTATGTGTATTATTATAAAGTAACATTATCTTTAAATCATACTATATTATTATAAATGCTTGATGTTGGATGTAGTTAATAATCTCCGGTACTTAAAATAAATAACACATGGACTACTTTTTATCCGGGTACCACGCGGACGGAGCCGTGGGCAGAGGCTAGTACATAAAGTTAGAACATAAAGTTACTTTTTCAGTAAGGTATGGAAAGTATTTTTGATATTAGGTAATTTTGTAATCATATTACCTAATTGCGTATTAACCTACTTCATTACTTACTTTTTAGCAGTTTTTTAACAATAAACGTAGAGACTTTTCATGAAATTAGTTGTCGTGAATCACGCAGGTGATAAAATATTTTTATTTTTAACTTTTCGTATTTGGTCCAGAACGTGTTTGAACATAATATTTTGTCCTTTAAACCGCTTGTTTATTATCCCTCTAGAAAATGTAATTATTATTGAGTATTGATTGCACTAAATACGATTATTATCATTAAAAGGCAATTATGGTTAATTGTGTGTAACGACCATTTAATACGAGAGCTTTTAATTTAATTAAATAAATTCCTGTTTACGGGATTATCAGGATTCGTAAAGTAGGTATTCTGTGGTCTAGACTGGCATGGAATATGGATCGTGCGACTTCGACATAAAATCAACCAATGAGGGCTTTCCATTTACGATATAACTGGCTCGAGAGATGCCGAGTGCATTAATGAAGGAAAACTATAATTTAACCGTTTTTTTTATGGTATTTGCTTGTCAAATTCATATTATCAATTTGACATATTTAAGACATGATCATGGTAGGAAAGATTCAGAATAAATTTACTCGCTTTTTGTACCTAAAAGAATATGGAGTCTATCCATATTACCCATTGATGTACGCGAGTCTGTTCGTGTTGGGTATGGTAGGGTACTGCAGGCTGTCGGTCCGGAGGGGCATGGCGCTGGTGAAGTACGTGGTGCGCGTGCTCCGCGGGGAGCTGATCCACCCGGAGGTGCTGGCGCCGCCCCGCCATGTAGGACCAATCTGCTTAAGTTTGCCCCCATGTCACTCGCTATCTATCTGCTCAATATCTTGTCTGCGAACAGCGTGGATATTTTGTACGATAAACTGCCGAAACTCCTATAATTAGCACATGTAGTTAAAGAAACTATAGATTAGTCTACAAATCTTATATATTATATACCTACTATATATTATATTCTATACTATATACTACTATATACTTACATATTTAATCGATTTAGGCTTCAAAAAAAAACCTGTAATGATTTCATAATGTATTCTGAATAAATAATTAAATAAATGATATTGGCACTACTTAGTGAATCACCAGCTATTTTCAGCGCTGAAAGCTTGAGTCAAGATAGCCGTAAAACCCCCTCATTGTATCGCTCACATTCCCTTTGCGCTACCTCAACAAATTCCTTCGTAATAGAATGAGCTTATGAGACAACGGGTTTGTTGATGAAAAAGAAGACAAAAAATATTTCCGTCTCTCTCATACTTATTTACATCAACATTGTTTTTTAAGACATGTCAATACTTTGAAATTGACTGAATGATCACGATTTATTACAATTTTGTTGCTTGTTTTGTCTCAAATAATGAGCTATTATTTTTTATTTTACAATTATTTAACATCTGACAAAACCTATATACAGCCGCTAAAGAATATTGTGTCCCAAGTAAAAAAAAATAAGTGTTCTCTGTGTTCCAAAGGCGAATAAAATATGATATGATTATGACTTTTGTTTGTCTGACATTCTACATAATTGTTCAAGATCTTCGGTCTGACAGAAATTAAAATCGATGTTATTTTTGTCTTCACTTTCGTCAACAAAACGGTTGTCTGTGCTTTTGCTAAGCCAGCAGTAAAGTAAGGTAGAGCATCATTCCATCCGAATTTAGCTGGTTGAATTATTTAGCTCTCGTCTCGTTACTTTGCCGCGTTTCCGCAGGTGTGGCAATCATATTGTCTCACTCTGCGCCCCTCACGAGGGGATGAGGGGCGCCCTCCCGAATGTCTCCACATTCTTTAATCTCGCTGATGAATTATGATTAGCGGAGTGCACTCAATTCTATTAGATGCGTTGGTGCTTGTTATCCTGTTGTTGATCAAATTATACTGGCTGGTCGATTAGAAGAGAAAACTACTTTAAAAAATGTGGTGTGTGTAATTTTACATTATATTGTTTTACTCTTTTCTTCTGTACACAACATTACCTCTATAATTATCTCTCTCTAAGTCAAGGTTCGCTTGATTTTTTGGGTTAGGTCTTTGTTAATTTGTGAATACAATAAAGAATAAAGAAAACTAAACTATTTTGCTAGATTATATTTGAGTACTTTTTTTTTATATCTACATAAAACCTCTGGTAGAGCAAAATCCCCAAACACATGTATTATACTGAATAAGTGAGGGAAATAAAATGTTTTAGTTCAAAGCACGCAGATTTTTGGCTTTAAAATAAAAAAAAGGAGATATCATCTGTGGTTCTTTTGCAATTAGTCACAATCGCCCACATAATACAACCTGGGTGGTCAGTGACCAGGTTTATAGAGTGAACACTGATAAACGAAAAAATAAGAATCAACATAAAAAATAATTTCACTGAATCCAAATTTTATTATAAGCGAAACACACTCAAAAAATTCAATATTTGTGTTACGGCATACCATAAATTCTAATTAGGGAATCAATTTAGTAGGTTTAAGATATAATTATGTAACACAGGAAATCGCCTAATTATCACGAGAATGTTATTACGACCACCCACAGAGTATACCGTTCCACAAAGTCTCTCTAAGGGCCCACTCAAACAGATGCGTTGGCGATAGTGGAGGCGGTGGCGATTACGGTGGCAAAAGCGGTGGCGATCAGCACATTCACGTCAATTCACACATCCACCGGTACCACGTTAGTTTTCCTGAGCCCTAACTCCGAGGCATTTTATAAATATTATTTGGCATTCGGCCGAACATCCTACTTCTATTATAAACGCGAAAGTTTGTGAGGATGGATGTTTGTTACTCTTTAACGCAAAAACTACTAAACAGATTTTGATGAAACTTTGCAGTAATATAGCTTATACATCAGAATAACACATAGGCTACTTTTTATCCGGGCGAAGCCGTGGGCAGAAGCTAGTCATTCATAACTTATTATTGATGCCACGCGTCCTCGTTTAAATAAAATACTGAACATTATTTAAAAAATACCACATGAACTAAATCATCATAATCATGATCATCAGCCTATATTAGTCCACTGCTGGACATAGTCCTATAATGAGCGCCATAGCGCCCTGTCTTCAGCTTGCCGCATCCAGCATCTGCCTGCAGTCTTTCGCAGATCGTCATCCCACCTGGCCGGAGGGCGTCCTACACTACGTTTGCGGTCTCCACTCAAGAACACGTTTACCCCAACGGTTATCGGTTCTACGGGAGATATGACCGGCCCACTGCCACTTCAGCTTGCTAATTCGTTGAGTTATATCGATAACTTTGGTTCTCTGACGGATGTATTCGATACGAATCCTATCCTTCAGAGAGACTCCGAGCATAGCTCTTTCCATAGCTCATGAACTAAATAATTTTAGCATGAACTAAATAATTTAGTACATTTTTTGATCAAGCTTTTCCCCTCCTTCTGACAAAACAAGCTACCTTATTTCTAACTCCTAATTTCACGGCAAATTCATAGAATAAAAATACGCCAAACGTAATTCGTACAGTGGAATTATTTTCTATCTTGCGGTCAGAAATCCTTCGGTAGTACGGTACTACGTTAACCGACACACACAATACTCGTACCTTCAGAACTAGTATCTATAGAGCTCCGACCGCGAATCTGACGCGGAATTTCGTTAATGTCATATTGCTCACCCAAATCGTATCACCACCGCACAATAATATAAAGTCCGAGAGCCAAATTGTTAAGTCTCAGAATAAGAAGTTGTTCACGCTAATATTGTTACCTCTATAATTATAGATAGATATAGAGGGAGGCTCCCTCTATATCAAGGTTTGCTGGAAGAAAACTCTATTTTAGGTTATGCTCGTCATGTGCATGTCATATTATTTTGCCTTTTGTACGTGTTAATTTGAGTGTACAATAAAGAATAAAGAATTGTTTATTTTAGATAACGTGTACTGTTCTCTACATTGTTTGAGAAAATACATTTTTTATTTATTTGATTTACATTGCTCTGACTACATCCAAGTACTTCTATAGTGTAAAGAGTACTGTCTACATTGTTTTGGCTGTATAACGAGTACTGGGGCCTAACCATCAAGTCTTATTGCGATTCAATACAGGCAAAGATGTCAATTCCCGCTTTGCGAATGACAAAGCTTTAACTACGCCATAGCGTCCTCAATAGCAAAACCAAAAGTGACATCTTTACCTAAATTGAATCGCTATAAGACTTCATGGTTAGGCCCCTGTTCTCTACAGTGTTCTGTCAACATTCAAGAGCGTCAAGCTTCACTAGTTTGACATCACTAGCTCCCAGACTATCACAACGCCACATTAATATAACGAAATTCAAACATTAATGCTCTGAAACACAATCACGGATGGCCGCTTAATCGAGTTAGCTGCTATTCGGTTAAGCCCTTATCGGGTAATCTGGCCCATTGTCTGTGCGATCATGAGGGCCGTATTCTGGCAATTTGGCCCTCATAACCCTTCCACACGTGCTTCCAGCCGCGAGAATTTATATCGTTTAACTTTATGATAGCGCCAGCTATAAGCCCTAAGTAAAGTCGTATAAGCTGTTTTGCTGTTTATAATTTACACGAATAAGAGACCAAAAGTTTTAGCCATCAACAACGCGGAAGCGCTCGACGTCAATCACAAACAGTCTCACGTCCAACCTTGATGAGTTTTCACGAGCATTTCGCCTTATAAAATAGTTTTGGCTGCCTGCACGTGTGGAAGCTCCTTTATTTCTCAGGTGCTCTGAAGAAGCAACCCAGTACAATGACACTCATCCGTGAAACAAAGACGATATCGGTTAACAAACACATCTCGTAAAGTGACAATGTTTATATGATTCGAGTAACGATATAAATGTTACTGATACGAGACAATGATGTTATTTTAGTGATGCGTTACGTAAGCACTAAAATAATGACTAATCAATCTTAGTCATCTCAGTCTTCTCAGTAAATTTATAAATAAACTATTTCTTTTCCACCTACATAGTGAGAAAATGGCGAAGGAATGGATCACACTTACTAATATAAATACATATTAATATGCTACCGAAGTTGAATTTTTCACTTAGGTTTCAAATTCCTAGTACTTAATAATGTCTGTTCCATGTACTACTTTTATGTCTAATAAACTTTATCTTGTCTTGTCTTATAAAATTCTTATATTTACAAACTTAGTATATACATCTAGATTAAGTACAAGTTTGAGAAAATAAGCTCTGCACTAGGTCTAGCCTGTATCGCGTAAGCCCACATTGAGGTACTTTATATCTGTTTTTCCTAAAAATACAAATACAGTTCCATCGTTGGCCATAGTTAGTTGGTTAGTAGTTAGTAGTTTATGATAGTTCATAAACTACTCGTACAACGGTCGATCAATCTTTGATAATAAAATTGAATTTTATACAATGGAGATTTTGTTTAAATTAAATACTTGTGACCCCCCACAATTCCCGAGTAAGGTACCATAACATTTAGATCCAGAAAATATATCTGCAGAATATGCCAACATTTTTTTATGACCTTGGCTTCAAATGAAATATGTAGGTACCTACAAATATTATTTTACTTTAACCACACATTTTAAAAATATAGGGGTATTTTTAAAATGTGCTTCCAAATAAACAGTGAATTTTGGAGAACCTGCGAACGATAAACAAACAATGGTCTTAAGTAACCAATACTCAGGTGGAATAAAAGTCTGAGAAGTTAAAAGTTGCACAAACCACGAACAAATAACTAGATAGAAGGATAGAAGCTGTCAAAACTGCCAAAAACAAAACTATAAAGTTTGCTTTATACACTAGATAGCGCTTTATCTGTTTGGAATGTCAAACTCAATTCTGTTCGAAGTTCTTTTATAACCTGACTCACCATCCAAGGTATCTTCTCCTCGTAACTTACAGTCGATTCAGAAGTAGCTAAGCAACTCGGATAGTCGAAGGTCAAGAACCAATGTCATTATGTGATAAAAAATATTAAACCGACTCAATAAACAGCAGGTTATCTATATTATTAGTTAGGTATTGTGTTTATTTATTTATTAAAGACTAGCTGCGCCTCGGGGTTTCACCCGCTTGAGTTTCGATTCCGTGGGAATATCGAGATAAATGTAACAGCTATGTACCTATCAGGTTTCATCGCAATCGGTTCATTAGTTTTTGCGTGAAGAAGTAACAAACATTTACATACCTACTTAATGATGCGTCTGAGCCGCGTAGGTATTTACTCATAGACGTAGCCCCTCCCGCTCCTTGGCAATGCCCGCTCTATAGAGCAGGGAACGTCGCGGCGGTTCGCGTGTTGCATTTTTATACTCGTGATAGCTTTGAAATTCAATGTCCAATTTGAATTAATTAAAAAAGTATTTTACTGCTACGTAAATGATAAAACTATTTATTTGAATAAGAATCAATACTACGATACGAATGTAACCAACTTTTGTTTCTACCGGCGATCGATTTAAATTTTAGAACACAAAAGCTGCTATTGTAACTTAACTATGATAGTTAGATATATGCCTTCGCAGGCTTTTTTTAGGTAATAATGAGTACTTTAATCATGTAGTACATAACTTTTATGTGTCATCAATAGTTTCCTCAGCGTACGCCAAATAATGAATTTTATAGGCAAAATCTTGCTACTTTGGGTTACATTATTGAAATTTTCTTAAGATCTATATTTTTTTGAAAATAAATTGTAGCCGTTGTTACTTCCTGATAATTTAGGTTTCATTTGGTGAAAAAATTGTTAAAATCGGTCCAGTAGTTTCAGAGCCTATTCGATACAAACAAACGAATAAAAAATCTTTCATCTTTATTATATTAGTATAGATTACTGCGTAATGCTTCATGCGTGATTCGGATAATTATAGTAATTAAAGTAAACTCCTGAGGTACGAAAAAAACTTATCTAATCTGTGAACGAGTATATTTTTTTATTTTTTTTAAATGGTCAGTCAGAAAGGGATGTTGACAATGTCGTTTTGTGGTGTGTGGGTGTTTTTATCGCATCCGCTACAAGCTTTGACATTTGGATAGTCCGTGAGATCATTTTTACTGCGCGTTAGTTTGTGCTTAACACGTGCTCGAAACGGTGAAGGAAAACATCGGGAGGAAGCCGGCACGCACTAAAACTATAAATCTGAAAGCATGGGCCATCAGTTAGTGTTCCAATAAGCGATAGGCTTGCAACCTGTCACTTGGAATACTAACTACTCGCAGAACGCAGGCAAGTGCCAAATGTAATGTTTGCACATGCCTCTGAGTACCACCTACTTGGCATCTTCAAAGATCTACTCTTAAAGTATTTTGAGGGAATACACTCGAGAGCATGTTTTTTTAGTTTGTGTATTTCGGATAGAAGTTGTTCAGCCACTTGTGATGGCAAATATACCTCTCTTATATTGCATAGAAGTTGTTCAGTCACTTATGATGGCAACTATACCTGTCATATATTGCATAAAAGTTGTTCAGCCACTTGTGTTGGCAACAGTACTTGTCTTATATCGCTCTCGATCCGTTAGTATGTTAACTTTAAAATGTCTAATTAAGGCAATGTGTTTTAATTAAGGCCGCTACTTAATGGAAAAGCAATCGCTTAGACATTTCATTAAAAGTCATATCTTTAATAGCTTCGACCGAGTTACAATTTAAGTAGTGTTTAAGCTTGGGAGTGCGTAAATGATCCGGTCTTGCCGATTAAAGCACACTATGTAAAGCTCTAATTAGTCATACTTAGACCATAGACTTAGGAGAAAGAAAGGCCACCAGAGCCTCCTCATAACATACTTATATTATCATCTCACATGGATTAGTGATGTTCCCTTTCTATCGACATGTGAATTTCTAATCAAAATCGACTGTAACGACTTGATGAGGCGTATTAATAAATATATATGACTAAATTATAAATCAACTCGCATAAGTAATTTTTTTGACAAAGTTGTACAATAATTAATTATAATGTAATTTTCGATCAGCGTCATTTCTATCTTTACTACTAATATTTTAAATGCGAAAGTTTGAATGCGTAACTGCTGAACCAATTTGGATAAAATTTATATCTTAAAACGTATGGTTCGTGACATCGTTTATTATAAAATGGTTACTTTTTATCCGGGTACCACGCAGAAGAAGCCGTGAGCAGAGACTAGTCAATGATAAGATCAGTTACCCTTCCATAATCCATTATAAATTATGTACTATCATTTTCAATTTGATAATGGCAATAAGTAACAACGCTAAAGTGGACAGCGAGCCTATATTCTATTAGCCAGTGCGTGAAATGACCGGTCGTGAAATGAACTTTATCGAGACGTGATAAAGTTGAAAGCGCTTACTAAATACATAATTCTAACGCCGTTTTTACACGTGGACCGAAACGACACAATTTTCGGTCCCGTCCACACGAAACACGACATGTCGTCCGTTTGTTTTACCACGATGATTCCAGCAACGACACCGTAGTCGCAGTTTCTGGTCTTCGCGTTCACCGAACGATGAGACGTATCGTAATCTTGTTATTGATACGCCAATTGCCAAATCTACGGCAGTTGACGCATATTTTTTAGATTATATGCTTAAAAACGGGTTATTTTAAGACGCCCGATAATGTGTGATGTGTTGGACTTGGTTATTCTTTATTGCTAGAAAAACTGTTACTTTTTGATACTATAATTTTGTAAAGACATCCGTGTAAATCGTATGATTTTGTTTTATTCGATCGATTCGTCAATTTGTTTTTATTTATACGCAAATCAGATTTTTCTCATAACAATACTACGCGTCGTTTAGTGAGTAGTGTGGGCGTCGTCAGCACGTTCTGATGGTTTCACACAGTGGCTTTATCGGCAGCAAAAAACCTTCCTCACAACATTGCAACATTCATGATATAGCTGAATTGTCGTTTGCAAAACGGTTGTCGTACTGTGCCATCGCGTCGGTTGAGAAAACGGCTTATACAAATATATAGGGCTCAGTTTCGTCACCTTATTTTAGAATGTCGGAGAAAACGTCTTAATTGTATAAGGCTCGGCATCATCACAAACACTCACGATATAGCTGAATTGTCGTTTGGAAAACGGTTGTCATGCTGTGCCATCGCGTCGCTTGAGAAAAAGACTCACACAAATATATAGGGCTCAGTTTATCACCGTATTTTATAATGTCGAAGAAAACGTCTCATTTGTATGACGCTTGGCATCGTTACCGTATTTTATGGTGTCGTGCTGACCTTCGTGCAAAACTGATGTAAAATAACGTGTCAGCGTTACGTCGTAACGATAACAGTGTAACGTTATTGATACTGCTATTTTATAGCATTATAAAAACAAACGTATCGTATTAATTATGAGTCGCATCTCAATCGTATAATCTTTGATGGCAGTTGTAAAATGTTCCAAATCGTCGTCGTCATAATTTATGAAGCATGTTTATGGATTAATTTATGACTATTCTGTCTGTTAGTATTACGATGATACTCTCCTGATGTTCTGAGGGGTGAATTTTAAAAATAAGTCAACATCAACTGTCTGATAAGTTTCATCATCATCTGTAGCGTTTAAAACTACGTCAACAACAGGTCGGAACAGAAAGGAAGTCTCAGATCAAAACCTCTAGAACATTAAGCAACTTCTAGTCAGGCAACACGAGTTTCAAAGTAAGTACTCGTTTATAATTAAATTTGCCGTAATGTTTTAACATGAATGTAACATAAAAAATATTTTTCAAGACAAATGTTTTATTTGGTGTTTGCTGAGCGACGGTTCTTGTTCTTGTTCTTGTTGCTTTTGCTGGTCCATGGCTCTATATCTATGGTTTAGCAGAATCCGAAGTCAGTTCGAACGCACTAGATCACTCAGGTTTTTTTTATGAATTATAAGATAAGCGGGTCCTTGTTTTCCGATCACAGCGAATTTTCTTTCAAAATCCATCTCGCGAAAGCTTTTGCTGGTCTGTGGCTCTATATCTAAGGTTTAGCAGAATCCGAAGTCAGTTCGAACGCACTAGATCACACAGGTTGTTTTTTTAAATGAGTTATAAGATAAGCGAAATTATTAAGCTCTTCGCGCAAATTGAATTAAACCCGGAGCCTATTACGTGGAGTGAGTTATAAAATAAAGCCACGGCTTCATACATTACTAGCCGATAACCAGACGGGACTTCTGAGACAAACCAGTCCCTTTTAGTGGGATTGAAAACTTTTTCTGTAACTCATACCGTCTACAGCGACGCCTTTTAAATCAATTGCCTTTTGTAATTAACTTTACTGGTTGTTCAAGTAAGGTTTTCTGAAGTGCATTTTGGTTCTATTGATAGCATCTTTTGATATACTAGTTTGTTTCGTGTATTTGTAGAGCTCTGTGAGTGTCGAGACACGTTATGTCAAGGTCCCGAATTTTCCTTATATTTCCTACAAAGTTATTAATAAAAATCAGTCTTAGTCAATTTTAGTTGGCAACTCATGCTTGCTTAACTTTGAATTATACGGCTTCATGCTAGGCACAAGGTTAAAAAGTTAAAGGAAAAAGTTACTAATCGTACTTTGAAGCCTTTTATTTTTTGCTCGAGTTTTTGATCTTTTTCATACCACCAAGGTGGCAAACAAGCATATGGCCCACCTGTTGGTAAGCGGTTACCGTAACCTATTGTTGCTTGCAACAATAAAGGCAAAACACGCGCGTTGCCACCTTTTGAATATTTCAAAACGCTCTCTTTAAATAACCTCATACCATACATACTATATAACCATATATGTAGTTATTACTAAGCAATATCTCATACAACGCATATATAATTACGGTTTGCCATCTACCAACACGCATGCTTAATTTTATCTTTAAAAACGCCCTTTTTAAAGAACCCTTGTACTGTAGTCATAACAAGAGGTCTTATACAACGCACATATAATTATAACGGTTTGCCATCTACCAACGCGCATGCCATTCGCAATCTTTATGACATAAAGAAATAAATTTAGAAAACAACAAAACACGCTTACGACTGTATTCGCCATGATGGAAATCTTTGGATACATACTCAGTGCGTTGACCTTCGAGGATACAAAGTAGAGGGTAGTCAGAGTCACGTCCAAATATTTGCCCGACAATGCCCGCGTTTTGCAATTAGTTAGCATTCCATTTGACAGGTTGTAAGCCCATCGCCGCCATTATTATAAAATATTCGGTTTGCTATCCGCCAACGCGCAACCTTAAGATACTATCAAATAAATACAATTAACTATATCCCCATTTCCTTCCTCAATGGAGAGCAGAAAGTAATCAATGCGCTAAAAGTAATCAAAATAATGACTTCAATTGAATTCCCTTTGGAATAGATTAGCTAAATTAAATTAGAACGGTAGTTCTGATATTATGCAGCCTTCTAATGCAATGAGTCCGGCCTCCCGGTTAGTTTAACACAGGGAGTGGTGCTTTCACCTAATTCTTATAAAACATTTATTAGATTATACGAAAGCTATTCGTGGTATCGATGTTTTATTTAGTACCTTCTATTGGATTGGTATTGCTCGGTGTAATATTTTAAGTGATCTGATAAATGTCTGAGAATTTCCGGGATATTGTTGGATTGGTCGAAAAGGGAACTCTCGGAGGGGATAAGCTTATTGTAGAAACAGGCTAGAGTAAGTTTGCCATTCTCGGATTTGATGTACGGGTATGTTTTCTGAAATAGCTAAGGTTTTAAATTAATAAACAAATAATGCTGGACATTTTTCACACTAAAAGATCTGTCATTAAAAGTTGCATAATGAAAAAAAACTTGGTCTTCTAGGGTTTGAATCCACTTGAAACTAAAAGCCAAATGCTTCTAAAAAAGATATATCGTAATGAAATCCAACCATTAAAATTATTAGGCCCAAATGTTCTTTCCAATCAACAAGTAAGTAATTGAGTTCAGGTACTTTGCAAATTAATTTAGCTTAAGTTTAATTAATTAAAAGTTATGTAAGTAATTACATAATCATAAACATTCCTTAAAAAGAAAAAAGAGCTACTTTGAAGGAGTAAATGACCAGGGTTCTAGACAAATACCTCACGCTTACTTTTCCTTTCACGCTAACGCAAATTTGTCAAAGTAAGACTTGGCAGCTTTTACGTGACATTTCCAAAGCTAATGTAATTTCCATACAATTAAATCTTTCCGCAGGCGTTAACGCCAACAGAAAGTGGTATTTGTTTAGACACCCTGGAAAGTCAGAACCCCTTAAAACTAAATGTTACATAATGTATGCAGGTATTTTAAATTCACACAATTTATAAGTTCACGTTCCTATAATGACATCCTAATTAATATTATAAACGCGAAAGTTATCCTACTTCCTACTAATATTATAAACGTGATATTTTGTGAGGATGTTTGTTACTCTTTCATGCGAAAACTACTAAACGGATTTTGATGAAACTTTACAATAATATAGCTTATACATCAGAATAACACATAGGCTATTTTTTATCTGGATACCACGCAAACGAAGCCGTGGGTAGAAGCTAGTATGAAATAAGAGTGAAACTGAACTTAACCAATTTAACCAGTATATGTAAAACAAATATTTGAAAGTTATTATAAAATTGACGATGCCTCTGCTGATAAAAATAACTTTTTGATGTTGAGTCGATGGTCATACTTCACACTGGGTAGGTCTAAGCGATAAAACCGTCCATTGTACTTTAAAATAAAGTGTTTTCATTCTTTCATACATTTATTCACATTTTAACAATAAGACGATGTGTAAACTGAGTATTTCTTTCCTATAGATTTATAACCTAACTTAGGTTCTTAAGTAACATTTGGTGTACGAATCTAAGTACATATAACATGTCCAAAGATATATAAAAACTATGATTATGATCTTTGCGATGTAAATAAATAAAAACCTGTTGATTTTGACTTTGACATCCATCATCAACATCAACAGCCTCAATAGGCCCACTGCTGGGCATAGATCTCCCTGAAAGTTATTATTGTATTCTTTTTTACAAAAAACAAATCATGATATTCATAAACTCATAACTTCATATATTCTTTTAAACATACTGTGGGTACATTATTTTATTCTAACTGTATACAGTAACCTAACCTAACCTAACGGAATATCAACAACACGTCTTTTATTTGACACCTGCCAATATTTAGCCATCCATACCGCAATGCTTGAAAACGAAAGTTTTCAATCAGTGCGTCCTACCCATCATGACCTACGGAGCAGAGACGTGGACACTCACGATAGGGCTGGTCCACCAGTTCAAAGTCGCTCAGCGAGCTATGGAAAGAGCTATGCTCGGAGTCTCTCTGAAGGATAAGATTCGTAACGAATACATCCGTCAGAGAACCAAAGTTATCGACATAGCTCAACGAATTGGCAAGCTGAAGAACCGATAACCGCTGGGATAAACGTGTTCTTGAGTGTAGAACGTGACTCGGCAAACGTAGTGTAGGACTCCCTCCAGCCAGGTGGGATGACAATCTGCGAAAGAATGTAGGCAGATGCTGGATGCGGCAAGCTGAAGACAGGGCGCTATGGCGCTCATTAGGGGAGGCCTTTGTCCAGCAGTGGACTAATATAGGCTGATGATGATGATGATGAATTAGCCTAAGAGGAGCACAATTTTAATTGGAAAAGCTCTTGATAAGTAAACACACAAATAAATACTAATTTGATAAAAATGGTAAGAGGAAGTAGGGTCATTGTATGATAAAACAGTTCAAGGTTATTATTTTTATATTAATATATTTTTGGTGCTTCAATCAAGGTCAAATTTGGTGTCCCTAATGCGAAAAAAGCTATGACAATATTTTTCTTCATTATTCCTATGTTTATTACTCGTGAAGTAAGGATCGCGTATTATTTAATTTATCTCCAAAACTGCATATCGGATTTTAATGCAGATTTTTGCGATCGATTTGTATATCTTCAAGGATAGTTTAGATAGATTTTATCACCGCAAATCAGTAAACGAAAATGTCAATAAAATTTGGGGTTTCAACTTCAACTTCTTAATTATGGCTTCTGTGGCTAGTTGTCACAATTCTGCCAATGTCTGTTTGATACATGATACATTTTGTCAAAAAAATACTTTTAATAAAAAAATATTGACGTTGACTATTGATACATTTTTGAAAGCTATTGAACGAATTATATTATTAAATATTATGAAGTATTTAAAATTAAAACTAGGCAACTTACTAAATTATTAATGCAAAAGAAAGATTTTTGGATCTTCGTTACAGCAATAGTAACCTAGGCACAAAGTCGACTTTTATCCTGGTACCACAGGCAAACCAGTGGGCAGAAACTACTGTAAATGAAATCTTACCAGAAATTCAGCATCCTCCATTTTCAAATCCATATAACACCAAACAACTCAATAAAAATACGAAAAAAAGTCGTAGTTAAAGTCAAAAATGTAAACATAAAAAGTGTCGTAATAATTCGATTTACTCGTACTTGAAGACACGTGTTAACAAAGCGAGCGTCCCGATAATACTGAATGGTTTAATGAATGAACGTGTCTTTACGTACTTCCTGTCAAAACACTTACTGTTACTTATACTGTAACTGATAACACCCTCTGGCTCTACTAATAAACATCTGTATAATCGCTTCTCATTATTAGAAAGATACTCTTGATGTACAAACATTAAAAGTTTGAGATCATTTTGAAAAGTTGCCTTTTCTCTGTAATCGGAAATAAATGGTTAGTTTTTATTCTAAATGTTGTATTTTAACAAGAAAACAATTCGTTCTATATTTTTTCATAATATAATTATATTTTTAAATGTTGACATTTAAAAATATAATTATGAATAAATTTTTAAACTGATTGCAAACTTGTATTGGTGTGCTTTCGCCGATTTGTGCATGTTTTTTTAATTACAAGAGATAAAAAATACTTCAAACATTTTTCTAAACAAATAAATCTTGCCCTTACCAATATTTTTCGAATATACAAAATGCTAGTTGAAAAATCATAGTTCATTTTCGTGATTCCCTAGGTGCTGTGCGAAAAAAAGTGTACGTAATATTATTTTTCGATTCGCCCACAAAGGTGGTCTGCGGCGGCGGCGCGGCACGCCAAATTGGTTGTATTGTCAATTTGGGCAGTGCGTGCCGGCACAGATGAAATGTTTATTTTCAATTTCCGTCATTTCACCGTCAGCCGTGTCCGCAGGATTAGGTGTACACTATCAACAACACGCTATTTCACATGATTTTTCATGCTGTTTCTATTGAGGAGACAATTATCTTTTATTTAATTTGTTGATGAAATGTTTATTTTTAATTTCCGCCATTTCACCGCCAGCCGTGCCCGCAGGATTAGGTGTACACTATCAACAACACGCTATTTCACATGATTTTTCATGCTGTTTCTATTGAGGAGACAATTATATTTTTAGCACAACAAGTTACTTAAGATTACCTTACTTATTTACTACAATACACAAGTGCCCAAAAGAAGTTACTTAATGCGATATGTATAATTTGAGAGTTAACAATGAACCACGAATCCACTAAAACTAATAATTTAGTTATTGTCATTTTAATTATGTAAATTTCAACTTTAATTGTGTAAAAGTAGTTCGAGACAATCACCAAGCCGGTGTCATATTGTCCTTCAATAAACTCATCACCATTTTTATATGCTAGGTAATACTAATACAAAAATCACCTGTAAAAAAAGGCTTAGAATAAGGTCATAGCTGAGCCATTGCCAATTCTGTTTTGTTTATGTATATTTATGGTATTTCTTGTTCAAGCGACTTTGACGACCGATGTGGCGCGGTGGGCGAAGGTACGCCTGCGCCACAGGAGGTTGCGGGTTCGATTCCCGCCCTGGGACAAATATTTGTACGATCTGCAAATATTTGTTCCGGGTGTTCTGGGTATTTTCTATGTATAATAAAAAAATATCTATCTATGTAATGTATTGTGTTAAGTATATCAGTCATCTAGTACCCATAACACAAGCTCTGCCTAGCTTGGGGCTAGATGATGCTGTGTGGATTGTCCAGCATTATTTATTTATTTATTTATTTATTTATTTAAAGCTATTCATACATACTCGACGCACGAAATGCAACAAAAGGTTTAGGTATTTTTTTTGCCGCGAAGCAGAACGCACGTTCTGCAACTTGCTTGGTTGTTTACATCAAAATGACGACGTACGAACTGCAACTAATCCATTCTAAGGGGTTTGGGCTTACAACCTGTAACGTGGAATGCTAAACGCGGGCATGTACCAAATATTGTTTTGAATTGATATCTTTAAAGATCTACGTACTAAGTACGAATCTGAGGCTGTCCTTCATGGGAAGTCGTGAACGTGGCTGTCTATTCTAAAAAACACACCTTAAAAGTTCTCAAAACCATGACAAATCGAATGAGGCTTGAAGCGTAGAAGATTATCGTAATCACAACAAGCGTATCCCACGATTTCAAAAGACCAGAATGAGACGAGGAATTATTCATATAAACTTTTCGGTTCCACCTTTAAAATGAGATCGACAAATAAAGGAAACACTACTACGAGTATCATCTGTCTTTCCTGAAAAATATAACCTGGGTCTCTTCAAGGTCAGAATGAATAGATATCGCTTCATTCGTCCTCATCAAATTCTTAATATAAGCTCGGTGGTTTAGTCTACACCTAGCCTTTCTCTAGAATGTATCCAATTTGGTCAGAATACGTTCGCCGAGGCCTACCTCTTCCAACTATCTCATTCATGCTCGCCTTGTATACTTGTTTTGATAATCTTTTTTCGTCCATCCTTTGTATATGCCCAAATCATGATATACCCATCAACATACCTTTCTCAACTCTCGTTACTACATCTTCAAAAAAGTTGTTTCCTGAGTAAAGTTAATTTATGCTGAAAAATATGCTTATAGCCAGTGAAATAATGATTTAACCAACCTCGGTAATTATCATTTGTGCAGTATGGTTTAACATGTAATCAAAGCAGTGTTGGTTGAGTGTTGTTCGTTGATAAATATTGGCCTCGATTCTGTAGTACACTGACTAAACTAAATTTAAACTATCGCTCTCTTTTACTGATAGTGTACACAAGAAAGAGATAGCTACAATTTTAGTGTTGTGTGCTGCTGTCAAATCAGTTTACGTGCCGCTTTTCTTCGTGTTTATAGTCAGCATGTTTTGATATCACGACTCAATTAGTATGGAAAACGTAAATCTGATTTGATAGCACTAAAATTGTAGCTATCTCTTTCTTGCTTGCACTATCAGTAAAAGAGAGCGACAGTTTAAATTTAGTTTAGTCAGTGTACTACAGAATCGGGCCATTGTCTATATTTTCAAATAAGTTACATATTACATAAACGCAATATTTGGTAACGTTGGATTTCTTTAAGATACCTATTAATGTATGAGTCTTTTTGATAGTTATTGAAGTTAAGGAGACCTTTATTGGAACATTTTCAAGTGATGGTTAGAAATGAATAGACTTCCAACGCAGTCTGATCTAAAAAATAATTAAAGTGGTTTTAATATGATATCCGAACTACTTACACTAACCTTTACAAATGTAGCTTAAAACGAATAAAAATTAAGTTTATGACCGTGATAGATTTAAAAATTATATTGTCTAGATAACTTTATCATTAGATAATCTATCATAGACTGAATTATATAGGATGTTACAAGACTACTCCTTAAAACTTAAGTGAGGCGTTCCGACCACGTTTTTTTGACCGATACAAACTAACCACTTACCTTTACAAATGTAGCTTAAAACGAATAAAAATTAATTTTATAACCATGATAGTTTTAAAAATTATATTGTGTAGATAACTTTATCATTAGATAATCTATCATAGACTGAATTATATAGGATGTTACAAGACTACTCCTTAAAACTTAAGTGAGGCGTTCCGACCACGTTTTTTTGACCGATACAAACTAACCACTAGAAAACTAACATTTCTGAACTTTTCAATTATATCATATTTCAATCTTGATTTTTAAATGATAGTTAAGATATTTCCTTTCTACTTTAATTTTTATTATTTCAACTTACCTTCATAACTCCTAGCATTTCCATTATCATAGAGGTTCCTATCATCATCATCAACCTATATTAGTCCACTGCTCGACATAGGCCTCCCCTAATGAGCGCGATAGCGCCCGGTCTTCAGCTTGTCGCATCCAGCATCTGCCTACAGTCTTTCGCAGATCGTCATCCCACCTGGCCGGACGGCGTCCTTCACTACGTTTGCCGAGTCGCGGTCTCCACTCAAGAACACGTTTACTCCAGCGGTTATCGGTTCTCCGCGAGATATGACCGGCCCACTGCCACTTCAGCTTGCTAATTCGTTGAGCTATGTCGATAACTTTCATACAGGTTTCCTATCATACAGGTTATAAATTCCGGAGTTTGCATGTTCTGCACTTGTTTCAGATAATGGTTGATTTAGTACAATGGTAATGTTAGTTTCTGATACCCACGATGCAGAGAATCTTAGTGTGGGGTCAGAACAATGTATGTGACTAGTATGTATTTGAGGCCTTACTCTTTTTTATCGTGAATAGACCTTCGTATGACCATTTTTTTTTTTTTTTTTTTTACATTTTTCACACAGCATCATCTAGCCCCAAACTAAGCAGAGAGCAACTTATGGGAACTACATGACTGATATACTACTTTATAATTTTTTTTTGTAAATACATACATATTATACATAGAAAACACCCAGACCCGAGACAAATATTTGCAGATACAAACATTTGTCCCGAGGCGGGAATTGAACCCGCAACCTTCTGCGTCTCAGGCGGGCCTTCGCCTACTGCACCACAGAGGTCGTCAGAGGTTTGATAGTAAGTGGTGATATGGCACAGTGATTGTATTTTTAAGAAAAGACAAAAACTCAAAAAGATTTTTATACAGAAACTATCGTGAACATGACTATTCATATTGTAAAAACGGGAATTTTCACGTACTGCACTATCGATGAAGGCACCGACTAAGTTTCGATTCATTCCAAGAGTCTTCATCAGGGTGAGTGGTTGCAACTTTCTCCTTCCGCGTCGCGCCGTGCACTACCACGAAACTTAGTCGGTGCCTTCACCGATAGTGCAGTACGTGAAAATTCCCGTTTATACAATATCAATTTTATACAAATTTATATAACACCATTTTGTCGCCTTCTGGTATTAGAAGGAGACAACAAACACAAAATGACACTACATAATGTAGTTAATTTCAAATCCAGCAGCAGAAAACAAACAAAAACTATATGACTAAGCACCTTTTTAAAAATCTTACATATGTTATTTATTACTAATTAGAAGTATCAATTCCGTTTCTGTGCCTTTATTTTTCGAAAGCAGTCTTATTACAACCTGTAACTATATTTACATTCATAATTGGGGGTTATAGTATCCAACGTTGGTGGCATGAAAGGCCAATATTAGCTTATTTTATTTCCCGTGTTTGCTCGCTTCCTTTGAAGTGCCGGCGGCAGTCTTTAGAAAGGGTACCGTGGAATCGCTTTACGTTATAGTTTGTGTGATCTTTACTGACAGGACATGCGGTAATAGGCATTTGAGTTGACTAAACAGTAAATGCTGAGCACTAGGGGTCTTACTTATAAAAACTTTGAAACAGTTGTTTCAAACAATGTTTTATTTTGACCGTTGAATTTGTAATTTCAAATTCAACGGTCAAAATAAACCTTAAACCTTAACCTCAATCTTACCTTAAAGAAAGTAAATTTAATCAATGTTATAATATATAAAAGAATATTAGTCAAATCATCTTATTAGCAAATAATAATTAATGAAGCTAATAAGATGGGTCAGGATCGTAGTAAATGGAAATCCGGTGGTCTCTGCCTACTCCTCAGAGAAACAGGCGTTGCTTTATGTAAGTATGTATAAAAAAAAATACCAAGTAGGATAGTAAGAGAGATTATTGAAGCATGGGCCGCTTGAATAATCTTTCAAAGGTTGACTCTCAGAGTCAGTCAATTCATTGTGATTTTTCCCGGTTAGGAGATAGAGAAAAATAGTTTTTTTTAATTCTAAAAACACAATAAAATTGTTTTATTAAAGTAAGTGTTGGTGGAAATGATTTTCGTTATTTTTTGCTATATAATATACAGATAATTAAACAAACGTTGCTCTCCTAACGCCAGTAAAGTATAGTCAAGGGGTAACTGGATTAGGTATGTGGAACTACCGTCGAGAAATAAATTCAATAGCTGCAACTACATTGCATCTTATAAAAAGTTAAAACTATTGATTGAGAAAGTTTAAAAATACTATAGTAAAAACATCCGTTTACCTGGCTTAGCATTATGGTTATGATTTTTATTCATTTATGTATATTCTTTTCCTTACCTGAAACAAAATAAAAATGTTAATTAATAAATAGTAGGCAAATTCATATTGTAAAAACGGGAATTTACACGTACCGCACTATCGGTGAAGGCATCGATTTCGACTCATTCCGAAAGTTCACGATCGTTTTTGGAATAAAATTATATACTATGCTAAAATATATAGATACTATAAAACATATACAGACAGAGACGGATAGTGCTCTTCGACTTTCCACCTGAAGACATCGAAGGACTATTACATATGACATGGGGTAGAGTATTTCTCTTACTATCAACTGATTGCAAGTTCCTAGAACTAGCTTGTCAAGTTCACGATCGTTTTAAGAATAAAATTATATACTATGCTAAAATATATAGATACTATAAAACATATACAGACAGAGACAGATAGTGCTCTTTGACTTTCCTCCTGCAGTCATCGATTGAAAGACTATCACATATGACATGGGGTAGGGTATTTCTTTTACTATCGACTGATTGCAAGTTCCTAGAATCGTTAACTAGCTTGCCCTTTGCGACCACAACATTCCATATCGACTTTACAGAACTATATATGTCGTAATTCACTTGGCATTCTGACAAAGGATTTAAATTGCATGTCATTTTAAAGGCAATTGTAGAAACACTGTCTTAAGTGCTCAATAACACTACTGTTCTAAGGAAAGTACAAATTATAGAACTCATTTCCTGTGAGTAATGGTTTGATTAGCTGTTTCACTATTGAATGCTTTGTTAGTCTGTAAGTACTTAACTACATATCTACTAAAAGGGCGGATACCGAGTTGTTTGTTCTTTCGACTTGCCACCGGCTCTTTGTAGTGCGGACTGGGCTAGGTCAGTGACACTAGTAAAATGGCAATGTAGAACGAAGCATCAGTGGCATTATCAAAATGGCAATGTAAATAACGTGCGTAAAACCAGTTTTGCTTTGGTCTGTAAATCGTATGATATGCGATTATCAGCTGCTTTTTTGACTACCCACAATGTTTTTCTTAATTTATATGTAAATTATTTTTCTTAACTTATAAATATTGCTGGACATTTTCACACAGCATCATCTAGGTCCAAAGTAAGCAGAGCTTGTGTTATGGGAACTACATGACTGATATACTACTTATATACATTTATATTATACATAGAAAACACCCAGATACCCGTGACAAATATTTGCAGATGCAAAAATTTTGTCCCACGGCGGGAATCGAACCCGCAACCTTCTGCGTCTCAGGCGGGCCTTAACCCACTGCGCCACAGAGGCCGTCATATACTTATACTATATACATACCTAAGTATGTGTCTGCTGGGTATTTTATTTTTTAACATTCTCATTTTCAATTCATAAGATTTTTGGACATTGATAGCCCTGGCAAAATTATTGCCGTTAGCTCGTTCCCATAGCCATTTTGTTAGTGTAATTGAGGTGAAAACCAAGTTGAGGTCCGATAGCCCAAAAAAAAGGCCTTGTGAGCAATCCATTGGTGCAAGACGGGATTCGGACCTACAATCTTTGATCGTAAGGTGAGATCACTAGTCACCCTAGTTTTCTAGCGTGTAATTATGAAATCATATTATTATAATAAAAAAAAAAAAATATTCTATAAACATAAGCTTCTAAGCTTATCGCTTATCGCTTCTAGCGATAAGACCGCCCATTGTACTTTGAGTTTTGTTTCTTTATAGTTTTGTTATTTTTATTTTCTTATGGTGTACAATAAAGTGTTGTCATTCATTCATTTCATTCATTCATTCATTCATTCTTTCATATATGTATATTATACTTCCTCTTATATAACCATGACATAGGTATAGCAGCCTCGGTTTGGCGTCCTGTTTCTGTTTCTAAAACATCCGACAGGGATATAGAATGCTAAACCAAAGATATATGCGTTGTATGCAATGGCTATGCCTTGCGTTTCGTATTATCTGTAGCCTTGCTTAGACAAGTCGAATCCTCGCAGACCCAAGAAGTGTGCACGATGCGAGCGTGGAGCGTTGCGATCACTCATCCTGATGAGGACTCTCGGAATGAGTCGAAACTTAGTCGCTGCCTTCACTGATAGTACGGTAGGTACTTGAAAATACGCGTTTTAAAATATGAAGAAGCGGTTATAGAACCTGATCCACTATCCTACTACTATAATAAACGTGAAAGTTTGTGAGGATGGAAGTTTGTTACTCTTTCACGCAAAAACTACTGAACGTATTTTCATGAAACTTTACAGTAATATAGATAATACATCAGAATAACACATAGGTTACTTTTTATACGGGTACTATGCGGGTGAAGCCGTGGGCAGAAGCTAGTATCAAATAATGTTGTTGACAGATCGATCACATATAACTTTGTCTCCGTGCTAAATCTAACGCGATACACGAATACCAACGGACACTACCAGCTTAATTAACTTCCATTAATTAAATTATTAGAAATTTCAAGCCCGACTAATTAAGGAAGAATTCCAACATTTCCGTCCACCTATCGAGCTTAATTAAAATTGACAAAGCCGCCAGCGTGCGCAGAGTCCGCCAAATATTGCCTCTATTAATGAAATAATCACTCGAAATTAATTAAATTATTGAGGTAATGGTGCGTGCATGTGATACTGGAGTACCTTTTGCGAATAGAAATACTGACTTAAGCTGACAACCAACCATAGCTCGCGAATAGCTATACAAGTGGACGCAACCTCGCTTTGTAAGTATCGAAATGAAGGTGTGAACAGCCTTTTCGGTTTAAATTCACTTTCATTTTTTATAAAATCTCAAATTCAATTTATTTAGAATACATTTTTAAATTATCCATGTGATTTCAAAGAATAAATACCTATTAACTTAGATTTTGTCTCACTAATAAACCTTTTTCCGTTAAAAAATATACAAAACAATTATTCATACAAACATAGTTCTATGAATAAATGTATCTAATTACTCTTAAAAATAAACACCAATTATGTAATTTCACAGAATTTCTTTTTTTTTTCTTTTCTATTCTCCACATTTTTTATGGATCCTTTGAATTATGTGCTACTGCGCAGTATATAATGCATGCCTCGCGGTTGGGCGGCAGCTTTATGAAAATAGGCCAAAATATTATTAATTACTTAGAGAATGATCCAATACTCATAAGTTTTTATACTCTAGACACGAATAGTTTTAGTTAAGCTACAATAAAAACATTCACCTTTCTAACATTAAGATATTGGCTTATAACCTAAGGATCAATAAGTGAAATGTCGGTAGGGAAGAACTAGTGACCGCAAAGGTTGCTTTTAAGTCCTAATGGCTCGATTGTGAACATAACATTGTGCGTGAAGGCGCAGCGATATTAAAATGAGTAATTTTAATAAACTTGATATGTGGGTACTCTAGTAATTAACTGAGTTGTGAAGAGCTTCGACATTGTATATTACCGTAAAGCCGCTAAATCGCTTTATAGTCTAGGAGATGATAGCATTTTGTTTAGTCCTAGTAATCTGTTGTAATTTTGGCCGATCGTTAAATTGGCCTCGCGGTGTCAGCCTGTCGAATTCCAGTCTCAAGATTGCTGTCTTTCAGTACCAATCCCGTTTCTACAACCGATCACTAGTTCGTATTTTTATTAAAAGGTATGTTTTAAAATTCAAAACCATCGTGTCAATTTGTGCCTTTAGGGGTTGAAGGTGGTGGTGTTAAGTATACAGTGGCGAGACATTTGACAGAACGTAACAGAAGGCAAAAGAAATGAAAATATTCTGGCGTCTTTGCTTTCGCTGCTTAGAATTATTTTCGTTTCCAGTCTTTTCATTCGCTAGACTTTCCAGCGATATAATATAAAAATATGGATAGCGCTTGTCAAAAGTGACATTTGACTACGCATTTATAGAAATGCGTAGTCAAATGTCAACAAGCAGTTATTATTTAGTTAAACAGACCACGTAGACCACACAGATTCGGACGATAACGCCAGAATAGTAGTATAGTTACGAACCCATGAACATTTACTAGCCCTTAAGGTTAAGTTAATAATTAATCTTTTGAATGATTGATCAGATTTGAGAAAACCTATTTAAAAGAAAGAACAAACTCTCAAGACAAAGGTCTATTTTCAATACTCAATACTCAATACATTTATTGCTTCCACATGGTAGGTACATAGATGGTGTTTATAGGTAGGTATCTCACATAAACCCTGACTAAGGGTATAGATAGGTAGGCAGGCCGAAGTTTTGTGTAAACAAAAAAACTAGTAGCTACAATAAAATAAAGTCAAGGTAGGCAAAGTATCAAGGTATCTAGCATTTGGAATAACATAATTAAGTAGGTTTAGTATTTTTTTCTTTTGTTATATTTTTCAAATAATTTTCAAGTTTTTTTTGTGTTTTCGCTTGGAAAAAAGCGCTTCATCGCATCGTACTACGCACTAGCTAATTAGACAGAGTGACAACCCACTCCTCATAAACCAGAGATTTATCGCCCAGATTATTTATATTATGTTTATTAGACGCCTCCCTACTTTCTCGCTAATTGAATTGCCCGGATTTTTATGTTACCTGAGGAACTCTGAATTAGACATGCATTGTACCTACATGAAAGTTAGATAATTTTGTATAATTTTCTAACACCTTAGCTTCGATCTAGCGGCACTCAAACCAACATCTTCGCATGTAATCGACAATGCGGACCATTCCGGGTTTGTGTGGATTTTGGTACACATTTACTTTTTTACTACTTTTTTCTGGGGGCGTAAGGTAGAGATAGAAAAATCATGACGCCAGTGACAAAAAAGTAAAACTATAATAGGTCAGCGTGGTAAAGGCATATCATGAAGAGAGCTGCAAGTCATATTACGAAAAAAGTGTTAGATATGAATTTGAACGTATAATAGACTAGGGATAAACCAAAGATAGATGCAAATTATATTACGACAAAAGTGTTAGATATGAATTTCAAAGATGAAATGAGGGAAGGATGACATAGTAGAAAAGTAGTGAATACTGAAATGACGGCTGAAAGGGGACTCTGAAAGAAGAAAACATGTATCGACCCCACATAATTTGGAATAAGGTCAAGAAGAATAAGAAGACGAAGAGTCAAAAAAATGATTCAAAGTTACCAAACTGTCAATACAGATAAGTACATGGACTGGTATGTGAGTAGGCTGTAAATGTCGTTATTTAAATAACTATAAACTTCGATACAGATACCTAAACGATTTTAATGAGCACACAAATCATCATTACAAGGAATAGCTGTTATTTTGGCAATCGCCGCTTATGATTAACTACCCGCTCGGATGATGAATCGAAACGGAAATAACCGTTATTTTATAACACTTCCAATTAACTAGTAAGCAGAATAGATTAAATAATACCATGGAATGAGTAACATTTAAGCACGTGTCTCTAACATAGCGACAATTTATAGAGAAGCAAAAAGTGTTTTAAAATAAGAAGCAAATATTAGAAAATGCCGTTTTGTCGAACTGGCGACTGTATTGGGTTTTAAACTGATATATAACTGATAAATAAATAAATAATGCTCGACATATTTCACACAACATCATCTAGCCCCAAACTAAGCAGAGCTTGTGTTATGGGAACTACCTACATGACTTATACACTACTTATATTCCTTTTTCGCATATACATATTATACATAAAAAACACCCAGACCCGAGACAAATATTTTTAGATCATACAAGCTTCGAACCCGCAACCTGCGTCTTAGGCGGGCGTTCGTCCACTGCACCACAGAGGTCGTCTTTTTTTTTAATGTCATAACATTTTACAAAAAACAATACTGTTTTTAAAAACAGTTTGTCAATGTGTGAAGAAAATAAAGAACTATAGGTATCATTCCGAATTTCATCCAAATCTATTCAGTCGTTACGAAGAGTCTGAGCAAACTTCCAAATTTCTATCCATACGTTTGCATTTATGTTGGTAATAAATAAACAATAAAAAAACAAATAATATACTCGTATTTCACGTTACTAACACATTTCTAATTAATGTCCCAGCACTTATTGTTTCCAGTCATATTCTTTCTTTAATAGTTTTTCGTTGTTTTCATTGTATCTCATTACAAATTAATGACTGTCTGGTAAATAAAGTAATGTGGCTCTTCTCTCATCGAAAACAGTTGTACAAATAAAACTCAACAAAGAAATAAAATTTATTGAGAAGGTTCGCAGTAATGACGTGGTTATTGAGTTACCAGTGATTGTAGGCATGGTACGTTTACAATACAGGGTGTCCATGGTATGTTTACAATACAGGGCGTCCATGGTATGTTTACAATACAGGGTGTTTATGGTATGTTTACATAACAGGGTGTCGATCGATGGTATGTTTACAATATAGCTTTACTAATTTACTAAAATAATACTAAACAACGATGATTTCAATTCCAGAATATATTTATAATGCTGAATTCAAAAACTTTTGTTTTAGAACTTTTTGAAATTTGAATATTTTCAGTGTTATTCTGCTATTTTCGGTAATAAAAAACGAATAAACTAGATATTTAAAGTATGGCAGTCCGAAATATATAGAAGGATGTATCAAACAATTCGCAGGTAAATAAATTTTGGATGTTCGTCTTTTTTTCAGGATAGTCAGTGGCAAGTCCGATAATCTTTGGCACATTTTTCTTATAATCTGCATAAAGTTTCTCTCTGAAAAATAAGTCTACCAAGTCCTAGCAATAAGAAACATAAGTAAGTTGACACTTTTTAGAAGAGTGTCCTATATTTTTTTTAAAGATAATTCTTTGCACACAAATATAAATTGGTAACACAGTGGACATAAACTAGACTTGTGATATCTGTATTAACCTATGTTTCATCATAAATTAAATCTAATACTGCAGTAAAAAAAAATAGTGTTTTATTTAGAGTGCAATAGATTTCTACTAGTTGTTGATGATGATGATGATGATGATGATGAATATGAAAGTCAATGACAATAAATAGTATTCTAATAAATCAAGAGAGTGACCAAATTAGATCGATATCATACAAATCTGCTAGGGTTGACACACACACGTTTCTCCCTACTAAATCGTATTTAATTTTACGCTCGTGTGCTTACATTGATAATCGTCCATATAAATTGAAATGTAAAGAAATATTTGCCTCACATTGTGAGTTAATTAAAGGATTAACTTACAAGATTTAATTCCAGCAATAAACTGGTAATGAAATTAGAGACAGGGTTTCAAGAATAAGGTATTAAAATTCAATACGTAATCAAAATACTAAACTGCACACCAAACAAATATTTTAACAGCATAATGTATGTTACAATATGTTGTACAATTTAAGTATTTAGAATTAAATTATTTAATTAACAATTGTAATGTATTACAATTACATTAAGGGATTAAGACTATGTGGCTATTGGGTATATACCTATTTATACGAAGGTTACAAGTCAAGGACATACACATTGCATTTATTTAAAATAAAAATTGACATTTATTTACAATGGGGCATCGCTAAATAGCTATAAAACTATCAACTCTACCAGAAAATCTTTGGATGAAACGGAATATATGCTGAAAATAACTTGGCGTATGTCATCCCACAAACAAAATAGTAGATATTTTACACAAACAGAAATGGTAGGTAATGCTCTTTTCTAATCAATCTGAACCTACCAAAATAAAAGTAGGTAGGCGAGTTATAAATACTATTCAAAGATATATCATAGTAACATCCCTAATTATATTTTTCCATAGGCGCGTTCCTCGCAAATACAAATTCCTGCTAGTGATGTGAACTTAGTAACAGAACGGTCCTCATACTTGTCATATTTATCATAGTGCATTGAATTCAAGCAGCCATTTAACTGGATGAGGGTTACGAATACTGTATACTAGCTAGCGCGAGTCGAGGATTGATGTTTGGGTTCCGTACGGATTATCAAATACCAATAATGGAGAGTTCATTTCTTATTCTTGTATTTATACTTTTTAGACGGCCTTTGATGCTCTGATGCCTGCTAAGATGAAAAAGTCTCCTTTTTCATCTAAGCAGGCATCAGGCAAGTCCGATTCCAGCTGCGTAATTAAAGTTCGTTAGTGACCAATTTCCAAGAGTTTTTATTTTTGCAATAATTCTTTATAACCAGTACTTTCCACCACTCGAATTGAAATCACTCAGTGACTATTTGACATTGACATTTTACTTTAACCAAGTCCACTCCTCTGTGGCGCAGTGGGCGAAGGTCCGCCTGAGACGCAGAAGGTTGCGGGTTCGATTCCCGCTGCGGGACAAATGTTTGTATGTCCTGCATTCATTTGTCTCAGGTCAGGGTATTTTCTATGTATAATATGTATGTTTTACAAAAAATGTATATAAGTAGTATATCAGTCATGTAGTTCCCATAACACAAGCTTTGCTTACTTTGGGACTAGATAATGCTGTGTGGAAATGTTCAGCATTATTATTAATTATTTATTTATTATTATTATTTATTGACGTTACGTTTTGCTAATATTTTACGATAGCGAAAACAAACGTAGCTGCTGACGACCCGATTGATGAAAATGTATTTTATTGACGTATATTGCGTTATTTGTACTTGGAACGTAATCGTATGACATAAAATGTCGTATGACGTAAATGCTACTTTTGTAAATTGTGATCTCAGAGTCACAAGTGATATATTTGTTTTAGTGATTTCAAGAATGCGATGAGATTAAAAAGTCGACAGTTTTGACGAGGTATAATAATTATGTAACGATTGCGTGTTATTCCATTGCCCTGATCCAAAGATATCTCTCATGAAAGCGAGGTATCAGTGGACTTCTACAGAGTTTTGATGATGATGTTTAACAAAAAAGAAAATATTCCAACGGTGGACAGTAAATTCATGAACAGAACCCTAAAAACTCATGCTTATTCAATCTTATGAGCAGGCTAATCGTTGCAGCAGTGACGATGACAGCGCGGGGAGAGGGGAAAGGGGGCACGTGACCTGTCACTCGCAGAGAAATTAAAACATTCCGCTATTATTTTCATAGACCGATGGTACAGAGCTGTTGTCCTACCGCGACTAGCTTTTTATACAATTCAGCACAAAGAATAAGTATGCAATGGCGGTTTTACACTGATACAATATTTTGCAATGATTTTTTTATTTAAAACAACGCTCCATTTTATAATTACTTTCAAAAGGAATTCGTATCGGTTTTCTTCTCATTGGAGTGCAAAGGGATGAAATTCGAAGCATAATGAAACTTCCGCGCGTGCTGACAGCCAAATCAGTGGACCATCAAATAGCTCTGCCCATGGCTTCGCCCGCGTGGTACCCGGATAAAAAGTAGCCTATGAGTTATTCTGATGTATAAGCTATATTATATAAGTTCAGTAGTTTTTGCGTGAAAGAGTTACAAACCTCCATCCTCACAAACTTTCGCGTTTATAATAGTAGTAGGATTTGATGGACGGAGAAGCAGAAGGTTGTGGGTTCGATTCCCGCTGCGGGACAAATGTTTGTATGATCTGCAAATATTTATCTCGGGTCTGGGTGTTTTCTATGTATAATATGTATGTATCTACAAAAAAAATTATATAAGTAGTATATCAGTCGTATAATTTCCATAACATAAGCTCTGCTTACTTTGGTAGGTAATGCTGTGTGTAAATGTCCAGCATTAAAAAAAACTCATCTGCCAAACAATATAATGGCTGGCGCAGCCGTCAAAATTCACAGTCTCAGCTAGGCGCGGGCTTGTGTGGATGGCAAATAAGGCTACGCCGAATCATTCGTCATTATAGTTGGTGGTTCAGAGAATTTAATTAAAAATGATAACGCGTAATGCAATGTGTTGGCGATCTCCCCCGCGGCTCAAATTGGACGGTAGTGAGTAGATACGAGTAGGGGTGATTTTTAATTATTAAATTTCTACGCCGCCGGCGACTGGCAATATTACTTTGATGTGAGCAAACATAAGTGTATTGTGTTCACTTTTTGGGTTCTGTAATCCAATAAAGAATCCTTATATTATGGTTAAGCTCGTCACCGAGACATTTATAAACAAAACAAAACAAAAAATAGAAATAAATAAACAAAACAAAAACTAAACATGCTTACGTCTGTATTCCCCATAACGGACATTCAGATATATGTCAGTGCGTAGATCTTTGAGTAAACGAAGTAGGGGGTAGTCAGAGGTATGTACAAAAATTATATTTGGCACATTCGTGCGTTTTTGCATTCGATGTGACAGGTGTAAGCCCATCGCCGCTTATTGGAAAACTAACTGATGAACAATTTGTTCTGATTCTAGGATATGCCAGTACCGTTTTGTAATTTCTTCGAAATATTATTTTACTAGCCTCTGCCCATGGCTTCGCCCGCGCGGTTTACCCGGATAAAAGTAGCCTGTAGTAGGATTTACATGTGTAAATGATTCCGAAAAGTAAATTACCTAATCCTACTATATACTATTATAAACGCGAAAGTTTGTGAGGATGGATGTTTGTTAACCTTTCACGTAAAAACTACTGAACGGATTTTGATTAAACTTTACAGTAATATAGCTTATACATCAGAATAACACATAGGCCACTTTTATCCGGGCGAAGCGATAGGCAGAAGCTAGTAATTACATATATTTGACTAAAGTACCTCATCACACACGTGGTCTGAGTACGGAAGGAAAAATACGGAACCCAAAGCTATTTCCTATTTGGAGTTTGACACGCACTTAGCCGGTTTATTCCTGCTTTTGTTGCCATTGTTAATAATTTTCGTCAATTTCAAACTTTTTAAAGTTTGATAAAAAAGTGGTTTCATTGAAGTTTCCATATTCGTTTGGTGAAGTATAGTTAGTTACGCCGGTTATTAAGGTCCTCAAAAGTACGGTATTTATTTACAAAATTATTAAATTTAATTTTTAATTTATTAAATTTTACAAAATATAATTTTCGTAAACTTCACCGAGTTCTAAACTCGGGAAAATAATGCCAACTGCAGAAACTTAACTTTATACATAAATTTAAAATTTAAAATAATTTTCAGTTCAACAGTGATCATTAAAACCGGTATACGAAGCATTAACAGCGTAAAACACATGACCTTGGATTAGCTACGACGAGTTCGATTCCCGCCGCGGGACATTATCTTTGCAGGTATTTGTCTGGGTACTCGAAGTTCCTGATACCCACGAAACAGGGAATATTGTAGGGTCATGACTTATGTTGGGTGAAAAACAATAGTGCACGGCGCGACGCGGAAGGAGAAAGTCGCAACCACTCACCCTGATGAAGACTCTCGGAATGAGTCGAAACTTAGTCGGTGCCTTCACCGATAGTGCAGTACGTGAAAATTCCCGTTTTTACCATATGAATAAATGAGTTTAAAAAATACTTTATTTCCCATGATGTACATCCTCAGATACATACTCAGTGAGTAGATCTTTTAGGATACCAATTAAAAAGTAGCCAGAGGCACGTCCAAACAATACATTTGGCATATACCCGCGTTTTGCATGTAGTTAGTATTCCACGTGACAAGTTACAAGCCTGAGACTCGATGAAATAGGAGTGATAGAGAAAAACATCCAGAATGCGATTCCAATAAGCTAATCGTCAGTTATTAAACCCGGGGCCAACCCACCTGATCGGCTCGCTATAATAGAAATACCGGACTTATTATTAAAATTGCTGGTGAATTGCTCCCATCACCCCTCAGTAACGTAGGGTGACTTATTGACGCTATAATTATTATATGACTAGCTTCTGCCCACGGCTTCGCCCGCGTGGTATCCGGATAAAAAGTAGCCTATGTGTTATTCTGATGTATAAGCTATATTACTGTAAAGTTTCGTCAAAATCCGTTCAGTAGTTTTTGCGTGAAATAAATACAAACATACATAATAGAAGTAGGATTCGTCTTTTGCCCTTATTCGCTGTATTCATTTAGTGACTGACGCTTTGCCAGCCTTTCGATTAAAAGGTCGTTGATTCAACGTTGATTTTCGGGGACAATATTTTTTTTTTTTTTTTAGTAGAAGCAAAGTTTATTGCTCGAAAAAAAGGACACACCTTCTGTTCGAGCAATAAACTTTACTTACAAACATAACTTAATAATGAGTGATGGACTGGATGGTGATGGAATTGTACCTAGGTTACCTTTGTTCCCATCACTAGGACTGAAAATCCTGTATATCAGGATCACAATAATTCGCCGTGTACTCTCTTTACATTATTTAAAACACCCTTAAATTAGCTGTGAACTTTGTGTCTGCCCAAAGTCTGATGTTAGAAACGAATTATGTGTCTGACGTTGGATTGAGTGCCGTATACCTCGAAAAGTATGGTTGACAACCTCGATGTGGTGTAGCGGGCTAGTAGCCGGCTGCGTCACAAGAGGTGCGGTTTCTTTTCCCGCTGCGGAACATATGTTTGCATTTTCTGAAAATATTTGTTTCGGGTCCACGATACAGGCAATCCTAGTGTGGGATCAGGTACGAATGTGTCAGTTGGGTGTTTATATATTTACACAGCTTGTCTACTATCGTTTTCTTCAATGAAAACAGCTATATAAAAAAATCCTAGACCTCAAGTAGAAAAATGATCCTTTTTGAATAGTGTTTTACTAAATCTATTGCAAAAAAAGTGGTTCTCGTATAATCACGTATAGACTATGTGAAAAGTCAGGTTGCATAAGACAACTCGTTGTGTTATCTCGACGAGATACTAGAAACATAGCCATCGTTACAACGCGTAATCGAATATGTGCTGAATCAGAGAACATTGGTTGTTGGTAACCCAATCAGTTAGCCAGTTGTAACAACGTCTAATAGAGACGTGCTAGTATTATATATATCAGCTAGTATTATATATACCAATGAACCATTCTAATTCTAATTCTAATTCTAAGTGGGGGAACCAAGGACTGCACTGACGTCCCGCATTGGGGTGTATTGTGCATTATCCCCCTTCTAACCTGACCCCAACCAGCCCAACTCCTTGAAGTAGCGGAGAAGGACTCTGGGTTGTTGACAGCAGTATTCCAGTGTCCCTGATCTCTTGTCAGTTAGTGGTGACGGATCGCATGAGTTCATAAGCTCTTGCAGTCCCGTTTTCGACCTGACTTCATTTGTGGCGGTGCAGTGTATTACCACATGCTCCACAGTCTCTGAACCATTTATTAGTTTAAGGATATATACACTTTCTTTTTAACTAGACTACCGATCCGCGCACACTTAGGTTATGGAATGATCTCCGTGCTGATATTTTACTAAATGAATACAGTATGAGATTCTTCCAAAAGGTCGTTTTTGAAATTATTAATGTGTCGGCAACGCGGTACCGATTACCAACAGGAGGGCCCTTGTTTGCCACCTTAGTGATGAAAAAACTCTAACATCAAAGTTGTCCATACTAAAATAGCACTATACTTTTTGACAGTTTGAAGGGCAGTTTAAGTCTGGTTGAGCTTAAACAAATATCAATTAAACCTAAGGTAGTTTTTTCTAAGTGTTTCGTATGACTTCAAGGAAGGTTCCGGGCGTTGGACACTGCAATACAGTATGGAAATGAAGGCTTTTAAAATTAACTTTTGTTTGATGACCTTGTAAACAGACATCGTTGTTATCTTACTTTGTCGTTGATATTTTTGTAGATCTTTATTCGGAGTGTTGTGGTACTCGTGAATTCTAGATGATATTCGAGAGAGAAAACTCCTTCAGCCTACGGCGAATATGCATGGCCACATGATATAGTACTATAGCAAAAAATAAAGCATTCGCTGTGTATTTAACGGTGGAAATAAATATATCCACCGGCGGCACGGAAGACCAGCGTTTTAGTGGTACGAATTGCTTTTTAAACATAGAGCTGATTGGCGAACGGTTTTGTTGTCAATCTTATTTTTATTTTTTAGTAATCCTACTACTATAATAAACGCGAAAGTTTGTGAGGATGGATGTTTGTTGCTCTTTCGTGCAAAAACTACTGAACGGATTTTGATGAAACTTTAAAGTAATATAGCTTATATTATACATCAGAACAACACATAGGCTTTTTATCCAGGTACAATACGGGCGAAGCCGTGGGCAGAAGCTAGTTAAAACATAAAAACGAGGATGAGGCAACTTGACTATTTATGTGACACAAAACTTATATGTACTTACTCCTTTATGTAATATAATAAAAAAAACATTTTTAACAATTTTTATCTTTATCTTATTTTTATATATACATTTGCAATTGTGATTTTGTGTTCCGAAGAGTTTTTAGAATCCCAGTAGTTTTGTACGTAGTCATAGAAATCTTAAGACTGTTCGATAGTCGGCACATCTCTAGGCATATTGTTTGGTTGCGATTGATTATTATAACACGGCTCATTGATTAGGTAAGTAGGTATCTATCAATGTCATGAATCAGACACTAATTAATTGACTGTATTGTTACAAAGCACGGTTTCGGACACAACTACGAGTTCTAGTGTTGATAATTATTTTATTACTAGCTTCTGCCCACGGCTTTGCACGCATGGTACCCGGATAAAAAGTAGCATATGTGCTATTTTAATGTACAAGCTATATTGCTGTAAAGTTTCATCAAAATCCATTCAGTAGTTTTTGCGTGAAAGAGTAACAAACATCCATACTCACAAACTCACGTTTATAATAGTAATAGGATTATAACTGAGTATTGACTTCTTCTAGATGGAGACTCAAGACCAAATGGACAGATAATATTTTGCAGCGTTTCCGATAAAGATGTAGAGGAAAGAGCGAAGTGGAAGAAAAGCAGTAGGAGAGCTGATGCCACCACCAAGTGAGATAAAGCTTGGATGAAAGAGAGATTGACATCTAACTCATATATAGTTTTTGTAGTGTACCTATCACCTAATATGTTATTGACAGTTTTTACTGGACACGCCACACCATCTTTTTGTACGCTCAGGATGACTGGTAGAGAATGATTTGGTATTAAGTCCTCAACACAATAACGAGTGGTTAATGTCATGTGTTCATCTTCTTTCATCCTAATCAATGATTAGACTAGACCGTCCGTTATTTTGTTGGTGAACAGGGCTTAGTGTATATGTGTGTTATCAGTGAGTGCATCTCATTGTGTGAGTGAATTCTGGTTGATTAATTGAGCATAACATGCCGGTAACTGGCACCGCTAATCAGTGCGTAATGTGATAGTGTATTACAAGACTGAATTGACGTTTATTGATTGTGATCGGACCCACCTGTTTATCTCAGTGGAACGAAATATATGGTATTTATTAGTACACCAACGTTCATGAATTTTATTTACGCACAGAATTATACTTCTTTTTCTTTCTGTTTTTTTTAGTACCGCGCTCTTCTAAATGTACTACTGTACTCAAGTACTAAAGGAAACATACAAAACGCGTTCATCAAACAGTGCTTTTTATTGTTTTAGTACGTCCGTCCGATTTTAAACCATAAGATGTAGAAAATAACGAGTACTTTTACGTCATGCAGACTTTGGGACCTGAACTACTGAAAAAGTGTCCTATTAGGAACGAGTACAACTGAATAGTACGTTCTAGTTCACTTGAAGGAATTCATTTTTAGACAACTATAGTGGAAAACAACGGCCCAACTGTTGGTAAGCGGTTACCGTAACCTATATACTCTTGCAATACCAATATCAGAGGTACCGCTCGAGCGTTGCCGACTCTGTGGGCTCATTTAAGGGGAGGTGGCATTTTGCACGTTTTTCCGTTCTAAGAGAGGCTGCGCGTGTAGCGATCCGCGCCATCACAAGAGCAAATACAAACATATGGCAATATACGGTGTTGTTTACGAAGGCGCGGGGCGTGACGCAGCGTGTAGTGCAGTGCGTGAGGAACAGTGCCAGTTTTTTAGAATAACTTATTTAATACTTTCGCACAAACAATGTAATGCTAGGAAAAAAATTTATTTTTTATTCTGGTGCCATGCGAGTGAATACATGGGCAGAAACTTACACCTAATAATTGAAGATATGCATTCTGCAAGGATATGTTGCAGAATTTGACAAGCTATTTCGGAAAATCGATCAATCACAGCGCATAAAAAACATGAGTCTATTGGCATTATGAATAGAATTTGTTCACAAACACCTAATCAAAGTGTGAATCCCATCATTACATTTCTCGTATCATTACGACTGCTGATCGATTCATCAGTCAGCATTCATGGATTCATCATTGAGCATTCACATAATTTTGGGTTTTATTGAATAAAAACTGGGGTAGGTGCTTGGGAATCGGGTGCAGATTTTGCATAAAAAAAACCCATTGTTATACTCTACCCTTAGAATATATATACAATTACCAGAAAACGCGACACGCGTGCCACCAAAAGTAGGTACTTTCATTGAAAAGAGTTGATATTAGTTAATCTGTGTAGATTCGTATAATACCTATTGTATGTAATTAATTGCTAGCAGTAATTGATAACATACATAGTTACCACCTTGTATCATTTTGTCTTTTCATATTTTGTTTTTTATCAGTTTTTCTTTTATATTTTGTTGTAATTTACTGTTTTTATTGTCATTTGTATTTGTTTGTGCTGTATAAAAAATACCATGTGTTGAATAAAATAAATTCAACACATTCGTATCTTTACAAATCCTCACAAATCTCCTGGTCTATTGAAAGTACTGTAAGATACATTGATATATATGTACCTACTGGTGCTGTGCTTATTAAATAACTATTGACGCCATAAAATAATAATGTACTAATAAGGAAGATGATTGAAGCTACGTTATTCTTCATAGTACTTGTTCCCACATTTCCTCCGAAACTATTTTACGAGTCTTTTTTATTTTATTTCATACAGACATACAGCCCACTAATGGTAATCAATTACCGTCGTCTATTGACATCTGCAATATCTGGGTCATAGATGATCTAAAGGTTTTTTTTTAATTTTTCAGCGAAAACAACTCAGACGGCAGGTCATTCCATTCCACAGTTTGCATATATCTATTTTCTGCTAAACCAAATTAGTTAAATTATTGAATATCTAGTCGGATAATTTATTAATTAATCTAATAGAATATGCTAAAAGGCATACCGAATTATAAATATGGGATCAAATCGTCAAAATTACACGGCGGCTAATAAACAATTCATGCGGTTGATCGGTATGGGTTGGTTGTAAACTAGCTATTTACCCTGGATTCACTCATTTGGTTCAAAGTAAGTCAAAGTCAATAGGTTTTTATTCATTGAAATCACAAGGATCATATAGAAACGAGTAGTTTCTCTCTTTCCATTATTTTAGGCAATATATACAATACACGTAAAAAACAAAGAAGCCTATGCAACGTTTTTCAAGATCTCTGATGCCGGAATGAAAATGCCTTTTGTTAAAAAAAATACGCTTGTGTTGATTTTGTTCATGAAATTAATGTCAATTACGTTATGGCTGTGCCTAAAAATCTCGTTTTAGATGAGTGTTTTTTTCAATTTATATATATCTCTCCTAAAAAACTAAACGCCAACTTTTTAAAGTACCTATAGCCAACTGACTGCTGATAAATATTTACTATATTTTTGGCGGATACCAAGACAGTATTAAATTGTTTATCTGCATTAACATATTCTAGTAATAGGTTAAGCATTATTGTTAAATAGCATATCGTGTGTTGTCTTAAGAACTTTGGTTGATACTTTTTAGACTTTTTAGTTTTTAAGTTGAATTTTCCATAATTATGATCTTTGTGAATTCAATGAATCAAAACCTTTAACTTATCGATAACTTGTGATTTAGAATTAAACTGAATTTGAATTTGTATAACGGTTAAGTCGTTTTCTGTAAAAAATAAACAAACAAACAATCCTCTTATTATTTTAAATAGATAGTTTAAATAAACATAACCTATTCCCAATTAATTTTATTGATAAGCTGCGCACGGCTAATTGTGTTCGGTTGCAATAACCAATGACCTCTCAATTAAATGTTCAATCGTGCAAAGCTTAGGAAAGCTTGCTCAGTGCGACTGAATCAAACATAATGAAATGTATTAGTCGCAGCAAATAGTAATAGCGAAAACTTCTTGGAGCGGTCATTTGATTTATATACATAAATTACCAAAATTAGCGGAACTTATTGAAACTTTTGTGCAAGGATACTGTGACATTTACGACATCCACTCTGACAAAAACGCACCTTTTTCGCATGTCTAGTGTCAGTTTTATAGTAAACTGACTAAAAAATATGCTAAATTTTTCCTTTCGCAACATTTTAGTGCTAAAACATTCCAGCGTGTCCAATGCCTTTCTTTGGGAGTTTCATTTCACAGACATGATATAGGTAGAATGTTATAAAAACAGATTAAGTACAGATAAAATATTAGTTAGTAAGATGAGTAATCCGCTTTATTTTATTATTCGCCCTTAGCTTATCAACATCGAGGCAACTTCATACTCACTCCCTCCTTGTGTGAGGTCTCAAGAAACATCCGGCTCTTATTTCACTTTAAGTCAAATAGTAACTATATACCCCTGTTAGACTAATTTGAAGTGAGATCATCGAAGTAATGAATCCACTTAGCAAGCATCAGAACCTGAGAGGATAGTCTCTTGCGCTGCTTGAACCGCACCCCTTGGTACATTATAATTAGCAAACCCTTCTATCGTAATTCTAGCCGTGTTGCGGTCTTGAAGACACGGAGGCGGAATGCTTCCTACTTATACTAGCAAAATGGGAACGCCACAATGGCAATCATTTGGACAGTCTGTAAGTTAAGTTGACATGTAAGTATGAACTTTTGTGAAATGCTAATTTAGGTTAAAGGTGGATAGATCTAAAGGCCGCTCCGAACTAGTCATGGGTAGCACTCTGTTTGAAAACGAGGATCGTGCGAGGGGCTCAATTTGACAACAGAGCCAGCACACTGTGATACCACTATGAGACGAGGTGGCGAGGCAGTTTCTGAACGTAGTCTGTACGTTAAATTAACATGTAAGTATGAAATTTTGTGAGGTGCTTATTCAGGTTTAAGGTGGATAGATCTAAAGACCGCTCCGAAGTTCGGAGCGGAGTCCGAACGACCTATAGATAGGTCAACTGATGAAGATCACTATCAGATGGAAGCGTTCCGAAAACGCTGGCTGCATTTACACGTATAATGGCAATGCTAATGTGTTGACCCAGATAAGAGCCAGTTCTCTGGTCACACGTTGAGATCCCCGGCGGAGTCAGCCGCTGCACTGGCTCTAACTGATGTCCCCGATATATAAGATGGTGCTAGGGCATCTACGCAGAGCTTGGTGTCGATGAACCCAACACCAAAGCTCTTCCTTTATATGTAGGTTAGTTCAAAGCAATACTGCATAGGCAAGTACTGTGATAAGTTCTGTGATCTATATTAGCTACTAAATATTCAAAACCAATAGTCCATACTAAACACTCGACTAATCGGCAATGGCGCACTAATTCAATTTGAATCACGCACAAAGTTCTATTAATCGTGACGGACAGGTGTAATCAATCCATGTGGATATCGGGCCGCATTGTTCGCGGGCCTGCAGTTGACCGTTGCTGACAAATGGTGACCTGTTTTCAAAGAGGCGGACGTTCCAAAAATGATGCATGCCATTTTTTTACATTCAGCCCGATTCCATTTTTTATACGACTTCTACATATTTTTTTAAATTGCGAAAAAGATTGGAGCTTTTATTTACATTTAAAATATACCTACAGCCCATCTTCTGATTCCTGTTTTGAGTTTTGTAGGAGTTTGAGAGTTTGTACTAAACAGTATGAAAGGTCTAGTAATCCAGTAGTATTTCTTTTTAACTTAATCTTAATATGCAAATATCTTTTAATTTTGCAAGTTTCTCCTCTCTTTCATCTAATGTCCACTAATATATTCGTAACTTTGATACACTCACCCCTATACCCCTATATACCTACGACCCTCAGTCACAAACACCACTAATTATACCTAAATAAACCAAACAGATAACAAGAGATGCCAATTAAACAATACACTAATTAATTCCAAACATTGCTGTAGTGGACTTAATTAGAGTAGTAACCAGGCCATAACAAGGAAAGGGGAAGGGGGGCTAGACTATTCCAGCCCCTTTGAAATATATTCTAAAAATGAAATCTAACTTTATACTGATTGAGTTAACTAACTCTAGAAACGAAGCCTGTATGAAAATTTACTTCTGTAACGATCTCGTTTAAAGACGTCCTAGCTGCGACTCTGGCCAATTATCAAACGGACACAGTACGTCCTATTGCATAACACAATGGGGAATTTAATGTTTCATAACAACTATTATTCATGTCATTCGATATGGACAGCGATACCGATCGATAACCAAACGAATTCGTAATGAAACGACTCAATAAACACATGATAATGTTGATGTTCAACACAATGTTATGAGGACCATATTTACGTACAACTCATAAAAGTGTAGGAAAATCTACACTTTACCTTATTTTAAAATAAGCTACTGCTCACTATGAAGGAAAATAATGGAAATCCAATCAAACCAAGTCAGTTAATAAGCTGATTCTTCTGACAGCTTACCTGTTTAAACATTAGCCTGAAGTTTTTTTTTTATCTGGAAAGTTTCACACAGCATCATCTAGTCCCAAACTAAGCAGAGCTTGTATTATGGGAACTACATGACTGATAATCTACATAGATACATAATTATTATACATAGAATACCCAGACCCGAGACAAATATTTACAGATCATACAAACATTTGTCCCGCAGCGGGAATCGAACCCGCAACCTACTGCGTCTCAGGCGGAACTGGGTCTACTGCACCACAGATGTCGCCAAAAGTCCACATAACATCAGATTTAGATGTTCTAATCTTACGACTTTGAAATAATGAAATCTCATCTTTGCTGTAAAAGTGACCGAAAACTTATTCATCAGCAGAATCACCCGTTTCCGGTTAATATGTTCTGGGACCCTAACGTAAACTGCTTACGACAATCTCATAAAAGAAGCCGCACTACAAGCCTTTTTTAATATCGAGGCGAGAGTCCGCACTGTCCCACGAAACATTTTCCATTAATAAAACGCGAAAAGGAATATTACATATGAAAAAGACATATATCCGTATCGTCGGACCCGCCGCTATCTGCTCGGAAGGTAATAACTTCTTTACAAGTCCGAAGTCCGAGGGATTGAAAAGCAATTTCAGCAGGACACCCTTGAGCGGGGCGAGGCCGGACCAGCCATATTTCTTTTTCGCCTCTACTGTAATTCGCCTTTGATTTAATCTCGAGAAACAAATCTTTGAATGTGAAAGTTTTGGTGATAGGCATCAGCGAGCTAGTTTCACTGATTGGATCCCCGCTCCCGGTCGGTCCTACTTTAAATTGGTCACTGCTATCGCTGTCCGATTCAACAAGAAGATTGCATTTCTTATTTTGTAAGAATTCTCTGAGTGTTGTATTTGGAATTTTGATCCGAGAATATATTATGCATCGTATACGAACAACCATCTTAAAGGTTCTGGCACACTGCACTGATGCGTATTCAGTTGAGCTGGAACGTGGAATCGGATGACAACGTAAAGCCACGTTTGAATTTTCCTTGATTGATGTTTGTTGTTTTACAGATTGTGGTAATCTGACATCCACCACAAACGATACTTACAACAAAAAGAATCCGAATTATTATAATCTATCGTTAAATTCTAACGCAATTACATCCACAACTCGCAGTAGGTCCAGATAGGCTATATCATTCCCAACCAGTTTTAATTCGATATTTGCTTGAGCAAACAGTATAAACAATATTGTATGTCCTCGTGCCAATTTGCATCGTAACCAGTGAGCCTAGAAACGCAAGTAGAGCGTCCACTAGTCCGTGACTGATTCTAATATTCTCAGATAAATCTCGTGCACGATATTATGAAATCACATTTAATTCTTAAATAAATAAATACCTTACCTACAGTTACGGGATGTAATAAGATGCATCCCAAATAATCAAAGCATGAGAGCTGATCCACATCGAAGAAATAAATGTTTTTCGTTTGGCCGATGTGGCGCGGTGGGCGAAGGTCCGCCTGCTACACAGGAGGTTGCGGGTGTTCACAGGGACAAATATTTGTACGATCTGCAAATATTTGTTCCGGGTGTTATGGGTATTTTCTATGTATAATAAAAAAAATATCTATCTATGTAATGTATTGTATTAAGTATATCAGTCATCTAGTACCCATAACACAAGCTCTGCTTAGCTTGGGGCTAGATGATGCTGTGTGGATTGTCCAGCATTTTTTTTTTATTTATTTTTTTATTATCATGTTTTACAAGCCAGCAATGTATTGTTTGCTGGCGTGAAAAACATGATCATGTTCAATAGATATCCAGTTATATCTATTGAACATGATAGTCCAACCCCACACTAGAGGTAGTATCCACTGTGTCGTGGCAATCAGGAACTAAGATTACTATTGGTACCACAGCACACATACCCGAAACAAATATTTAAGATCCTGCAATAAAAAAATCGAATAAAAGGTCATTATTTCTTCGTCATGCGAGATATTGATAACTTAGACGAGATTTATCCGAGAATACCGCACCAGTTACCGCCTCGTGGATCACCAGCTAACCACAAGCCATACTCTATAACTTAGATCATATTCAGTGGGATATTCTGTGACTGCAGGATATCATACAGTCACAATATGCATCAGAGAACATTGATCCTGTATCTGACGAAATCTGATGATTGATTTTACCCCACAGACTTATTAATAATAATAAGAAAAAATATTTTCAAAAAAGGCTTACATTGACGACCTCTGTGGTGCAGTGAGTGAAGGCCAGCCTGAGACTCAGAAGTTTTCGGGTTCGATTCTCGCCGCGGGATAAATGTTTGCATGATTTGCAAATATTTTTCTCGTGTCTGGGTGTTTTTTTTTGTATAATATATATGTATTTACAAAAATGTATATAAGTAGTATCAGTCGTATAGTTCCCGTAATACATACAAGCTCTGCTTATTTTGGGGCTACATGATGCTGTGTAAAAATGTTCAACGCTATTTATTTATTGGTTGGCACAGTTTTGATATAGTTAAGTACCTTTTAGTAACTTCTACAAGATCCAATTTTAGGTTAGATTGTGACCTAAAGTTGTAAAGCAAGTTTTAAAAATATAATAACTAAGTATTATTTACGTAGTTTTACCATTAAATACAATTGACAGTTTAAAATTCTTCAAGCATTTTCTATTCTGACTGTACTAAAATGTATTACAAAAAAAGCAAGGCAAAACAGGAACACAAAAGGGGGCAAACGTGGAACTAAAAATTATTAAAATAAGGATAACAATATTTTCGGGGCAAACAAGGAATATAATGTGGGGCGAACGTGGAATTTAACATGTGGGGCAAAACTCTACGGGGCGAACGCGGAACAAATCAAAATTTAAGGAAATAGTAACTTTTTTATAGTTTTGAAATCTAATAATTTTGAAAAACAAATTCCAAGCGGATGTAATATTTACATCGTTGACGTAACCAACATTATAATAATTAAATGAAACACGCGAAACAGCACCTTGCCTAGAACGGAAGAGAGTCAAAATGAAAAAATAAAACATTCTATTGTACTGCAAAAGCAATTTGACGTCAAGAATATTGATAACTATTACCCAGAAACAAATGGTAACTAGCCATTGTTGATTTTGTAATTTATATTTTGCATTATTAATAGTGCACTACGATTATTTCCAGTAAATATTATTTGATTTGATTGGCAATGGGTGATATTAGCTTGACTGATTTTATATTAAAATTAATACTAATTCATGTAATTATTTGAGCATCATATAAAGTCATTAGTGTACGATTTCAACGTGCACATAATCAATGATTCATCATTATTTGATGTACTTACTTATGCCGTTCTTAAATCTCAATTTCAAAATTATTATTTTTTTCATCGAAAAGTTGCCTCTCCTATATTTACTTATTTTATTTATTTCATCTTAAAAGGTAATCTTCGTTATCACTGGCAAATGGTGTCAAACCACTGCCGGGTATAAGCCTTCTCCCTCAAACGCCACTTCAGTCGATCCTGGCCCTTTTGCATCCAGTCTTTCCAGCGCATCCAAACTTTCTTAAATCCTCGTCCAATCTTTTTGCCAAATATGAAACGAGCGCTATTCTAGATTACGAAGATTGTACATATTGGACTCTCTTTTTATATTTGCGTAATATAATGATGATAGTAAAAAAAATCTACGTAAAACGGAGTCAATTTGTGTTAGTTCCATCCGGCCTTCCGTCCGTCCTACCCGGCCACAGATTGCAATCGGGACTATTCGGCCCGTCTTATTTATTGTAATCTGACTATTCGTGGGACGGACACCCTTTTCGTTTTCTTCTCGTTGTTTTGTTTGAGTTGGTAGAGCCTGAGTGAGTTATTTTTAGGTGCAAATTTGCTGGCTGAAACAATTAGTTTATTTTACAAAAGAGCATTAGTTTTCTAAGAAAAACATCGCCTTCCAGTATTGAGTAAAAACTTTGCCTCTAGAAGTTCTGTCTACCCTTGAGAAAGAGATGGCAATTTATGACTTAGAAATAATATTTCGAGCGCGAAAATGGAAATATATAAAATCGTTGCGTTACACTGACTGTTTATCAATAGACGCATTACCTGAAACGTACGTGGAGACCTGAAATTCAGAGGTTAGTTACTTTTGATGTTTACACACTAAGACAGAAACTTCTGAAATGTTACTCTAGAGCTGTTGTACAGTTTGGCAGAAACTTTATAATGTAAAAGTACTTTAATTTGAAAAAAATAAAACAAACAAACAAACAAGTCACAGGGCGTTCCACTAGTCAGAAAAAGCGAAGTTGCTAAAAGCATTAGAAATGTAGGTTCATCTTAATACACAAAAGTTAAATAATACTTAGGTTGGTACCTAACTCTTGTCTAGAAAATGTGTACGTGCACAAATACCATAAACATTTCCCACTTTCAAGCTCAAATAACATCCACACAACGCGGAAAGTGTTTCTCGCATTCAATATAGAGTTCCGTTCGCGCAGAAAATGGTTTGTGTGACGCGTGAGTGCGTCCCCGCCACTTCGAATTATTGCTAAAGCCGTGATTTTTATGCAAAAATACACTGTAGTACTTGCTATAAAGCTCCTGATATACGATAATACTAGACACTGGTCACATATATTAAACACTGGACATGATCTATTAGATACTGGTCACAGCCTATACTAGACACTTGGCACAGTCTATACTGACACTGGACTAAGGCCCGAATTCATAGTGAAATAGGGGCTCCCATAGGGGACTGTTAAAGCGCTAAATAAAAATTTAAGTGCGAATTCAACCTTTATGCACCCAGCCATAAGGCGAATGCTGAATGATGGATTTTGGGGTACTGTTCAACCCCCGACTATGAATTCAGGCTATAGTCTTAACCCCTTAGATACTGGACACAGTCTATAACTATACACTCGCACAGCCTATACTAGACACTAGACACTAGACATAGTCTATACTAGACACTGGTCACAGCCTATACTAGATACTGGACACAGTCCGATTATCAAAGTGTAAACACTATTATTTTGGACAATTATTGTGAATTATGCCGTTAAATGTTAATGTTTCTAATTCCACAAAATAACTACTTGAAAACAAATCTGTTAAGAATTAATTATATAATCTTCCTAACTATCTAGCGAATCATTAGTGCTGTAGTCTAACAAGTTCTCGGTAATAAGCTTAAGTAAGTATTTAAGCTACCAGATAATAAGTATTTAATACTTTCTAGAAAAATAGACTGATAGATTAAGCTTAATCTTTTGATTGAATTTAGCCTTGAGTAATGTAATGTTGGATATATGAATAGTAGGATTGCTACTTATAACACAAGTGAATAAACATGTATTCATACAAGTAGGTAGGTAGATATATACTAAATATACAGATGAAACAGATAGGTTAAACAGCTACCGTAGCCAACGATCTATAGATATGTCTACTGATCCATATTACTACCAAACGGAAGCGTTCCCAAAATGTTGGCTGCATTGCCACGCTGAATGGCAATGCTAGTTATACATAGGAAGTAACTATTTATGTTATTACGAGTACTTGCACAAATATTATATTTAAAAAAATGTTAGTCTCATTCAATGATAGTTGAAAAAGTTTCCATCCGATCCTCAGTAAAAACATTTTCCACAAAAAAAGGCGAAATATCGTTACTGAAAAACGAAACCAATTATTCGTATGCCTGAAAATTACAATCTGCAGTGTATGGTTAGGAAAAAACTTTTTTTTTTTGTAAAATTTAGTAATAAGCTTTGATATTCAATAGCGAATAGTATAACCGACCATACGTTAGACATCCGTAGGTTTTATTTGCAAAAGCTAAGCCGAGCTTTCGGTGAGCAAATAAAACGGGCCTAATTGGCCACTTACTTCCTCACTACATCTATGCGATGGCCAGTTCACATAGACCCATTTCGACCTTCGGCGTTTGTATGGTACCTTCGTGAATTCGCTTGTCTGGTACGTTCCGAAGGGTCTGGATCGTTGGTGATTTATCGCTTTGAGACCAGCATGGCGGTGTTGATATATCCAGATGGCTAGAGGGATGGTAATGGAAGCTAGGTTGATAGGTTGACTGTGTCATTGTGAAGCTGAAGTGGTTAAAGGGAATGCACCGTGAAAAAATTAAAGTAAAAATAAACATCATCCAACACATACCTAGTCTGCAGGCGTATTATGAACTTTTAAAAAACCAGATAAGTTCCAACCAGTTTATTGTCCGGCCGGAATCTGAATAGCAATTTTTCGTGGCATCAATTAATTATTCATACTGACTTCTGCCCACAGATTAAAATTTTTTGCTCTTACAGACTTCTGCAGAGCAAGAAATTTTTAATCTGTGCTTTTGCTTGGCTAAGTTGTTTGTGACTTAGTATTTCAAAAGGATCGTTCGGAAATGTTATTTGTTATTTAGCGGAAAGCTACGGTTTTGTTTTTTATCATGTTTTGGACAAATTATCAATTAATAATTATTAGGTATTAGATTTCATAATATACCTGACCCCACACTAGGATTCCCTGTATAGTAGTTATTAAGTACTATGAGTACCGTAGTACCGGAACAATCTGCAGAACATGCAAACATTTGTCAACCTGCTGCGGGAATCGAACCAGCACCTCTTTCGATACAGCCGGCTTTTCGTCTGCCGCGCCATCGAGGTCATCAAAATATAGCATGGGTTCAATTAAATCAAAATATTTAGTTCTAGTTTTGATATTGTATACCGACGTCAAAATCCTTCTACTATTATTAACGCAAAAGTTTGTGAGGATGAATGTTTGTTAGGTACTCTTTCACGCAAAAACTACTTAACAGATATTGATGAAACTTTACAGTAATATAGCTTATACATCAAAATAACACATAGAATACTTTTTATCCGGGTACCACTCGGGCGAAACCGTGGGCAGAAGCTAGTTACTCATATTTTTTTTATATTTGTTTATTTTAAGCCAAGTACCACTATGAAAACAGTATATTATTATTTTACCTACATATTTACCTGTTACACAGCATAATATCTACATTACTATCATTAACTATTTTATAATACATACTTCAGTAAAAAACTCACAAAATGTACGCAAAATCTAGTTTAATATAGTAACCACACCCGTAGTATCACATAAACATTCTGATGAAAGAAAGAAAGAAAATATTTATTTAACACGACATAAAAAAAACATATATATACAACAAACTTTGGAACTAAGGATGGTGGGATAACTTGTGGGAATACATAATAATAATAATTTATGCTTGGACAACCTACTTATAAGTAATACGCACCTTACTGCCTAATCCATCTACCTAGACAGTTTTATGTCGCACCAAAAAGGTATCAGCTCAGCATAATGCTAGGTGGCTACCTACTTAGCGCTGGTATTCTGCTGACCCTGCGCAGTGACGTCACAGACGCCAGAACCAAATACTACGCTCAATTGTATGTGTATTATATAAATATATTGATGTCAATTTACAATATACTACCGCCGTATCCTTAATCAACGGCCAATCAAAACAGCGGCTGAGTGGTGCAGGTAATTCCCCGGATTGTTAGTGTCCGGCCGACTGACCGTTCAAATTGGCGTGGACGCAATTCGCTCATTATTGCCGTCCTGTGTTTGTAGCCGTCAGGAAGTTGCCTTATTACTATAAACGGATATTGACAAAGAAAGCTAAATACGGAAAAAAAAACAATGTGAAGTAAAGCGCATTTTTAGTTACAAATCAATTAACAAGTGCCGCTTTGAGCATGAAAAGAAAACATCGTTTATTTTGTGCCATCCGTTTTTATTTCATGACTTTTTCACACAACATCATCTAGCCCCAAACTAAGCAGAACAGATTATGGGAACTAAATGACTGATAAACTGATACTTAGATACTTTTTTTTATTATACCTACAGAGATATTCATACTTAGTATTCCAATAAGCGGCGATGGGCTTACAACCTGTCACTTGGAATGCTAACTATTTGCAAAACGAGAGCATGTACCAAATGTAATGTTTTGACTTGCCTCTGACTACCTGCTACTTGCTCAAAAATCTACTGAGTATAGGAGAATACAGTCATGTGTGTTAATTTTGTAAACTTTTAAATAATAGAATCCATCCACCTTCAACATAACGTACTGAATAAATCCCTTGTATAAGACCGGGAGCAATTAATACTGAACATTATAATTAATTTCTTGCTTGAGCAAAGCTTTCGTAATACTTTCAAAACAATTCTTTACTATGGTTCCAAAGTAATGTAAGAGTACGCAGTTACCCCGCCTGATGACATGAAATCGAAATTTGCATAAATTTTAAGGCCCACCGCAACAAACTTTGTCCCTCTTTATAAAGCACTAAAAATCGAAACGGGCAATGAAGACCCTTAATTTTGGGTCAAAGTTTTGATGACCTTTTTAGAAGTTGAGTTTTTAATAAATGTTTGGTCAGAAGAAAGTGCTGAGGCACTAAAATATTGAAATTATGTGAGTAAAACGATTAGACATTGCTATAACCATTTTTTTTCTTTTTTTTTTAAATAATGCTGGTCTTTTTTCACGCAGCCCCAAACTAAGCAGAGCTTGTATTATGGGAACTACATGACTGATATATTAGTTATATACTTTTTTTCTGTAAATACATACATATTATATATAGAAAACACCCAGACCCGAGGCAAATAATTGTAGAACATACAAACATTTGTCACGCAGCGGGAATCGAACCCGCAACCTTCTGCATCTCAGGCGGGCCTTCACCCACTGCGCCACAGAGGTCGTCATTATTTTCCTTTTGTTTGTATCTTAAGTTGTACAATAAAGTATTTTCATTCATTCATTCATTCATTCATTCATAAGTGGTAATTCAGCGTCGATGTAGGTACTCAATAGCCTCTTTTGTCCGCAGCAGTTCAACGCAAGAACAACCTAAACAAATGAACATTTATCTGTCACTCTGTTCTCAGTCATCTCAAAAGTGTAAAAATGTCCAACAAATAAACATATTTTGCTCTGAGATACTAAAAAAGGTTAAACTTTTTTCATATCTGTTTCTTGGAGTACACAAAAAATTTTAGGGTTTCAGCCCCTCACTTGAAACTCAGTATATCCGATAAGGGACTGCGGTGTGATGATTGATTTTAATGGGTGCTTCGACTCATTTGAGTACTTTTTTTAGTCAAAATAAAAGTTGGAACCTCTTTGAAGTGTTTATAAGTGACATTATGACAAGTTGTGTTTTTTTTAAAGCATACCAATGTTTGTTTGTGTTGAAATGTGTCATTTTAGTAGAGACGATCTCTGGGGTAATCTGGATACCACTCAAATTGTTGCAGATAATAAGAATACTGTAATATAAGAAATGGTGACATTTTAAGTGCTAGCATTTTTGTGCTAGTTTAGCTTTTAAGTCAAGGTCAAAGTCAAAAATATTTTTTTCATTTACATCACAAAGATCACTTGGAAACGTCAATTTTACTGCCTGTTCCTCCAGCGCGACCAAGCCAGGTTGTTATTTTTTTATAAAATGCAATAAATAATTGCTAATTGCTAGTTTTAATTGTACTCAAAACTTTTTGTCTGTAGTTATTTTTTTTTACTATTTTTGGAGTACAATGTGTAAAAAGATGAGAAATAATTTTTCTCGTTTTTTTATCACGTGTCATTATTCAATTTTCTCTACCTTGTTCGTGAGAAAGTTCCTTCTGATAAACATAGCTACGTTTATGTACTGACGTGAATAAATTCTAATTGAGCTAATGAAGGAGGTATTTCTTAATTAGTAGTGTTTCGAGCCATACGAACTACTGTACCGAAACGGGTTAATTACGACCGATAACTCTTTAATTAAGCCTAATAACAGAGTATTTGCATTCAACCTAATTAGGGAGTGGTCGATATAGCTTCTATTTTTGACGAAAGTTAAATTATGACTTCAGGTGTTAATGAGCTAGTGGGTTAACCAATTTGTGCAGCTGACTGTACAGAATTGAAAAGTATTATAAATGTGTGTAGTGTGACTGTACATAATCAGTGAAATTACAAACTATTCATCCGTTATGTCTAAGGATCGACAAAGTGCGATACCTCAAAGTGCAAGCCTTGGTGGCGCAGTGGGTAAGTAGCTGGTGTACAATAAAGTGTTTTCATTCATTCATTCACTCCCTGCGTTGCTGGTTAAAATCAAAACATTCACTCCTCGAATGTATATCAACAAAATATGAAAAGGCACGTTTGTCATTACCCTCGTACGTCAACAGACGTCACTGTCACGCCACTAGAAGGTACCCGGGTTATCTGCGTGTGCGCAGGATACTCTAATGAGTCGAGGTCAAGATTACTTTCTAACTATCGTCTCTCTATGAACCTTGTTGATGAATGTTGCCTAGAACAAGGAACGCAATGAGCCGTGTTTGGGTTAAATTGTTGAATGAATGAATAAATGAAAATACTTCAAGGAACACATGAAAATAAACAAATTAAACAGAAACTTTATAAAATTAGAAGTGCAATGAGCGGACTTATCGCTTAAAACAATATCTACCAGACAACCTTTGGTTGGAAAGGATTCTATATTATTGCACACTTAGGTTATTTACGTAGTTAGTAACCAGCCTTGTATATTCCTTTTTTTTTTATTTCTTACTTTGGTCTCGGAGGAACAGGCAGTAAAATTGACATTTCAAAGTGATCCCGGACTTTGGTAGTAAAATTGACGTTTCAAAGTGATCCTTGTGATTTTAATGAATTTTGACTTTGACCTTGTTCAAAGTCAACAGAGTAAAGTAAAATCTTCGTTTTGTTCGTTTGAACAAAATCCTTGATTGATACACGGGGTACGTATTTTCTTACTTAAGAAAAACACTAAAATAATCACTCTATAAGTAAGTAGCAGCTTAGTAGGAACTTAACATTTTTCATCACCTACGTGTCAAATTTTATCAGCCCCACACTAGGATTCCAAGAAAAACACGAACCAAGTATAATTTTTGAACGTGTTTCTGACTACTCATATCATCATAGATTTGAGTACTAAACATGGATCTACTGGTCTTCATCAAAGGGATCGCAGTCGAATGTGTAGATATGTTTACTTTTAGGTAAGATATATCCGTTAACCAATTAAAGCCAATTACTTACATAAATAAAATAATTAATTGTTCATGCGTAATCTTTAAGATAAATTATTAACGAAACTATCCACTTATCTGTTACTGTTTTGTAAACAAATTTATCTCCACTGGCGTAGATGCCTACGTCATATTAATAATTTATCATCACTTAACACCCACCCAGTCAAGAGAAATCTTATAAGAAAACTAAAAAAAAAAACAAAATGCAGGTCATTTTTATTTTTCCGAACATCTCTCTAAAATGATTACGTGGGTAGTTATTTTTTTAACTCAAATAACATCAGATCATTAGTGTTGAATCGTTCAGAGATATTTATCCTACGTTATAATGTAGAGTCCAAATAAAAACAAGTTTAAAACCTTTGTTTTTTTATGATATAGATTAAGATATAGGAACAAATATTTTTAAGTACCTAATTAAGTCACCGAACGGATAAGATGCAACAGGAAACAAGCTTGTTAAATTGGATTCAATTTAACAAGCTTATTACTAGCGTTAAACCGTTTAAATTGGCATAGCGAATGGGAAGATTCATTGCCTGTGGCAGTGAGTGGAGTAAAGGATGTTCTTCAGTTTATATCTACAACTGAACTAAATGCGAACAGCGCACAAATAGCGGAAGGAGAGCGTCGCGATCACTAGTGGTTAAGACTCTCGGAATGAATCGAAACTTAGTCATACGGAATAACTGTTGTTCTTGAAACAGAACACATTGCTGTTTTTGGCAACAGATATGTAGTTTCAAAATTATAAGTTTTATAAGTTTGAAGGTTCTTTATCGCATTTTTTTATTATTTTCCTGATGTTTCGGCTGTATTGCAACATCCGTGGTCACGAGATGACTGGAGTACACGAAACTATCGTCGAGAAATCAAAAAAACTTATGATTATGTTATCTAATCGCGAAAGTTTGAAAGATAGTTTCAGATTCGGAATTTGTACTGAAGATATTTGTTAATTTGTCGCACGGCATGAATCGAACCCACCTCACCTGGCGCGCCCGCATGTTTGCCAATTTATGCGGTAAAAATACCAAAATTATGGAAGACATATACATAACTGATTGAATCAGTCTCCTCGCTGCAACGATGTCTCGCAAAAATAACACAATTAGCTGTAATGCAACTAATAAGCGCTGCACATGCCAAAATGCAACATGGCAACACTGGCTAGGAACCGTCCCTCAATTAGCTAAGTAACGAGGAAGCGGCAATGAAAAACATAAACCCAGCAAACAACCTAATTAGATACTGGTGACCTTCGATGGTAGGGTTACCCCACGTTAAAACAATAATAATTAAATATTAGTGTACAAACATTTTTCCTAGACATAGTTTCAGCGATGAGATTAAAGGTTAATACATTTCCTTTGACCACCACCGCCTCTATCTGAATTGAGGCCCGATCTCAATTCAATAATAATTTAAAAAAATTCTGGACATTTTTCACACATCATCATCTAGCCCTAAACTAAGCAGACCTTGTGTTATGAGAACACAGAGCTTGTGTGACTAAATATATAATACTAACAATTTTTTAAAATCCTATATTTAAAAAAAAAGTAATAAACATATTATAAACGCTAAAGTTTGTGAGGATGGATGTTTGTTACTCTTTCACGCAAAAACTACAGAACGAATTTTGATGAAACTTTACAGTATTATAGCTTATACATCAGAATAACACATAGGGTACTTTTTATCCGGGTACAACACGAGCGAAGCCGTAGGCAGAAGCTAGTACATACATATTATAGATAGAAAACACTCGGACCTGAAACAAATATTAGCAGATCATACAAACAATTGTCCCGCAGCGGGAATTGAACCGGCAAAACAAAAGCCTACCCTCAATGAGTCCACAACGAACATCCGCAATAGATGCATCGACATCGGTTCCAACATAGCGTCGCTCGGTTCGTGGTCGTTATTCGCGTACCTTGATTCCAGTTCTCTGTTCTGCAAGCTGTATTATAGTCGGGCCATTGACACTTAACCTTGATAATTATTCTAAATTACTCGGCTTTATTCTAAATTACCTCTATATTAGCAAATAGATAAACACCTGTAAAAGGATGCGACATTGGCCTCGATTCTGTAGTACACTGACTAAACTAAATTTAAACTGTTGCTCTCTTTTACTGATAGTATACGCAAGAAAGAGATAGCAAGAATTTTAGTGCTGTGTGCTGCTGTCAAATCAGTTTACGTGCCGCTTTTCTTCGTGTTTATAGTCAACATGTTTTGAAATCACGACTAAATTTGTATGGAAAACTTAAATCTGACTAATTTAACAGCACTAAAATTGTAGCTATCTCCTTCTTGCTTGCACTATCAGTAAAAGTGAGCGATAGTTTAAATTTCTCTCTCGGAATGAGTCGAAACTAAGCCGGTGCCTTCACCGATAGTGCAGTACGTGAAAATTCCCGTTTTTACAATATGAATAGTCAAGTTCATGATAGTTTTTTGGGATAAAATATATTTACCCATAATAAGTCTCTCAAAATTGATAAGATTTTATTTAGTTTAGTTGGTGTACTACAGAATCGAGGCCATTATGACATTATGGTAGAACTTCACTTACAGGTAAGTTCGTTTAACCATTAATTATGAAGTTAAATTATTTTTTGTAACAAGCACTGCGATTATTTGTTTGATGTGGAAGGCATCGTTAAATTCGCTGAAATATGAACCGGGTTCAAAAAAAGCACCAATCAATTTTCAGTTTAAAATTAAATCATCAAAACTCCATAGATTCTACTGACAGGTTGGTATCAAAACAAATTGGATTTGCAAATTAATCCGTTTGGATGTTTGCTACACGGTTTTATAAATATTTTTTGACAATTAGTGATATGTGGCCATTATGCGGCAATATTCATAACTTTAATAGGATTATGGTTTTGAAATACGTACCGTTTTAAATCCATAATCCTACTTCAACTATAATAAAGATCTGATACGACCTGAAATTGTTCAATATATTTATATTTTTTAATATATCTATATTTTTTATTGTAGTGCACGACGCGACGCGGAGGGAGAAAGTCGCGATCACTCACCCTGATGAAGACTCTCGGAATGAGTCGAAACTAAGTCGGTGCCTTCACCGATAGTGCAGTACGTGAAAATTCCCGTTTTTACAATATGAATAGTCAAGTTCACGATAGTTTTTGAAATAAAATATATTTACCCATAATAAGTCTCTCAAAATTGATAAGATTTTATGTCGATGATGTTAACCCGTAAATAGGCTTCATGTAAATTTATCTATCCCCAATAATATTAAAAGAATCAAAAAACAAATTATAAAAAAAATCTATCGTTAGGTAACCCGTAAAAAAAATCCCGTAAAATCATTATTTTTTTTACTAAAAAAATATACGAATATCGCCTTTTTGGTGATAGTTAACCCCTAAATAGGCCTGTATTTATATTTATAGTCAGCATAAATATAAATGCAAAACGCGGGCTTTTTTGGACGTGCCTGACTACCCCTTACTTGGTAACCTCGAAGATCTACGTATGAATCTTAGGATGTCCAACATGTCTCACAGTATATATATATAAAGTAAGTATATTAAATCTACATGTATCAAATGTCACAGCTGGTAACCCTACCAGAGTCGACATCCGTTTCTCTAGCTATTTTTTTTAATATAAAGAAAAATTATACAAATATCGAAATTCTGGTCATTTTTTTCATAAAAGTATACACAGCTCGGTATTCTGATGATAGTTAACCCGTTAATAGACCTGTATTTTTATTTAACCCTTTTCTTTAAAATTCAGTTCGTTTTTTATTACCTACTTGATTTTTTTTATAAAAGAAGGTATCTTTCAGAAGTTCATACCGTGTGTCACAGCTATATCAATATTCTGATATTTTTTTCATAAAAAATATACACAGCTCGGTATTCTGATGATAGTTAACCCGTTGATAGACCTGTATTTTTAATTTATCCCCTTTTCTTTATTTTTTTTATTACTTACTTCAAAAATTATATAAGTGAAGGTATCTTTTAGAAGGTGGTATCGTGTGCCACAGCTATATCGATATTCTGGTATTTTTTCATAAAAAGTATACACAGCTCGGTATTCTGATGATAGTTAAGCCGTTGATAGACCTGTATTTTTAATTTATCCCCTTTTCTTTATTTTTTTTATTACTTACTTCAAAAATTACTATATAAGTGAAGGTATCTTTTAGAAGGTGGTATCGTGTGCCACAGCTATATCGATATTCTGGTATTTTTTCATAAAAAGTATACACAGCTCGGTATTCTGATGATAGTTAACCGTTAGTAGACCTGTACTTTTATTTATTCCCTTTTTTTAATTTATTAGTTTTTAATACCTGTTTAAAAATTGTATAAAAGAAGGTATCTTTTAGAAGGTCGTATCGTGTGTCACAGCTGCTGGTAGCCCTACCAGCGGCGACATCCGTTTCTCTGGCTAATTTGTTTTTAGTATGAAGAGCGCTGCAGCCAATTAGTACGGTGCCCGCGTCCTCACTAATGACAACCCCTGCACATGTCACTTTCATTATTTTAACGAAACAAATAGAATAAACAAGGTCTGCACCGCAATGTCATGATTACAGGTTTTACTTAATTAAGGGCCTTCTTCCGAGTTCAAATGTTTAAAAACAAAATTATCCTACTACTATAATAAACGCGAAAATTTGTGAGGATGGATGTTTATTGCTCTTTTAATGCAAAAACTACTAAACGAATTTTAATGAAAGTTTACAATAATGAAACTTTACATCAGAATAACACATAGAGGCTACTTTTTATCCGGGGGCAGAAGCTGTTTTACAATGAAATCCAATTTCAAGGCTTGGGTTAAGAGTATTATGATCGTATTCTTTATTATTTATTTTACTGACAAATAAACACTTAAAAAAGGCAGAATGATATGAACAAAGGCGGGCTTTATCCAAAAAATATTTTTTATTTGATTCAGTGTTTATCAAAAACGTCGGAAGTCTATAAGAGCAATGAAACCAACATCGGTTATTAAAAACTCATCATCATCATCATCATCAGCCTATATTAGTCCACTGCTGGACATAGGCCTCCCCTAATGAGCGCCATAGCGCCCTGTCTTCAGCTTGTCGCATCCAGCATCTGCCTGCAGTCTTTCGCAGATCGTCATCCCACCTGGCCGGAGGGCGTCCTACACTACGTTTGCCGAGTCGCGGTCTCCACTCAAGAACACGTTTACCCCAGCGGTTGTCGGTTCTTCGCGAGATATGACCGGCCCACTACCACTTCAGCTTGCTAATTCGTTGAGCTATGTCGATAACTTTGGTTCTCTGACGGATGTATTCGTTACGAATCCTATCCTTCAGAGAGACTCCGAGCATAGCTCTTTCCATAGCTCGCTGAGCGACTTTGAACTGGTGGACCAGCCCTAGTCTTCTCGCCATCCATACCGCAAGCATTGCGGTATGGATGACGAGAAGACTCCACGTAGTTTTCCAAACGCTGCCCAGCCTAGCCGGATCCTCCTCTTGGCCTCCTTCTCGAAATTGTTTTTACCCAACTGCAGAATCTGCCCAAGGTAAGTATATTCGGAAACAATTTCGAGAAGGTGGCCATGTACAACCACCAGTCTTGGAACAATGTGGCCATTGATCATGACTTTGGTTTTATCCAAATTCATGCCAAGGCCGATACATCGGGAGGCTGAAGCTAGGCCGTCCAGCATCCGGTTCAGCTCCTCCTATTAAAAACTACAGAGAAACAAAAGATAAAAATATATTTGGTGCGAAATTATCACCTAAATTACATACTCATCAACTCACACCTGTTTTCTAAAAGGGTTGCTACGATCCTGACATACCTCTTTTGCTTCATTTACTCTCACCATATTCTTCATGCATGCTCGTCTGTTTAGGGTACTCCTGACCTGGCCTTCCTCTAGAACGTCTCCAGTTTGGTCAACTCTTCAAACTGTCCTATTTACGCTCGCCTCGTAAACATTTTTGGTCAGTCTCTTTTCGACCATCCTTTTTACATGCCCAAACCACCTTAGCATAAATTTATCTACTCTAGTCACTTAATTTTCCTTTACTCCATAAATCTCTCTTATTATATCTCTTAAAGTCAAACCACACATATTTTTTAAAGCTCTGCTGCATTTATTTCTACTTTCATGTTTATTTTGCCATACCCAACTTTCACTGTCGACACTATCAAATTTCACCCTCTCATTATAATTTTCATAGTTCCCATCTCTCATATGCAATGCCCCCTATATACACTAACTCTTTTACCCACTTTCTCCATCAATCAGAATATTACATGCAATCATACATTCATCCTTTTCAAAAACCTTATTTTCGGTTATTTTCCTTTAAAGCTTCATACATTATAGGTGCCATCTCCTGTTACTCATATTTCTTTCTTTCTCTTTTATGTGACGGAAACAGAGACGGAAGTAATTTTTGTTTTCTCTACCGAGGACAAAACGGTCATCATTCTCAAGCAAAGCTTGCTGATTATCAGCGTAGAGAAGTCATAGACTAGTAACCCATTCAATCTCAAACTAAATTCACTCCGAAATTAGGTTATAAAAGGTTTTTTTACTTCGCACAATTTTATATGGCATCATTATGGGTTTTTATGCATATTCTTATATATCCGTTTCTTAAAATTTTAAAATGTTTAAGCACTAGCAACTGCCAATGGTTGCGCCCGCGTGGGTACCTACATAAAAAGTGGCCGATGAAAAGTAACTCTTTCATCGGCCACTTTTTATGTTGACTTACGTTGCCAAATTAGTCTTCACGTAAAGCCCTTTTATTTTAACGGGATAATATATAGGCTATGTCCACTCTGAAGGTACATTTTAGATGTGTGAATTTTTGAAATCAGAAAAGTAATTTTGGAGAATACCTACTATTTACATCGAAACTTACAAACTCTTTATATATAGTGTGTATGTGATTTATTTTTGTAAATTTTAAGAACGATTCCCTCTCATTTGTGACGACCCTAGTAGCGCGCACATGTCACTTCAATTATTTTCAACACAAATTGAATTAAAAATGACTTATGACATCGTTGGTTATTTCGGACCATAAGACCACAATCTTCTTATAACGAGCAGGTCGATGTTTATTAGTTTGTCTTAAGTTACTTTGTGTGGATAGGTATTGCTGTGTTATAATAATCTCTTTATTTTGCTTATCTATCCTGGGCGCTTAAATCAGGTTATGGGCCCAGATGCTTTTTTAACTAATCTAATTGGATACTTAATTAATTTGTGCGCTCTGCTAAAATATTATTTAGCAAAATGACGCCGGTTAGACCAATCAGCTGATTAATGCGCGACACCCATCAGGCTACTAATTAGCCCAAACTAATTACCTAATTGAAATGCATTATCTCGCGGCACTTCAATATTACGACACATATAAACACAATATGACAACTTCGATTGGTACCTATTTATATAAAAACATATTATTAACTTTATAATAATATTAAAAAACTCAGAGAATATAATAAATACGTTTTAACTCTTGTTTATTTTTCATAACCTACATTAATTTACTTCATCTAAAAACAAATGTTTACAAACATTTTTTTAGGTTATGACACTCCCAGTTACTATTACGTACTAAACAGGGGTTAAAACGAAATAGGTGTGTGACTGTTAGACGTTTTTTAATGCATAAAGATCCATTTTACTTCCGTACCACACACAAATATAAAAAAAGTAAGAAAAAATTTGAGACTGCTAATTTGATATTTAAAAAGATGTTCAACAGCTGAATAATGCCGAAACAAGGGTTTCTTATACTAGGTAACCATAAAAAACCAACAGAGCTATTCAAATGTCTAGCAAGATATTTGCAAAAGAGTCCAGACAGAATCCTCGTGTTATTGCCCTAGCTACCCACGTAGGTACACCGTTCTAGAAATATATTATTAAAGGTATTCTAAAAGGTGCGGAACACTCCTGTCTCAAAAGCCAATTAGAATCCGCGTACTTGTTATTCCTAATTAGCAAGCGGTTCATTAGTACGGCAATGGCTCATTCGTTTTAATTATAAACAGTGGCTTCTTGTAATTGCCGCTATGGACAGCACTTTATAAGAACTATCTCGGTCCTAATTACGGCGTCTTGCTATCCACGATTGTTCTGCAATTTTTATCTGCAGATTCTTTGTTGCTTTGGAATTTTTCTACTTCGCGTTTTATATTAATTAATCCTTCTTTAATTAGGTAGGTTGCCTACCCTTCACTTCTTTTTTATGGTGACTGACTGTATTCCACATTTTATTACCAGTGTTCATATTGTAAAAACGGGAATTTTCACGTACTGCACTATCTTCTTTCCGAAACGTTGCGCTGTGCGGACGTATTTTAATGAGTTCATGTTGTTTTACCGCTATTTTGTTCTTTTGGTTGTTTTCTTTGTAAATTCTAATAATAGGGGTTTTATAATTTTCCTTTTTAAAAATTGGTTTTATTAAACATCCCTAATAATTGGTTTAGTAGTGCACGGCGCGACGCGGAAAGAGAAAGTCGCAACCACTCACCCTGATGAAGACTCTCGGAATGAGTCGAAACTTAGTCGGTGCCTTCACCGATAGTGCAGTACGTGAAAATTCCCGTTTTTACAGTATGAATAGTCAAGTTCACGATAGTTTTTGGAATAAAATTACCAGTAATGTTTTTTTACAAAATAAGGAATGAGTATATCAAGGGAACTTTGAAAATAGTACCTGGTACGGAAAAGTTGAGGAGTAATAGGTTAGGATGGTATGAGCATGTCATGAGGATGGAAGAATGTCACATTACGAGAAGAGTGTTAAATATGAATGTGGATGGAAATAAAAGCAGAGGTAGGCCAAAGAAAAGATGGATAAATTGTGTAAAGGATGACATGATTAAGAATGGATTAAGTACTGAGATGACGGCTGATAGAGGAGAGTGGAAGAAGAAAACATGTTGTGCCGACCACACGTAATGTGAGATGAGGACAAGAAGATGATGTTGTTTTTTTACGAGCTTTTAGTTTAATGATGCATCGCTGATGATCACTTATCAATATCCAACAGTATCGTGCTAATTTATGTTTTTAAAAAAGTACTAATATGCTTACGAGTTTTAAAAATAACAATTTAACTTTGACTTAGATTGCCATATGCAATACATTAATGTTTACAAGATTTTATTAATTGTTTCATAACTTCAGTCGGTTTTAGAAAGACTTGATAGGTTTTTATCATAAAAACTACAACATTATTCAATCACATTCCATCGTATGTGAGTACTATTTTTAAAAAGGTAGTTGTTTGAAGACACTTTTCCCATAAAACTCACTGCATATTCAATAAAAGTTTTCGCAAAAACACACAATCAAATTTTTTCGAAAACATTTGCCAAGAACATAGAGCGAAGTGGTAAATCATTAAAGCCCTCTTCAAACGTCACCGCATTACACTAATTGACGCAATTAGAGGGATTGACGAACGGAAATAAAAGTCAACTCACCTTCATGAAGCGCCGGCCAATTAGCCTGCTCGTAATTAGCTCACTCGTCTAGATTAGTCTTTACTCTTTACACAGCAATATCACAACACTGGGAGGAATTGTACATTTTATTCAGTTTCCCGGCACAGAAAAGTTTTTCGCGAGCGCGTGTTATGAAGGAAACGCGAGACGCTAACACGTGCGTTCAGTTACGCCGCCAGACAGCGAATGACGAAGCGAGCGGGCGGAGGCTCGCTACGGCTACGCTAGGCGGGGTGTATGCCCCATCCTTTGCTACAAAAGCTACAAAGTAGCTTTTGCCGTAGCCGACGTGTACTTACGCCCTTATGTGCGCATGGTAACACTTAACTCTGTAAGTGGGCAGATTTTCTGCGGCATTGCATTTAGGCCTAAATAATAATGTTACACTGACTTAGTTAATGATTTAACTAATTTTATAGAGGTTTTATACGGTATTAAAATACAAAGTAGAATACATGTTTTTAAATGAGTGCAATGGTATAAATTATGTTTTGTTTAAAACTAATAGCTAAAATTTTTACTACTATCAAAAATACTTAGCTTTAGGTTTCGTTAAATGAAAAACAACTATTTCTCATTCAGTTTATACATTTTTACAGAAGCTTCTGAGTATTTTTAATGTGATTACAATGGAAAAGTGCTTTCTTTTTAATATTTTTTGCATAAGAAAGCAGAATCCATTCGTCATTGATAAAACAGGCTGGTGGCATCTCATTTATTGCAACTTGCAACCCCTTGCCGACGGACCGTTCCGGAAACCCAACATTGTCTCAACTAGATTTTATCCAACTTGCATAAATACTTTAATATTTGTATATTTTATAGTCGCAAGCGATAACTAATATACATACTTTTTTTTCAAATTAATGAGCATTTAACATAAAGATAAGTCAGCGAAAACTCTAAAACCATGTAACCATGAATTTGTGTCAAAATCACTTTACTTATTTGTGTATGTAATATGAAATTTAATAATGTAATATATTATCACGTTAATTTACCGTGAACATAGGCTAAATTAATACAACATAATATTATCGCGTGTGACTGTACATAGGGAAAATTAAACGTTTTCGAATTTTCTAAATATAACTACGATTCTAAACGTTTCTTGGGATTTAAATTAATAATAACGTATTAACTTTGACTTTTTACAATATTTATCTGCTCTGCCCTGTACCTATCTTCAATCTAAGACTAAAACAAATTTTGTGCTTATAAAAAAGGGAAAGTATGCTAAATTGTATTATCTTTTACAATAAAGATAATCACAAAATTGTACCTTGTAGAATTTTGAGAGTATAATCTAGTAAAAATATTTTTAGGTGATTTTCACACATATCTTGTTAGACAGTTTACAATAACCGAAGGAAAATACATCTAACCTGTACTATATCATAAACAACACACTAAATTTATTTCAATTATTAAAATAACTGTTCTTTAACAAGTAATACTTAACTAAATAACCAGTTATCTTCAAGTGCTATTCTATATATTGTCCTGTTATAATTTTTACGACGCACACTGTATAGAATCAATTAAACCAACTAAAGGGGTGTAATAAAGGATGATTTATGAGAGATGCCATAATAGTTTTTAATTATACTTCAAGAGGGTACCTGGTAATGTAGGGTGTAGGCTTAAGAAACTAGCCTATGACATGACCGAAGCCAGTTATTATTGTAAAAGCTGTACCTTCATTGAAATGTAATGAAATAGTATTTTCGAAAAATATTTACAATGTCTAATAGTTCATATTGTAAAAACGGGAATTTTCACGTACTGCACTATCGGTGAAGGCACCGACTAAGTTTCGACTCATTCCGAGAGTCTTCATCAGGGTGAGTGGTTGCGATTTTCTCCTTCCGCGTCGCGCCGTGCACTACGAATTGGAATAAAATATCTAATAGTAGTATTTGTACAATGCGGCCAGTATTTTGGGAACGCTTCCGTCTGGTAGTGATCTGGATCAGTTGAGCTATCTATAGATCGTTTGTAACGGTCTTTAGGTGGCTAGCTGTTTCATCTGTATTTTTTGTATATACCTACTTGTAAATAGTTGTATGAATAAATATAGTAGTTATAGTTTTACATATTTCACCGAACACATTGGTATTATTTTTTTTAACTAAGTTTTACCCTATATCAATTTAATCTCACTACTAATATAAACGCGAAAGTTTGTGAGGATGGATGTTTGTTGATAAAACTTTACAGTACAGCTTATACATCAAAATAGGCTTCTTTTTTTCCGCGTACCAAACGGGCAAAGCCGTAGGCAGAAGCTAGTTTAATTATAATTTTAACTTACACAGCCTGATCAACTTGTCCTACTTATTGTAATTAACATGTTATATTTTCAAATAAAATTATTAGGTACTTATATTAAGAAATTCGTTAACACCATATTATGGTGCTTAGCCTTTTTTATTTTTTCATATAGAGTTTTAGGCTCTAGAAAAAATAGTTTTGTCTGAGTTTCTTATACATCTACTATACGTAACGTGCTCTGTTAATAAATTCGATTAATCCATAAAAAACTTAGCTGCTTCTAGAATGTATTGTTTAGGTAATGTCAACAACTAAAGTTTCCGAAAGATTACACGACTCCCACGGAGGTATCCCAAGAAAAAATCTTGCAAAACATATTAGGTATTTAGCGGAGTAACAAGATGTTTGTAGAAAAATTATTGATATTATTTTAATAGGTCCATCCAGAAATCATCCTTGCAAAGGGCAGAAATTTTGGACATAGCTAAGCCTGGTAAATGAGTCTCTTTCATTTTATTGCCATTGTGACAAAGTTTCCAAAAGGAATACTTAGGTTGAAAGTGTTCCATTTTTACACTTTGCCAAGACTGTATGAAGGGACATAATAACATAACTAACTTTTAGTACACTGTTTATACCGCAAACTTATAAGTAAATTATTACATACTAATAAAAGTAGCATATGACCGTCTCCAGGCTTCAAACTATGTCCACCAACTTTTTAATGAATCGAACCAAGGATTACAATTTATACAAATTTTAGAACTCAATTGCATACCACCCACAAAGGGTAGTTTTGAAAAAATAAAAGATACGTGTTTCATTATTTATTCTAAAGTTTATATGTACCGAATTTTGAGTGAATAAAACCAAGGTATATTTTTTTCCATAGAAACTTTACCACCCTGTTGAACCCCCTTAGGGGTTGATTTTCGAAAATAAGATTAGTATATGTGTTATTTCAGTACCTAAACTATCTACATTCCAAATTTCATCAAAGCCGGTTTAGTAGTTACGGAGATACGTGGTAACAAACATTCACACATACAGACTTTCGCATTTATTATATTAGTCGGAAGTAGGATTAAACTAAATTATTTTAAACAAATTACAACTGATTTATTAGATCTTTTATCGTCCAATCAAACTTCTATCAAAATAGGCTTGTTCCACACTTGTCTTGAATGCAGTTAATTTACGCGATAAACAAATCTGAACGAACGGTGCTCATTGTGCCAATTTGGACCCATTCAAAATACACCCTTATACAACTAGTGTTGGACTGGCAACCCTTTTTTCTTATATTATTATATTGATGAAAGCGCTAAGTTACCTACTCTATTATTATGACACGTTTTTTAATAGTTATGGGTATAACTGATGGGTACACTGATGGGTATAATAGGGCCCAGAGATTTATAACCGTCTTCACAATATCATCCGACCTTCCTGGTGATACATAACACATACTAACAGGGACATAACAAGCTTTTTTTCATGAAAATAACATAAAATGTGACTGATTGACAGATTGTACTGTATAACTATAAAGCTTTCCATGTACATGGAGCCTCGGCGCTTAGCCAAAACATCCCGCGTACCAAGTAAGTCGTGGTTTGCTAATGTTTGGTTTGCTAAAGTTTATATCTATAGGATATTATCAAACAAATATACTTTATAACACTTCCACTCCCGTTATGAACATAAACACAAAATGTATCAAATCGTATTCTTATTCATTAATTTACTTTGGTACCTACCACTTAAACGCGTAATTTCAAATCTTGATTTTTTTAATTGACGGTCGTTTATTGACACTAATAAGTAGATAAATCGATTACATCATAAAAACTCACTTTAAAAATAATTAAGTATCTGCCTCATTACTGTGCTTCAAAACAAACCCATGATATAACACAGAGATAACATTTGAACATGAACCGTCAATTAGGTATTGGACGTCAAAGTAACATGATATTTCCATGTCGATACGAGTTATCGATAAATCATGCGTACATCACTAGCTTGTGATCCTGTTGACACAGATTAAATTATATGTAGTATCTTACAAAAGGTTCACTCACACGACGTTATGAGTTAATCTGAGACATGCACGCAAGCGTTTTTGTAACTTATAATCAAAGTAAAAGCAGACTTTGACGGAAATAGTCTGTTAGTGCCGGCCAAATTATTATATTTTTAAACTCACTTCTAAATATGTTATGGTGTCCCAGAATATGTACTTAGATAAGCTACCCCGAAAGTGGATACACGTAATATGCAGGTACCAATTCTTATTCCACTAATTATTATAAGTTTAACGGGTCTTTATCGCGTTTACCTTTTTTATTATTTTCCCGGTAAAGACCCGTTAAACTTATAATACCTCTAATTATGTTATCTAATCGCGAAAGTTTGAAAAATACTTATTCCACTACTTTTGGAAATTAATATATATTCATTGAACAAATCATCAGCAGGGTGATCACACTAATTTCCCATGGCTGGTATCATCGGATGGAATGAATCGTATCACGCTAATTTGTAAGCCATTAAAATGAGGAACTAGTGTCAAAATTGATTGCCATCTCGATAGCCATGAGTTATTGTGATCGCTGTTCTCATCAAGTATGTTAGATAGATTGACATACTTGATGAGAACAGACAAGGGAAATCCTACTTGGATTGAATTTTAGTCGATTAAGCTGTTTATGGTACATATTATGACATTTTTAATTCAAACGTTCTGAGGGCATAAGTTCTGACATTTTATAATATTTTCTCTATAAAATTATTAATAATTACTAGAAATGATTCTAGTATTTAAATTTATGCACAATCTACTTATTGACAACTGTAGACCATTTGAATGGTAGAATACAATAAGGGCCTATAAAAATTGTAGCATCATGTATAAGCTGACCCTTGCAAATAAATCTTCTGATTTCTATTGTGGGGTAAGGACTATGTATATTTGTCTGTTGGGTGTTCTTTTTATTTTAATTATAAAACATTGATGGCCGATTCGAAGTGATACAGCTGGGACTTGTGTCTTGGGGGTGGCCTGTATTGACGCATTTATTTCTATACGCATTCATAAATTTATTGCCGTAACTGGAGATGTAGAGCATCACAAATCATGCTGGATTAGCGAGATTTCAACACGGTTTGTATATTCAGGAGCATTGTATTACTTAAAAAAAATGTAGATATAAATTGGGAAAAGTAGTCTGCAGTTACTAAAATCCTGTCCGATATTAATGGCGTATTATCTATTAATAACCCTGTCTGATCAGATAAAAGCATATGATCCTACTTCAATAAGACCTGAGTTATTAATAAGTGAAAAAATAATAATATCATTTATTTCGGGCAACATGAATAACATAAAACAATTATTGATTTATTTATAGGTCTAGCACATACATACATACATGTAATATGTACATGATGTTGATTACACAATTATGGGGATAGGTATGTAGACGTTTCATCAAATTCTTATAACTTCTGTTCAGTTCTCATTATAAGTAGGCATAATACATATTCGTTTATTATAATATTCGTCCCAACATCATATTTCTCGTTCATAGAGTAATCAAATTTGTTTTTATGTTGTGCGATTTTTTTTTTCATATCATTTCTTTTTCATTTCTTTACGCGTATCCTTGAGATGAATTTAAAGTATTCATAGTTTCTTTCAACGCTTTCAAGTCATGCATAAAATCTCTCCTAATCAGCAAAACCAGTTCCATTTATGCGTTCACTATTTCACATCACCCTTCATCATGTGGCCTTTATTTTACATCACCCTTTGTAATGTGGCTTCTTTGAATCATTGTTTATTGATTCGCTACGTCCCGTTTACGGTACTTTAACACGTAAAGAAATTCAACTATTGTATGAAAACGACCTCGCTACCGAATCTATGGCACCTAGTTAGTAATTAGGAGCCAAGCTTTAGCAAAAAGATAATCATAATTCTCGAATAGAAACCGTGTTGGTCTGGTTGGCGGTATTCTTTTGATCTAGACCAATGGTTATGCGGAAACCAGCCGTAGAACCAAAAGTATGGAGACATGTTTGAAAGTTTAGTGTTCCAAAAAGCGGCGATGGGCTTACACTCGCATGTGGAATGCGAACAACTTGCAAAACGCGGGCATGTACCAAATATTATGTTGAGACGTGGTAGGTAGTAGTCGGAGCTGCTACCAACTTCGTCTCCTCAAAGATCTAAATCAGTTTCATTAACACATGCTCAAAATGGTGGAGGAAAACATATTGGGGAAACCGACATGCCGTAAAACCAAAAGTTTAAAGGCATGTTTGAAAGTTTAGTGTGCCAAAAAGCGGCGATGAGCTTACACTCGCATGTGGAATGCGAACAACTTGCAAAACGCGGGTAATATATTATACCAAATTAATGTTAAGACGTGCCGACTACTTCCAACTTCGTCTTGTCAAAGAATTACGCACTGAGGATGTCTATCATGGGCGATGCCCGGTGTTGCAGATGTCAGTATGGTAATCTTTTTTCCCCAATTAGCATTAAAAACACGATAGATATCAACTTCCTGACTTAAATCAGCTGTTGGTTATAAAAAAGGGAAACACTTTTAAAATCCTTATTTATACATCGGATTTAAAAACTCGCGATTATCGATCGTGTAAAAAGAATCACGGCGTTTCCGTTTCCATTGAATTCGACTTGAGCCAATTAATCACTCTTATCAGGTTGTCTTGAGTTTTTCAAGCAGGGGTTCCACCGGCCATTCATTGAGGCGTTGTCGGGGTAAACGGGACTATTGTGGCCGATCTGGGCCTTTGTTGCGGCCCATTGTCCGGAAACTGACGCGTTCAGAAACTGACGATTAGTCTTGCTTCGGATTCGAGACGTGGCGGTTATACTAAATGTCTATTGTGAAATCCACAGTACTCTGTTCTATGGTGAAATCTTGGAGTCGAAAGTCGATGAAAGTCACTGCAATTGAAGTTAGAAAGTTAAATATCTGTAGAAGTTCAAAAGCGAATTCTCAAACGCAAACCATGATGGTTTGCGTCATTAAAAACAAACTACAAAAGAAATAATTCTTCAACCCTTAACTTTGCAAGAATGTTGAAATAATGAAAGCAAATAAGGAACAGTCTTAACGGGCATCGCTACCCCCAACCCCGCTTAGTAACTCTTAGTGAAGAAAACAGTGAAACTGGAATTTATGTAAATTAAACGGAACAAGAGCGAAAAAGCTAGCTCAGTACAATCATGTCACTCCTACTATTTTCTATATCTGTGATAGATAGCTCTTCATCTGAAAAGGTAGAACAGGGGAATCTACAAGATGACAAACTATGACTCTGAATCGCATTTTATGATAGTTAACAGTCAATGAGGTGGTGGGCCGTAAGTATGCTTGTTTACCACCTTGATTGACTTGATAGTCAATTATGCAGCCCATAGTGGTATTTACGAGTAGGTTAGCCTCTCTGTGATTACTTTTGATTTGACTAGATGAACACATTTGATTTATGGGTTATTTTAAATAGTTCTCTCCATCCTAAGGTTTCCTGGAAGACAGTGGGCGGTCTTATCTCTTTCAGTGATAAGACCTCCCACTGTGCATTTCATTTGTTCTTTTATTAAAAATAAATAAATTAATAAATAAATAATTCTGGACAGTTTCACACAGTATCATCTAGCAGAGATGATCCCAAACTAAGCAGAGCTTGTATTATGGGAACTACAAGACTGATAAACTACTTGTATACTTTTTTTGTTAATACATACATATTATACATAGAACACCCGAGACAAATATTTGCAGATTATACAAACACTTTTCCCGCAGCGGGAATCGAACCCACAACCTCTGCACCCACTGTACCACAAAGGTCGTCAGAGGTTATGTTTCTGTAGTTTTCTTAATCTTCATACAACAACTTCGTAACGATGAGGATGTCTGAATTAAAACAAAAATATAGTCAATAATTACTGACAACAGGGAATACTGAAATTATTTTTTGGTAAGTTCATTGAAATTGCGTTCATCGAACAAAAGAACATTCATTTGCAAAAGTGGGAATATGCCTAATGTATTTTTTATATCTACATCTGACTACTGAGACTATATTTTGTAACTCTACCACAAGTATGGATGCGAGAATATCCATCATGAGAAATAGAGCATGATTTTTTTTTAACGGAAGAAGTGAGCTATCTGCTCTCTATAACACTCGTAACCGGAGGTATGTTTGCGTTCTGTGCTAACGACTACTCAAGTAAACTGATTCGGGATCACGTGATGTGTTCAAACACCGCGCAGGTCTCCAATTCTCCATACATAAAAACAGTTAGCAATTTCAATTTTGTGGACTTGTTCGGAGTTGATAAAACAGTTAGTTCTGAAAAGTTACAAAAATCGATTTACAGTGTTGTAATTTAACCGACGATATGTGTTTTGTAGGTATTTACATGTTTTTAGTTTGACACACGTGATCAGCCTACTTTAACGCATTACTGGGTATAGGCCTCCTTTCTAGCACGCCACTCTTTCCGGTCCTACGCTAATCAAACCCAGGTTCCCACGCCTTTATAATATCGTCCATCCACCTGGCTACTGCCTGATCTATGATCCTCGAGTAAATCTTATTAACAAAAAAAAACATAATTTAACATAGTCGGTGAACAAAATGAGAAACAAGTCAATATAACGCAGGTAATGGAATGCAGAACATTACCCCCGCTCAAACTTCTCGCTTATTTCAATATTATTTGCTCGAGATCCGACAACACGGCGTAGAATTTAAAGGATTTATATTAAAAACAAACGTTAATATTATTTTATAATGAAATCCTTCCCACGGCTGAAGCATATTAAAATAACAAACACTTTTATTAATAAACGAATATGTTTTTGATACTTGCTTATAAGTAGAGCAAATTGTGCACTAATAACTTTAGTGCACAATTTAAAGGCCAAAAAAAGTTGCTTTTGATTTATTTCGATATTTGAGATTTGTAAGATGTACGAGCACCAAATCATGGAATTATTTTATTTTTCAAAGCTAAGCGAATTTGAAATTTGCAATTACTTTGTATAACAGTCATATTTAGCTAAGCACCAATTCTTGAAAAATATGGATTTGTTGGATTTGAAAGTACGCTCTTAATTTGTTTTAATCGTTTTTTGAATTGAACAGGCACAACTGATATTGAGCCCTTTTGTTGCCTATCTCCAACACCGGATTCATTTTTGTTGCGTTAGGTACCTGACTGATAGGACTCGTTTTACATTATTTTTGAAGTGAATCATTTTTCATTCAAGAGAAACACCTCAAAAGGAACGACTAATCGAATAAAAATTAAAAATATATCATTCATAACTTAACTTATTTTGTCCAAGTCTAAGATAAATATCACCAAAAAAATAAGGTCACAACCATGCAATCAGCAGAACAGATTTAACATTTTCGTCAATGCAATATCGAATAACGTGATATCTACAAAAAAATAGTTTACCGACCAGCAAAGTGCACTGACCATGAACTATTTATCAATTAAATTACGATGATCGTTGCAAAATGCCACAGTTCATCGAGCATTACTTTTTATCGCCATTTTTTTACTTTTGATTGCTGGGTTAGAATAAAATTATAATTAGTATTGGATGTTACAACTTGTTATAAGATATTTTTTTGGATTCTTGGCCATAAAAGGGGATGCAATTTTTTGTATCTGCTCACTTAATAAAACATTCAATGTAGTAGGTAGAATCGTTTCAAGTTGATACTCTGCTTCACTAGTTATGAATTAAAATGTTGTCTAGAGGTATAACATTTAAATATGTTAACCTATAAAAAAATAATTAATTTGTGAAAAGCGGGGATTCGCACCCACACCTCTTGAGTCGTAGCTGAGTACTTGCCGGCCGCCCACCGAGGTCGTCACATTTTAAGTCATCTTTTTATATGAAAGTTCACCCGCTTTGTTTCAGCAACTTTGAACCTGCCCCTTCTAGTATCTAGTCTATGCTTCATAATCGTATGATCGACGGCAAGAAAGCTTCGTTAACGTATTAGTCGCAGACCACAAGTGGACTGTGGAAACCGGTAAAAAATAGTTCAAAACAAATCCAATTATACTTTTTGTCTTTTTTAACCACTGTGACCAATTTCAGAATTTTCAACGGGGATGTGAATAATGAGACGACACCCCACATGGACGCATGGGAAATGTAAACACTAGGGTCCACCCATTATAGAGATACCAATAATCCTCATCCCTAATTTGTTAACGAATAGTGAACGCTATTACAGGGTGTCTCGGAACATGTGTGTTATCTTGAAAGAAGAAAGAAAGAAAGAAAGAAAGAAAGAAAGAAAGAAAGAAAGAAAGAAATCTTTATTTGAGCATTTAAACAAAAACATAATAAAAAATAAAAATAAAATATTAAAGTAAGATATTCTAGTTACTTATACTAATCAACACCATAATAACTACTTTACGAAAGGAAATGAATGATTCTGCTTATGACAATTTTCATCATCCTTAATCCAGCAGCTCATTGGGCCATGTGCCTGTCCTAAATAAGTATTTAAAGGACATACAGACGAATTGAGAACCTCCTCCTTTTTTGAAGTCGCTTAAAAAAGATGGTTAGACATCGGATTATGTACCATAAAAACTAGATTTTACCGAAAACAGATTTTCACAAACATTTATTTTAAATAAAATATCTGAATTTCTAAAAATCATAACGCAAAAGTAGCACTGTTTATAGAATAATCCCATTCCGGAATAGTATACTTATTCTGGGTCATCCTGTACAACTGCGTAACAGGTAAACATGTTTTTTATTGGACCCTTGTTATACTCAATTGTATGCATAATTAAATTGTAGGTACCATCCTTCCAGACGATTTTATAAAATGGCTTTAAGAAGACATATAAGTCGTTATTATGTATATGTACTACGCAAATTACGTGTCGTATCTATTAGGTTTCATTTAGATCTTAATTGAACCTAAGTACTATAGTTTTATATGAAAACCAGCTTAATTTCACCCATTAATTTTGATGGATAGAAAATACTATATTGCACACCAAATAATATTTCAGCTCAGATAAATACTACAAACTTTGACAATGTTGTGCAATGGGTGGACTTATCGCGAATAAGCGATATATCAGACCAGGTACAGCCCATTCTTCTTCTAATTGATTTTAAAGATGAAATAACTACCTAAATTCATTTCAGTAATGTATCCAAAAAAATATCACAGGAGATAAAACAGTGACCTTCCTCTTCGTACGAGAGCGTTCTATTCGCTGCGCTACTGAGTCCGGTCCCGACAACGAAAATCATTCTGCTGAATAAAATGAGTGAACTTTATTGCTAAAATTAACAGACTCTATTAAATGATTTTCAACGAAAAAGATCACACAGCACGCGAATACTATTAGGTACAATTTTTTTTTAATCTAAACGGTTAACGAAACGTCAGCAGGGGAATAGTAGAGTACGTAGTATAGTCGTAATAATATTCTAAAATGATACCAAACCACGATAATTTTAATTCTAAGGTACAAATTTAACTATAAAGAATAGGTAAGTACGCCCGTAAAACTATCAGTTTCCCTCTGAAAATAAACACAATACTTACCCACCCTAAATAGTTCATCTGTAGAAAAAAGCATTCAATCACGGCAGCCGTAATCAAAAACAACGTCCATAAAGAGAACAAATGGAAAGGTCCCGTCTTGCCCAATCGTCCATTCAGCACGCGGCCGGGCCATAAAATTAAATAAATCCGTTATTTTTCAGCGTGAGCTGGGCCCTCGGTCAATCGGCCGGCACGATAACGGCCCACATTTGTAAAGATTTTGCGGCCCACGCTGCCCACTATTCCTTGGCCGGCCATACGGTTGTGTTGGGCTTTCGAGTCTCGTAGACACGGCCATATGCACTTGAGGAAGGCTTTCCAGCCGATACACTGACGACATCATTAAGGTTACTTTAGGAGAGGCCTATGACCAGCAGTGGACTTGTTCAGTTCAGTCATAGATTATGAGACGTATTAACTCTCATATCGGCCATGCTCGGCATCAAACTTATAGACCGAGTTTCAAATATCGAAATTCGAAGATCGAAGATATACAAAAGCCGAAGACTATCCCTTTGTTTCATAATCACTCGCTAACCTCGGCAGCGTTCTAAAAGTTGCCAGCCTCTATCCTTTATTTACTGTTAGACAGCGCTAGATTTAGCGCTAGATTTGCTAAGTTAGCAAATGATTATGAAACACAGGGATTGGCTTTAGGATTATACAGATTCGATTTGAAATGGAGTTGTTCGGATCTAGCTAAATGTCATCACAATATTAAAGCAAGATAATGACTGCATGGTGGCCGAAGTGTAGCTATAGAAACGTAGGGCGTCCGGCAACGAGATGAGCAGACAACACTGTCAACTTCGTAAGTGGATGGCCGAACTAAGGAAGGTCTATTTTTACCCAGGAGTTGACAAAACCAGCCTGTTGATGACGAAACATGGCCTGAATTCTCGAATTGCGATCCCGAACAGGATGACGTGGTATAGGAAGGCCCGCCACCCGATGCACCAAACTTGAAGGTTGCGGAAAGTTGGTGGATGGAAGTGATCCAAGATCGTTCGTCATGGAAATCTTAGGGGGAAACTTACGTCTAGCAGTGAATTTTTAGAGACCTCAACAGTCTCATCAGATAATGATAATTCACAGCTGAGCTTTTGATAGTTTATAGTATCTCAATTATGTATGAGGGTGAAGCACGAGTTAAGTGCAGCAAATTGAACGCAAGGGCCTTGTTTACTTAAAAATCATGTCTAAAAGAATATCAACTCTACTTCATAAGCCGAACAGTAGCCAGTGAGGCTAAGCTGCGAATAAATGAAAATTGATTTTAAGATTGCGTTACCCCAGCGGCCGACACGTTGACAAATAATATGGTCTTAGAGTGAGTCGTATTAACACTCCTTGCAAGCTTTTGCTCGGTAAAAGTATCAAAACTTCTTGTTCACATTTTTTTATCAATTGATTTTGATCGTCATTATCGTCAACAAATCTGACGAATCCTATCAACCTATCGTACTTCCTAAGTTCGAAACCACTATAAGTAACCACTGTAATAGTTTGTAATATCTTAAACATACTTGAAACAAACCTAATTCTCTAATAACTGTATTGATGAACATCCTCCATATTTTAATACTAGCTTCTGCCCACGTCTTCACCCGCGTGGTACCCGGATAAAAAGTAGCCTATATTTTATTCTGATAAGCTTTATTACTGGAAAGTTTCATCAAAATCCGTTCAGTAGTTTTTACGTGAAAGTGTAACAAACATCCATCCTCACGAACTTTAACGTTTAATATTAGTAGGATGTACATATCTACTTAGTGCGTAGATTTTTAAGGTAGGTACGCCCAAACATTATAGTACATCATTGATAATAAAGTAATAAAAGATACTATAGCAAAAAAACAACCTGAAATAACATGCTTCTCGTTATCCTGGTACAACGCAAGTAAAGCCGTGGCTAATAAACCATAGACTGGAAAGAGAGAGAGTCGTCATTATAATGAGCTCCACCTGTGCCGTCACTCATCTGCATCACAAGCGCCCCTGATGGGAAATTAAACGCAGTTTAAGCGCTGTTTTTACAGAGCCCATTCTTTATCGTTCAAGCGGCAGTTGGCACACAACAAAACGTAATAAAAACACTTCGACAAAACATAGTGAATCCTGATTTATCAAGTTTAAAATTTGGCTTTTTGGCTTAAGCTATTTTGTACCTCATTAAAAAAATCAATCGCAACGCATCAGCAATCAGAGTTAATGTAGATCTCAATATGCGACGGTAACCGCTTTCGATTAGGTAGGCCGTATGTTTGTTTGTCTTGTCAAAATATTAGAAAAAAAAGCATGGATAAGTAATTAATCGTCATCATCTTCTTGTCCATATCCCACATTACGTGGGGTCGGCACAACATGTTTTCTTCTTCCACTCTCCTCTATCAGCCGTCATCTCAGTACTCACTCCTTTCTTAACTATGTCATCCTTCACACAATCCATCCATCTTTTCTTTGACCTACCTCTGCTTTTGTTTCCATCCACATTCATATTTAATACTCTTCTCGTAATATGACATTCTTCCCTCGTCATGACATGGAAGTAATTAATAACTAAAATTAAAAAAATAGCAGTGTATTTTAACGCAAAACTAGTCTATAGAGGCATCCACTTATTAGCTAATTGTTGGCGTACCTCTTTTGACAAAAACTTTTTTGTACACCTTCGCCTACCAGCCTAGCGGTCTATGTAGACCTACCTGATTTTCACAAACCGAGTACTAATTTACGCACAAAACGAGTTTGTATAATAATAATATTTTTTAATTATCCTGCAAACTGTACACTGACAAAGTTTTATGCAAGTCACAATATAATGGCAAAATTATTATGCGTGTTTCGCATTCTCCGCCATTCATAGATAGCCGTAACCACCCTAAAGTGCATTACGCATCCCCACCGGATATTAACCCCCAAACTCGATCACATCCCTTATTCGTTCACCATTCTTCATTCGAACCGACGATTTTTTTACTAAACAACTCATTATACACCGTATTCCCACGTATTTCATTCAATTTAGTCTCTCTTTTATTATATCCACAATTAATTTTAATCTAATGCGTTCACGCCGCATAATTTTAGCTATTCTATTTATTAAACTGAATGAACGCGCCGATCAACTTTTGGTTCTAAATATAAAAGATTTGACGCGCATCGCTCTCCTCAACTACGAATAATATTTTCTAAGGGTTTTATTTAATTTCTCTGCAAGTGGGTAGACAGTCTAAGCAAAAACTGTCTTCATTATCGGTACATAGATGCAGTAAAATAGTAACAAGCCACAGAAGCACAAGCTTTTACTGTAATTTGTAACCTTACTAACCTTAAACAAAGTCCATTTTGCCTTTTCATCATAGGATAGTTAGATTAAACAAGAGGGCGATACGTGTGTATGACATTATGAAATAAAATTGAAGAGAGGGCACTCCACACGATCTAATTAAATGATAAGTGTTATCTAAGATTAATGTCCTTATGAGATCTTCGCAGTCTAGGACTAAACGGTCATTCAGAAATTAATTAAAAGCTTAGAAGAGCGCATTTTTACCCAGAACATTTATAAAGTTAGACATATTTTTGTGAGTAAAAATATGTGAATATTTTATATTGAAAAAGCTTATAAGAACTAAGGCTATATTATATGTCATTTTCCTTGTTCGATGGAGAATGACATATAACATAGCTCCACATATAATCGTGGCACCACACTAAAGCAGAATAAACCAACCAAATCAACAAAAAAAACAACAAACTCTTGTTGCCCGATTCTTCTAGGCTTGGTCGCGCGCGAGGAAAAGGCGTAAATTTACTTCAACATTTTAAATTCACGTAGTTCTAAAGCTGACGTTTCTATATGATCCTTATGATTTCAATGAATAAAAAACTTTTGACTTTGACTTTTGGCATATAGGTGACGGTAGGTAACAACGGCACTTAATCCCAAACAAATCTGTAATTTATACCACAAATAAAGCTTATTGCGACTGTTTATTAATGTGTTAGTGATGATAAAATGCTAAATGTGGTAAATAATCCGCCTTAACCCACCAACAGCGGCGTGACTTACAAACTCGTGCTTTCTCTGTTCTCACGGCACTTAGCACTTTTAGGGTTACATCGAGAGAAAAAGCCGGCCATCTCTAAACCAACTTAAGTATAAATGAAATGAAAATTTGCAATAGCTGGGTAAAGGTTAAATGGGTTATCAAATGTTCAACAAAGTACCTAATTCATCAACATCATCATCAACCTGTAGAAATCCACTGAACATTACAATAGTCCTCCCCTAAAGAGTGCTATGACGAACGATCTTGGCCTACCACCATCCACCGAACGCAACCTTTAAGATGTCATTGGTCAGAGCTTTTGGAAATGTAAATTAATAAAAAAAACTTATTTGTTTTTGTAAACATTGTGATTGGAATAAAGAGGAGCCGGTATTTTCAGTCAAAGTCGGACGTCTCCCAACCCTAGTACCAACCAGCTATATTAATCTTTATTTATTTTGCGGTTTAATGTTCGCCCAGCGTAATGTAGCGTAATCTTTGGTTCGTATTAACACTAGGGATTTGGGGTCGAAACGACCGCGTCACGACATATCAGCATGGAATGAATGATTCCAAATTTAAGTCTTGTTTTGCATTTGAACGATTAGTTTCAAAGTTGTAGGCTAAAGTAACATAAAAAATAAATATTAAAGCTCCTACCAACGTTACCTAAGTAATCCAAAACCTTAGTTTCTGAAGTTTGATGCTTAATCAAACTTTCAGTTACTTTGATAAGGTAGGTTTAAAATAAAAGAAGAAAAAAAAATGAGCCTTTATTTCTCATAAAAAAATAATTCATTAGCATCATATTACAGCAAAAATATATGATAAAAGCTGTGATAAAAGTAAGAATGATTATAATAATTTTAGAACACTAATAATAAAATAATAATAATAAATTAAAAAAAACATTGCATGTCTCACATTAATTTTATCTAGATTAAAGTATTAAAATTTATCTGATTTAATTCTGTCTGTCGGATAATCTGTCATGTCATATCTTTTATATTTATATTCGAAGATATATTATAATAGGTAGGTAGTTAATCAATGTTCAATACTCATGTTTACAGTAGTTTTTTTTTGTCGATCAATCACATAAGTACATAGTCAGTTGACATGAGATTTGACAACAGGTTCGTTTAGCCCAAAGATCTTGAACTAGAAGTTCAGCATTTCAGGAGTTCCGACTGTCAGAGTTGAGTTCAACTTTTATCAGTAAGACACTCAGTTGCTAGTTGCTAAGCCAAAAAGCACATGCCACGGCTCAAGAGAATCGTAGAGCACAGATCAATAGTCATTAGCGCATTATGCCAAACAATAACTAAGGTCATGCGTCGCTCCGGTCGATTACGCCCGCAGATGTAGATAAGGAGTAACGAACTAGTGACGATTCTGTGCCAACGCGTGCAAATCGCACTCATACATCCACAAATTCAATACTCGATCAAGGGTTGGAAAATCGGTAGAGTTGTTCGTGGTACTGAATCAAATTAAAAGCTACCTACCCTGTTTAAGTGAATACTTAGTCCATTAGTTTGAGGAACGTTGAAGAACAAACCAACAATACAATAATTCGTATCTCTCAGATTCCACTGATTTGGTTTTACATAATGCCAAACTAGTTTTATAATATCAGTGACAAAACTAACGCACTATTCAGTCGCGATATTTGAAGTTTAATTTCGTCAAAATGATCATCATCTTCGGTAGTATAGTGGTAAGTATCCCCGCCTGTCACGCGGGAGACCGGGGTTCGATTCCCCGCCGGAGAGACTTTATTTTTGCACTCAGATTATTTGTTTCACTTTTCTCTCGGTCTTGCTACAACGATACAAGTACCCAGATAGGCCAAAAAGATTGGTGTGACGTTTATTTTTAATGTTGGCGCTTCTATGCAGGCCAGGGTCTACATTTGGCATGAAATGGCCGCACGCGCCTGCCACGCGACTTCGCCCGTGGTTTATCAGTGCATGTGACACCCGCTTGGGGTCGTAATGACCGCAATTTCCGAGTGCGCAACGCCATGCCCCATTTGAAGTGTTAGTTTTGATTAAAAAGTCGGTTAGATGGACCCTATGGAACGTGACATAGTTGATCATGCTCGATCATGGGCACAATAGATTAAACATCATACGAAAGAGTATGGGAACTTTCTAGTGGGTAGTAGGTAACTACGCATCTTATTTTCTAATCCGAATTTTAAGTCCAGGCTAGTTTACAAAATCTGGCTAGTTTACACTTTTAAACGAATTCTGTTTAAAAGTGAAAATCTTTGAGTACTTTTTGTTACCTTTTTAAAAAAGTTAAATTTGCCTTTTTTTAATCAGAAACAAAAGACAACGATTGTACCTAACTAATTAGTAGGTAGGTAGTATTACGCTACAATGCTTTCTAGAACTCAGATCGAATAAAACACCAATTTCCAATATTGTTATTATTTTTATAATTTATCTTTGTTTTGTATGTGTATGTGCTTCCTTTCGCGCCATCATTATTTTTACAGATAATATAATTATCAAGACAGATCTTCGCGAGCATATTGCTAAATTTCAATGTCATTCAGCATACTGTCAAATTCCAAATAGGTCGCTTGGTATATACCTGAGGTTTTAGGCTGCCTGCCGCCTTGCTACCGCTCACAGGCCGCTGTTTCAGAACCCGCTGTTTCAAAGGTTTCAATCTGTACGCGCGTTACATTAATTTATATATTATGTATAATAACTATACCTACCTAGATAACGTGAGTGTTATATTGTAATTACTGTGCAGTCCCTACAGTACAGCAGGTAGGTACTTAAAAAAGAAGGCCAAAGTTTATGAAATTCTGGGTGCAACACGTAAAAAATCCGAAAAAGAAATGGAAAACTCATTTATCTTGCTAGTACCTATAATAACATGAAATAAAAGCTCGTTCGGCATTTATTAACGTTCCTGCCTCGAGACAACTCAATAACCCGTGCACATACCAGCATAGCGCGCGCTCATTTGTACTGCCAACATTTTAATAAGCGCATATTTTTATGATTGTTGCAGGTTAATGAAGGGATTGGGTATTTTTCAAAGTAACGAGACGATGAACAGAGTACTGAGTGCTTTGAAACGGACTCTTGCTCTACAATTAACTAAATTCCCCACAAGTTTAGCCCTTAGTGGGGACACCTGGAATCTATTAACAAAGTAGAAAATAGGACTTGGTTTCTGTACTTAGGTATTACCAACAGTTGGTTGTTCTTCGTCTTTTCACCGATTCTTTTTTGTCACCCTGCGTAGGTCAGAACCTGGTTGGCGTATGACGGATTCGAAAAGGGCCTAGTGTAACATCTTTCGCTAGTTCAAAGTTCTGAATCAGTGTGGTAAATTTCAATGGGCATGATACAATCACGTATTTAAAGTTTCGGCTCTAGAACGTGCTTCTTTCCGCGCGATGTTTTCCTTTGCCGTTGGAGAGCAAAATAAGACACATTATTCGAGTGGAAAAATCATGGTGCATGACATGAACCTATAAGATCGAAAGTTTTAGGCACTACACCACTAGTGTTCTATGTGTTATATCTGCAGTATATCGTCACAGATATTATAATACGATACTAGTAGGTAAATGAAACCTCAGGAATAATTTGAGCACGACAATTTATCCAAAAACTGGACAAACTCATGAAACACTACGTTCACATTGCACCGCAGCAATATAGGTACTGACAACGCCCGTTTCCTCAGAATTTTAATTAAATTGTTCAACGTTCAATTGGCTATATTATATCGATTTCGATATATTCGCGATTCATTTGCAAGTTATATTTCCATAACTTACCGATTCTAAAAGAAATCGGGGTGTGCACATACGGACGATTTGGACCTCAATTCCTCCCTCAGTTTAGAGCATTTTATTCTGTTTTTAGCTGTACGTAGATAGGTTAGGTATGTACTATAAATAGAGCGAATACTGGCGATAGACCTGACGAAAATAAAAGCAGACAGGTAGTCCGTTTTTGCTTTTTGGACAAATTATTCCGTGATTTGGCTTCAGACTCCGAAAAATTTGCTCTACCAACGCTTAGATTTTAAAGAATACAATCTAACACAGGTCCAATTATACAAGTCTTTGATCGAAACGCACTTTGAAGAACGTTTGTATGAAAAGAGAAACATACTACACAAACGAAACTATTAACGGTCACACATTGAACAACAAAAACTACTGGGGAATTAAAAGTACCTACTTTGAGGGAGGCTTTTGATGTATATGTCCAGTAGTGGACTTTTATGGGCTGTTGATGTTGATTTAAAGTAAGTAGGTAAATGTTGTAACGACCGATACGCTTGTGCCAACTACCCTCAATAAAGCATTTATCCACAATAAGAAGTTTCGAAATGCTAGCAAAAACTTTAACGTTAATTATGTCAAAAAGGTTCTGGTCAAAATAAAATATTTCTATTCAATTCTGTTCTAAAACCAACATTTCCTCCTAAGAACTTCGCAGGCAAACAATTAGCAAGCGTAGTGCTCATTAAAAACAGCTAATAGATAATTAGTTGTTGAGTTGCATCGACTCGCCCACTCGTCAATGAGAGGATTTAACGCGGATACGGACAAGCTGATTTCGTACCCAACTTGCAGGCCCGGTCGTGCCAAATGCAACTAAAACCAATTTTAGCGAAACCCATTTAGGTAGTTACTGCCATCATAACACAAGACGAAATCAGTTCAATAAAAAAACTGGAAGAGGACTTTAGGCGGACCTAATATTCCAATGCCTCTAAATTGTGCTAACCGATTTTGTGAACACTGCTGCGAGTCTCAATATCATTTCATAGACAATGTAGGCAATACATATTTATATGTAAGTACTTTAATAAATAATATTAATAAAATATATTACCAAAAGAAGAAGAGTACAATCAGATAAAATAGGCACATAGACAGAGAAAAAAAATCCGGCAACCCACACATCGATGGATCTAAAAGATCTGGATATCAAAGTTTTAAAGTTACTTATCAAATTTTATGATTAGATTTCAAAGATCCTGATTTCAAAGTTATGAATTTACTTAATTATATTGTTGTGTTCAAAATCGGGTGATCTGTACAGTTTATACCGAGTATTCAGGTATCGAGTATAAATTGAGGGCAATTAGATGGCTATAAATTGCCATAACATGTCAAGGCGACTCCCGGGGGCGTCATCAATGGCTAATTTATCGTTTTTCTTGTTAGTTATGGTGTCAGACTTGTGTGCCTGATTGTACCCCGGAAACTACTTACTAAAAATACCTATACGGTAGATAGGTACTCACTACCAAATAAGACATTATTTAGTAGGTATATTCTATCCTAGAAGTGCCGGTATGATTTTGAGGTTGAAAACGATGTACACTTTACAATTTTTTTTCTTGACAATTTCGTTTTAATTTGTGGCAATAGGAATACCATATAATTTAATTAATAATATTATCAAGAATCTTGCTGTTTGGAAGACTCAATAAAAAAATTGCCAATTTTTCCTCTACAAAACACTTACGAAAAAACTATTTGATACTAGCTTCTGCCCACGGCTTCGCCCGCATGGTACCCGGATAAAAAGTAGCCTATGTGCTATTCTGATGTGTAAGCTATATTACTGTAAAGATTCATTAAAATCCGTTCAGTTATTTTTGCGTGAAAGAGTAACAAACATCCATCCTCACAAACTTTCGCGTTTATAACATTAGTAGGATAGTTGGATAGGATAGGGTTGGCCAACAGATATTGATAAAAAGAAGACTTATAATTATTTATCAAATTAAGAAACTTGGTGGTTTACATTTTTTTTAAGTAATCTTTTGAGATAAACTTTTTGTCATTTTTTGCCAATACGGTGTCGCAAGCATCACGCTACCCATGTTGTGCTATTATAAGATTTAATCCAATGATTTTGCGTTCAACAATTTGTACGACTACTTTTTTTATGTGGTGGCGGCCGTCTGCCTCTTAAAAAGCAGGTAAGTTATTACGTGTTCATGAAACTTGTAACTTGGTACGAGTAATGTAGTCGTACCTACCCAAGGTAATTTATGAAAAATAATCAACTCATGGTACTACGGTATACGCGGGTATCATTTTCATTGACTCTACTTAAAGAAGAATACATACATATTCGTAGATAAATTGCATAAAGATTAATAAGTACCAGTCGTGCTAAACACACACAATGTTCCAATAAATCAAACTTACGAACTTGGCAACACATGTTCAGGCACGTTTAGAAAAGTTTAACTATGGAAAACTCAGTAGAGGAAACTTAAAATGCAATAGAACGTGTCGCTCCTACAACGTTAGCAGGATGCGAACCGCAAGCATATTTTGTAGTATGAACGGTTAGGTGTTCATACTATAAGCTGCACCTTTCAAACTCGTCTTTGGTAGAAGCAGCTGTTATTTTGCCAAAAAAAAATTCGCACCTGTCGTGGAACTTGGAAAATTGTAGAGATTTTTGTGCAGACTTTATGCATCAAGGTAGATTTATGAAAAATATTGGAATCATAGAATTAGAAAATGACAATAGGTAACTTATTTGGACTTTCCGATGATTCCGAAACGTATGTACGGAGACTGTGAACGTATCACTTCGCATAGACTCCCTGAACACCTTATGTGTTCAAATGCCAAACTTGTTCAGAGCAGAGGACAGTGTAAGTTGATGATGAATTACGAAGAATATACGCGCTCTACAGTAGCTAAATTTTCCCTCTACGTCCGCGATCAATCACCTAGCTTCCTCGCAACTTGCACCCCAAGGAAAAAACTCGAACAGCGCTGCAGATTTATTGGTGTAGTTAGAATTATCGCCATTTGCAATTCTTGGGAGTTTTGAACAAGATAACGACTTGTGGGCGAACACGCATTCTTTCGAAGCCACTGTTTGTTTGAGCTTGAATATTTTAAGCAGGGGTTAAACATGGTATGCTAATATACCGTGAGTTCATAGTCGTCAAACCTATTTTATTTTAATATATTTATCAATATAAAATCAATCGAATATCAGGGGTCTAGACAAATACCTTACGCTTACTTTTCATTTCACGCTAACGCAAATATCAGCTGTCACGTGACATTTCCACAGATAATGTCATTTCCATACAATTCAATCTTTCCGCAAAGTGGTATTTGTCTAGACCACGGGTAACACATGGGATGAAAAAAATACAATAACGTATGGAATTCAATTATATTGGATTGCCCAGGCGCAGCTTGCTAGATTATATAAAAATAAGAAAAAAGCGTTTAAAAAACACGTTACATTGTAGGTACTTATAATACATTACGAAAAAAAACAACATTAGATACTACTTCGTTGCATTCCTGTTCCCATAAGTCGTAGCCGAAGGCGCCGACAGATCACACCCGAGGGACTCCTTAACATCGCCTCCAAAGAGGCGAGACTTGCTGGTTTTTTCACACTTTTCCAATCTGTCTTGAAAACTTTCAGTAAATACTATTCTGAACATAGGTTTTTTTTGTTTTTTGAAGGCAATCAGGCGTACCTACTTGAGCCAACAATCAGATGGACTGTGTTTACCGTCGCCTGATATCTACGACGCCAGAGGCAATACTGATACCTGACATAACTTACACACAGAATAACACAAAAATAAAAACGGAAAAATAATATAACACAAGTAATAGTCAAATTTAAAATAACCTAAGTATGAAGGTACAACCTACTAAGTAATTTAAGTAAGTAGCTAATAAATGCGTGCCCAACTTCCCCAGCCCTCAAGTTAACCAAACACGCAATCACAGACGAAACGCGCCAACAAATAGCCATTTCCATAGTAATCATCACATTTAACCCCCCAACTAACCCGTCAGGTCGTCAAGACCGAGCATTAAACTGAATGTTACTACGTCGTTGCTCGTTCACCGATTATCTTAAAGTTAACCGTGTAACGATCCTTATTTGCGGTCTCGTAGAGCGACAATGTTCTTTGTTAGGGCGAGGTCATCATAATGACAGTAGGATTGGATGGTAATTTTATAAGAAAGTAGATTTGTGAAATAATTATTGTTTTTTGTGGGAAAGTAAGTTTTTGAAGGTTGACATCATCACTGGTCTTTTATTGAACTCTAACCTACGACCACATTGGAACACTTAGTTATCGTTATATCTATTGCACCACCAGTTTTTTGAATAGTAAAAACTCATATAGAGAGGTAAAAGTTACGAGTTCACATCATCTAATCTAGGGCACCATAAGCTTTAAAAATATCTTTGAGACAAATAAAATCTCATGACATAGTGTACCTTCTCGTAATTAATCACATATTCTTTAAGCTTATGAAGGCTAGACAAGTTATAAATTACTCTACATTATTTCTAGTTACTTCTTACTAGCCATGTGGGGAATGGAACGGAAAACCTTTAATGCTGAGGACCAACGAATCGTCGTCTAGATGACTATCATACTGGGAGACTTTACAAAACTTGGAACACACAGAGTCTATGGACTAACACACCTTGGACGTGACTTTACCTGCCGATACGGTTATAAAGGCAGTAAGTAAACCTACCAATGTACCCGAACGGTCGCTCTGCGTCGCCGGCCAGCCATTCGGCACATTGCAGTTCCACGCTTAGATTACCTGTGCCGTTATAAAGACGTTTTATATCCTGTCTTATGTCTTTGTTTGTGAAAGCTTCGGGAGATCTAAGCGGAGGTTACAGTAAACCATACAAAGTCAAAGTCAAAATTCATTTATTCATTAAAATCGCAAGGATCACTTTGAAACGTCGGTTTTATCTATTGCCTGTTCCTCCGCGACCAAGCCAGGAAAGAAAGTTAAGGTAATACGTTAGCATAGGCATGAAAACTAACACCTTAATCTTTCTAGAGTAGGAGACTTTTGGTCCATGCTTTTATCACTTTCTCTATGCTGCTCATAAGTGAGTAGAGACAAGTAGAGACACCAAACTCTCCTTAGTAAAATATCTTTAGATTCTTCTTCAAAAATTTTTTATGTCGCTGTCAATAATATGCTTTCAATACATTTGACATCAGACATGACAATTGACAAACCATAACACAACACAAGAAACACAGACTACAAGAAATCAAGAAATATTCATGTACTTAATTTAAAGTCCCCATCGATCGTTACGTCAGCAAAAATAGCCATGAAATAAAAACAACAAGTTAACTACTCCTATCCACCGCCCACTTTGAGCAACCAACCAACATGTTCACATTCGGCAGAAGAATCGCAAAGCTGGCAAGGCCTTTTCTGAACTTCCAGCGAAATTTCCAAGTGTCTGTTATTGGCGCATCACAACCTTTAGGCCAGTCGATTTCACTTCTTCTAAAGCAACATCCACTTATCCATCGCCTGACGATGTATGGCGATCCTGAAGAAACCTGCGGAGTCGCTATGGACGTGTCCCATATACCCCGAGAAGCATTGGTGGAAGGGTGGGCAGGTAGAATGGAGTTTGCTCTCAAAGCCTCCGAAATCGTCGTGGTCGCTTGCGGAGAGCCGAAGCAAGTAGGACAAACCGAACAAGACCATTTCAAACAAAACGCAGACTCAGTCATCCAAGCGATGCAAGAAGTAGTCGCCTACTGCCCATCAGCGTTTGTAGTCGTCGCTACAGAGCCTATAAACCAAATAGTACCACTTGCAAGCAAGGTATTAGAATCAAACGACTGCTACGACAAAGGTAGAGTGTTCGGAGTGACAGGACTGGATACAATGAGAGCTCAAACGTGGGTCGGTGGAGTGTACCAGATACATCCACATAAGCTAAAAGTACCAGTGATAGGTGGGCATTCCCCTAAGACGACTGTACCGTTGTTCTCACATATATCTCCAAGGTTTGACATCGACAACTGCGTAGCGACCGCTCTGACTGAATCTATACGAAGCGTCGATGATCAAGTGGCTGATCTAAAGGGGGGAAACGGAGAATCAACTCTATCTTCAGCTTATGCGACGTTTTGTACAGTTTCATCTATACTTAACGCTATGAACGGTTATGCTATGGAACACATCGCGTTTGTCGCGAATAACGATTACGGAACGAAGTTTTTCGCAGCACCAGTCATTATAACCGGTAATGGGATCGCTGCTGTGATGCAGTACAAAGTTATAACCGCATTAGAGGCAGACTACATCTATCAGTCAACAGAACAGTTGTCTAATGACGTGCGGGAAGGAGAGTCCTACTTCAAACCAGAAAAACACTATCAGAGAATTGCAAAAGCCAATATCAATTCAAATTATATTAAAACTCTGTAAAATATAAAAATACTAAAAAACATTTAGTGCTATTTACCTAAGTGATGTTTCCATATAGCTTACGTAATCTTCTCCTATAGCTACGTCTCTATTTATGGCTGGAGTGGCGGCATTTAACATATAGCACTCGTATTCGCTCATAGGCAAGTCACAGCACGTTTGTATGATCCCATAGCACCCAATACTTGTAGGACCAGAGAAGAATCTCGTACCAAAGTGCGGGTTGGCTGTATAACAGTTCAAAATTACTTCAGAACCGCATATTGCATCTATCAGTCCATCGACGAATTCGTGTATTGACCAGGCCATGGCTAGAGTTGAAGATTCTGTCCCTTGCTTGTGTAGAAGCACTTCTGTTCCCGCTTTCCTCACAAGCCGTGTCAGCATGTCAGCTTGGCATTGATCCACAGAGTAATATGTCGGAGTCAGGTTGGAAAACAACGGTATGATGGTTTCATCCGAATGTCCTCCGATAACAGGCACGTCTAAATGTCGAGGGTTCACTTGAAGCGCGTTACCAGCAAAGGCTCGACTCCTTGCTGTATCGATGTGTGTAATACCAAAGATCTTAAACGGATTATAGCAGTTATATTTGTAGAGCAGGGCGCTGGCGAAAGGGATCATGGAGTTGATCGGATTGGTAGAGATCGCAAGGAATGCTTCAGGATTTTGGTTCACTACAGCCCTGCAGAGTTGTTGAACCGGCTGGGCGTTGGCTGCAATCATCTGTTCCCTCGAATAACCTGGCCTACGAGGCGTTCTAGACACCATAACTATAAGGTCTGACGACTGAATCGCTGGTCCTAAATTGTCGCTATCGTAAGCTGCTATAGAAGGTCCTCCAGGTACATGAGCTAGTTCCATGCCCACTCCTTTAATTCTTTCATCTTCGTCGTAAAGCTTCAGATGCCTGATTTTAGGGTTTTGTTTCAGCAGCAAGGACAGATTGGAGCCGATTTCAGTCGCGGCGCCCACCACTGAGATCTGAATATCCCTTTGCGGTATGTAGTACGTATTGCACCAAGATTGTTTTGAGAAAATAGCACTAGTTATCCTACGAGTAATCATTTTTGTTGATGTACATAATTTTATTTTACAGAATTTTAGTTTAAAAAACCATAGTAAATGTAGAAGAATATCGAAAGTTTGACATTAACTGAAGTGGTTAGTTTCTCTCTAGTAAGTCTGAGGTTCTTCTCACAGACTTACCTAATTACCTAGGGATGCTAACACATTTTCCTCTATGATTAACGGATAAAGCCCAGCGAAAATAGAATCACTAACTAGCCATAGAGAATAATAGCCCGCTCGGAGCGGAGTTCAAAATCTTTGATCTAAGAGGAACTAAGCTTTGATGAACAAAACACCATAGAGGAAGTAACCACTGCGTTTACAAAACACGATTAAAAACCAAACTAAACTAGACAAAAGATTTGGGACTGCCGCTGTACAAAAATAGTTTTCAAAGCAACAAGCTTTCAAAATCAAAATCAGTAAAATACGTCGAAGACATGTCAAAACCGATCAAAATTTTAAATTCCGGTGCTTTGTAAAACTACCTGTAAAAACGATACAATAACGATTTAAAATGTTAGTAGCCAGGAGAGTCTCCATACTTATTACTCGAAAGTCTACACGAAACTATCAAGTGACCATACTTGGCGCTGCTAATGAAATCGGACAAACGGTATCCTTACTTTTACGGGCTCAACCTTCCATCACCAAGCTGATAATCCACGATACCCTGGACCTCACCCCAGGTGTATCAATGGACGTGGCTCATGTTCCATCAGAGTCATCCATAATTGGATACACAGGGGAAGAAACCTTAGATAGATCATTGAAGAATTCCGATTTAGTAATCGCGACTGGAGGCATGATTCGAAAGCCGGGCATAACAAAAAAGGCATGGCTCTCAGCAAATACGTACTTTATGAAAAACATAGCGGCGAAAATCGCTAAATGCACGCCGATGCCTTTTGTCGGCATCGTGACAGAGCCTTTGAATAGTATGGTTCCGATGGCCGCGGAAATAATGAGGAATCACGGCAATTTCGATGGCAAGAAACTCTTCGGTGTGACCACTATAGATGCCTTACGGGCTCAATGCATGTACGCGGCGGAAAACAACCTATTCCCCCGCGAATGCTTCGTCCCTGTTATCGGTGGACACTCTGAAAAGACCATGGTTCCTTTACTCTCTCAAACAAGACCGCACATTGAAATGAATGAAAAACTGATACAAGAATTCACGCTAAAAACTCGAAAGTGTGACGAAACAGTTATCAAAGCCAAAAAGGGCTGGTCGCCTACTCTATCAATATCATTCAGTATTTTAATCTTCGTAAGAAGTATATTAGAAGTTTTGGAAGGTAGACAGAGCAGAGTGAACGCGTTTGTCGAAAACAATGATTTCGGAACTTCGTACTTTTCGGGATTGGTCACTGTGAATCCGAATGGAGTGGGTGAGATGCAGAGGTATACGGGCTTATCCAAATACGAGGTACATTTGCTAGAGCGTAGTATCGATCAGTTGAGAAAAGATATCACGAAGGGAAAGAAGATTTTGGAGTTGGCGTAAATGTTACTTGCACCTACTGTAAAAAAATAATGGTGTTGTTTGTAAAGATATTTTGGAGTTGGCGTAAATGTTACTTGCACCTACTGTAAAAAAATAATGGTGTTGTTTGTGAAGATATTTTGGAGTTAGCGTAAATGTTACTTGCACCTACTGTAAAAAATTAATGGTTTTGTTTGTGAAGATATTTTGGAATTGGCGTAAATGTTACTTCCACCTACTGTAAAAAAATAATGGTGTTGTTTGTAAAGATATTTTGGAGTTGGCGTAAATGTTACTTGCACCTACTGTAAAAATTTAATGATGTTGTTTGTGAAGATATTTTGGAGTTAGTGTAAATGCTACTTGCACCTACTGTAAAAAAAAAATAACCATTTTGTATAGATAGGTACAGATATAACAATACCTAGTTTTTGTAAAATTAAAACGATGTTTTATACCAATTTACGAATTTTATTTACAATTCAGCTGTACAAAGATAACCGTACACAACAACTTAGGAAACAGTAATCGTATCACAGAGAACATTAAGAGTTGATTGAACAATTTAATAATTATCTAAGATTAGGCCGGAAATACACAATATTAGCCGCTCACTCGCGTGACCAAGTGTTTTAGTGAAGACGTTAAGACGAGAATGCTCAGTAACACGTAAAATTATTGAAAATATTATGGTAATGAACATAATTTTCACAAGAAACATGATAGGTATCATGTTTCATTAATAACTTTTATGTATTATTTAGGAATTTTATTTCTACACGATATAAATAAATAATGCTGGACATTTTTCACCCAGCATCATCTAGCCCCTAAGTAAGCAAAGCTTGTGTTATGGAAACTATGTACATGACTGATATACTACTTAAATACTTTTTTTTTGTAAATACATACATATACATTGAAAACACCCAGACCCGAGAGAAACATTTTGTAGATCATACAAACATTTGACCCACAACCTTCTGATATATCAGATTAGTTGCATGCGCCATAGAAAGATAGATAGAAAATATTTAACTGCACAAGATAAAACAAGTACATCGGCGAACATAATGCGAATTTGCATTTTCTTCCAGCTAACCAGCTATAACCAGATAGAGCGCTATAGAAAGAAAGAAAGAAAGAAAGAAAGAGTATTTTTATTTGAGCCCAAAAACACAAACATGGTAAAAAACTGGAAAAGAATTAGCTTATAGAAAATGTGTTGCTTGGGGTCAAAATAGGTCCCTGTCTCAGCTTGATGCAGCATCGTGTTAGTACGTTGCTGCGCTGGTTTTCAGACAGGGCCTTTTGTGAGGACACGAACATTGACGAGGGCACAAAATAAAACTTACATAAACTACATATGTATATTAAGTATAACATAAACTACATATAAAAATAGGGAACAAAACATAATAAATTGAAGCGATAAGGAAGGGTAAGGGAAAATTTTGTTTTCTATAATCACGGAAGTTACACATGAAATATTGGGTAACTATAAAATTCACATAACAAGGTCAATATCTTCTAATATTTCATGGTAACACAATTTCTCAAGTACTTGGACGGCCCAAGTACTGTCTTCATCAAAGTTTGTGCATGTGTTTTCCGTGGCTATGCCCTTCATATTTTTGTATAACTTTACAAATTAATCTAGTTAGTTGCATGGAGTTTACCGCAGGCATGTGCCTCGTCACGTCTTCTGAGCGGCTTATGCGCGTGAGCGGCTTAGTGTATTTGCGGCTTTAGAATTAGGACTAACCTGCCCTAAGAAATGGACAAAACTTGATCAAGATCGCTGTCCGCTGAAGCGTAGCGGAGTGACACACGCGCACCTTCCCCCAAGTGAAAACATAGATAAAACCATATACTAAATACTAGATAAAACGACGCGTAGGTATGTGCTTATGCGACACTTCAGTGGACAGCGAGCCTTAGGACTAATCCGTCAGAAAATATACACAATTTGATTAAGTTTCCACATGACGCTTAGAAATTACATTTTAACATTCAACAAAAACATTAATATCACTAATTACTACCTACATTAATTTAGGAATCAAATACTGAACACTTCTTTTTGGCTATTTGATTTAAAAATTGATTTCAAATGTTATAATAAAACATTTTACTTCGTTTACAATTAATTGAAAATGTGCATCGCGCAGTTTAAATCAACATTATTAATTTGGGCATTAAATTATACGGATGCCGTATTTCATTTAAATACTAAAGGCAGAAAAAAACGTGATACCACGAGATTAATAAAATAATTATAACTGAGGGATTCCTATCGTTGGACGTTCACAACATCTTAGCAAATAACGGATTCGTTCGCATAAAGTTTTCAGAACACTCTAAAAACCACAGAAAAGCGTGACCTCGACTTCAAAGACCAGAGATTCGAGCTAAGCGAGCTAGCCCGACTCGCAGTTGGCGTGGCGTATACTGATAATGATATAATGATAATGTTATGTCTTTAAAGTTTTCACATAACAGCGTGACCTCGAGCTAAGCGAACTAGCCCGGCTCGCACTTGGCGTGACGTTTACTGATAATTATATAATGATAGTGTTCTGTCTTTAAAGTTTTCACAACACTCTAAAAAAACCACAGAAGAGCGTGATCTCAACTTCAAAGACCGGAGATTCGGTTTAAGCGAGCTAGCCCGGCGCTCGCACTGGGCGTGACGTATACTGATAATTATATAATGATATTGTTCTGTCTTTAAAGTTTTCACAACACTCTAAAAAACCACAGAAAAGCGTGACCTCGACTTCAAAGACCAAGAATCAAAGAAGATCTTCTTCAAAGAAGAAGCGAGCTAAGCGAGCTAGCCCGACTCGCACTTGGCGTGGCGTATACTGATAATTATATAATGATAGTGTTGTTTTTAAAGTTTTCACAACACTCTAAAAAACAACAGAAAAGCGTGACCTCGACTTCGAAGACAAAAGATTCGAGCTAAGCGAGCTAGCCCGATTCGCACTTGGCGTGGCGTATACTGATAATGTTGTCTTTGCTTTTTTACAGGTATTGTTTTGTTTTACTGAAACAAACAGCGCCCGTAGCGGATGATTCTCGAAGCTCAACTCTTAGATACAAAATAATTTAAAATCAGGAAAAAATAAAAAATTCAAATAACGTGAAGTTGATAAAAAGTCCGATATGAAATCTCATCCGCATTTTTTCACTCTGAGTGTGGGATTTTTTAATAAAATTTATAATGGGACCACCCTTGTTGGTATATAACCTACCCTAAACATTAAAAAAAAATCATTATAATCGGTTCGCAATAATTGGCGAAGATATCGCGTAACATACACACAAAAAACACGACGATCTGAGAACCTCCTCCATTATCGATGTCAGTTGAAAAATCACATAAACCGTAAAAGTCACTTTAAGCAAAATCCGTTATCCTAAAATATAAAATGGATAGAGCAACAGTATTATCATAAACCTTCGATATGTGAGCATATATTCACATCTACGACTAAAACACAATAAATGGAATTCAAAATAAATATACGTCCATTTTCGTCCACGAAATAAAATCAACAGTGACGCCGGGACTGTCCGCACTAATCACTCCTTACGTGTAACTCTTAAAATCAATGAAAAACTAAACTTAATATTAAAATAGTAACTAACAATATTTGGACTATCCGCATGGTACATCTATTAAACCTACTGAGTAATCTGGTCAGAACACAAACCTCAGGCGAAAGGATTTCACTTGAAGCAAATCTGTAACAAAGATAGATAACACTTTACCACTTTCTGTTGGCGTTAAAGCCTGCGGATAGATTTAATTGTACGGAAATGACATTAGCTGTGGAAATGTCCCGTGACTACTGCCAAGTGTCAAATTTGCGCTAACGTGAAAGGAAACTAATCGTGAGGCATTTGTCTAGAGCCCTTGGAGGCCGCGCGATGTCGGCTATCTATTATGAAATCACTAGCTTGTGTTTGTCGTACCCGTAGTTTCTGATACCCAAGACTCCCTGTGTCTAGTTCGGAGTCAGGAATATTATGCGTCTTTTATGTTTATTTATTTTTTGTGCTAAGCGAGACGACGCCGTTACGATACTGATTAGTCTTGTCTAGCGTGCAAAACTCTCCCCTACCAAACCTGAGAGGCTTAGCGAGCGAAGCAAATGCCTCTTTCCATGTCCGGCGGCTGGAAAGCAAAGCAAGCTGCATCTAATTTTTATTTTATCCTCCAAATTCACGATTTTCGAGCAAAAAAACAGTCAACTGTCAACACAGTCCTGACACAGCACCGTGGTACCACAACAACCAGACTCGAAACAAATATCTGCAGAGCATGCAAACATTTGTCCCGCAGCGGGAATCGAGCTCGCACCTCTTGCGTCGCAGCTGGCTACTCGCCCGCCGCGCTACTGAGGTCATCGTAATAGCAAATCGAGTTACTACAACCAAACCTGATACAAAGCGAGATCCAGTCACCATAAGGGAACTTTGAACTTGAGTACTTTTCTAACAAATGTACATTAATAGTATTTTTATTGTGTTCCTTAACCACTGAAATGAATCTGAAGACTGGCGTTCGAAGCGAACCAATGATCCGAGGACTGAAGCGAAACGAGATCTCTTACCAATGATCCGAGGACTGGAGAGCGAAGCGAGATCTTACCAATGATCCGAGAACTGGAGAGCGAAACGAGATCTTACCAATGATCCGAGGACTGAAGCGAAACGAGATCTTTTACCAATGATCCGAGGACTGGAGAGCGAAGCGAGATCTTACCAATGATCCGAGGGCTGGAGAGAGAAGCGGACTTCATCTAACAACATTAACTTACCAGATTCAGTCTTCATTGCTCTTGCTGAGGTCGCTGCCCGACTCGCTGGCGGAGGGCGAGCGCACGCTGACGGAGGTCTCCTTGAACTGGCTGATGAAGTCCAGAAGCTTCTGCAGGTTCCTCTGCGTCTGGATCTGTTCCGTCAGCAGCTGGCGTTTCTCCTGGTGGTGGTCGTCGAGGCTCGCTTTGAGCGCGGCCGCGCGGCTCTCCAGCTTCCGGAGCTCGACGCATAGCTTTATGTTCCGCTCCTGAAGGTCCTTCCGCTCCGCTAGCTTCTCTGGAATTTAAATAATAATAAATAAATAATGCTGGACATTTTCACACAGCATCATCTAGCCCCAAAGTAAGCAGAGCTTGTGTTATGGGAACTACATGACTGATATACTAATTATATATATTTTTTTGTAAATAAAAAAAATAAATCCATATTATACATACAAAACACCCAGACCCGAGACAAATGAATGCAGATCATAAAAACAATTGCCCCGCAGGGGGAATCATTTATATACATTGTGAAAGAGTAACAAACATCCATCCTCACAAACTTTCGTTATAATATTAGTAGGAAAGATAAATAATTATAATGAATGGTATAGGTCACCTCTCTCTCTCTCTTCTCCGCTACTTCAAGGAGTTGGGCTGGTTGGGGTCAGATTAGAAGGGAGATAATGCACAATACACCCCAATGCGGGACGTCAGTGCAGACCTTAGTTCCCCCACTTAGAATAATAATAATAATAGATCACCGCTATATGAGTGCGTCTCAGTCTGCGCTGGGCGCGGCGGCTCGCAGAGCGGCGCGCGGCAGGACGCGCAGCCGGACGCGCAGCCCGTGTGCTGCCACACCCCGCACTCGCCGCAGTACGCCAGCAATGATGGCACATCTGAAAAAACATAACACATCATTGAGCTACATCAAAATAAAGGCAATTTAAGTGTAAAAAGAAAACTTAAAAGAACTGTATTTCATATGATGGACATCCTCAGATAAATAAATTTAAAAGTATATAATTAAGTAGCATATCAGTCATGTAAAGATAAGATAAGAGAATCATTTATTCAAATCAATTGATGTAGTTCCCATATTACAAGCTCTGCTCTGCGAGCAGCTTTGGGGCGAGATGATGCTGTGTGAAAATGTCCAATAATATTGTTACGAAACATTCCAGTAAAAGGATAAACTGTTGTATACTACATACATTATTTTTTTCATAAATAAGTTAATCCTACTATAATATAATAAATGCGAAAGTCTGTGTGTGAATGTTTGTTACCACGTATCAACTACTAAACCGATTTTGATGAAGTTTGGAATGTAGATAGTTTAGGATCTGGAATAACACATAGGCTAATTTTTGAAAATCGACCTCTAAGGGGGGTAAAAAGAGGGTAAAGGTTGTTTGATTCGCTCAAAACTCTGTACAAATAAACTAAAGTAAATAATGAAACACGTATTTTTTTTTTCAAAACTACCCTTTGGGTGTGTGCAATTAAGTTCTAAACTTTGTATAAATTGTAATCCTTGGTTCGATTCATTCAAAAGTTGGTGGACATGGTTTGAAGCCTGGAGACGGTCATATGCTACTTTTATTAACAGACCACGCAGGCGAAGCTGCGGGCAACAACTAGTAACATATACGTAGAAAACACCCAGACCTGAGACAAATATATAATGCAGATCACACAAACATTTGTCCTACGGCGGGAATCGAATCCTTCTGCGTCTCGACGGACCTTCACCCACTGCGCCACTGAACTCGTCAAAATATGAAGACGATAAAATATAAGTTTGATTGCACATTGCACTTTAAGTTTTTTTTTTTTGTTTTGTTAAGTTCTTATGGTGTAGATACAATAAAGTATTTTCATTAATTTTTTTTATTCATTCATTATGCAATGACTCACCGTTTCTGCCGCAGACTTGACAGATTTTCTTGGCTGTGGGGAATATTGGTTCGACTGTGAGACTGGCGGGAAGGGACGCGGCCCACGCGGGCTTATTACTCGCCCACGCTGAAACAAACAACAAATAGGAATTAATTATTTCATTATATGATCGATGACACGATACGAGGATATGTATGATGACACGATACGGGGATATGTACGATGAGACGATACGGGGATATGTACGATGAGACGATACGGGGATATGTACGATGACACGATACGGGGATATGATCGATGAGACGATACGGGGATATGTACGATGACATGATACGGGGATATTATCGATGACACGATACGGGGATATGATCGATGACACGATACGAAGATGTGATCGATGACACGATACGGGGATATGTACGATGAGACGATATGGGGATATGTACGATGAGACGATACGGGGATATGTACGATGACATGATACGGGGATATGATCGATGACACGATACGGGGATATGTACGATGACATGATACGGGGATATTATCGATGACACGATACGGGGATATGATCGATGACACGATACGAAGATGTGATCGATGACACGATACGGGGATATGTACGATGAGACGATATGGGGATATGTACGATGAGACGATACGGGGATATGTACGATGACATGATACGGGGATATGATCGATGACACGATACGGGGATATGTAAGATGACCCCCCCACACTAGGATTTCCTGTATCATGGGTATCAGGGTGTCTAAAAAAATACCACTTTCTGCCTGCTTAGCATGAAGACCCGGGACAACGTTTTTGTGTACTGCCGAGAAGACAAAAAATATGCGACAGAAATAGTTTTTGTCTTCGCTTTGCGCAGATCTATGGGTGCCAAGTAGGGGGTAGTCAGAAGCAAGCAATCTAAACACATTTCTAAACACACTACATTCGACACATTCTTACGTTTTTCATAGTAATTAGTATTCCACGTGACAGGTTACCCCATCGCCGCTTATTGGAACACGATTCAACAGCACAAACCTTCGAATTATTTTCAATGCCTCGTTAAGGTAACACTGATAGTTTCACTCACTCGCTCACTCACTTTTATTTTCTGTAGACGATCCCGACGGCGACCCTTCGCGTGAAGATTTATTTTGATTCTGAAAATAGAAAATAGTATTTACCGAACATAAACATATAGGCATCTTCTACTAAACTAAATAAATAAAATGCATAACTGACGACCTCTGTGGCGCAGTGAGCGACGGCCCGCCTGAAACGCATTAGACTGCGGGTCCGATTCCCGCCGTGGGACAAATGTTTGTATGATCTGCAAATATTTGTCTCGGGTCTGGGTGTTTTTATGTATAATATGTATGGATTTTAAAAAAAGGTAGTATATCAGTCATGCAGTTCCCATAATAAAGAGCTCTGGTCTCTTAGTTTGGGGCTAGATGATGCTGTGTGAAAAATGGCCAGCATTTTTTTTGCTGGTGAAATTACAGGCTTATGGGACCTTTTCACCCGTTCTGTCTCAAAGTCGGTAGCGAGTGATAACTCTAGTGTTACAAACGTCCATAGTTTAATAACAACAGATGAACCATATGCTTGTTAGCATACAAACTAACAACCTTACATCCAAACTATAATAAGAATTTAACCGGTCAAATTCTGTACACTGAAGATATTTTGAAAACATTTTTGGAGGGCACTCTATAATCGATTTTGAACCCAAAAATGTTTTTTTTTTTCATTTTTGTCTGTCTGTCAGAATCTGGGCCGCGCATAGCGCCGAATCTACTGAACGAATTCAAATGAAACTTGGCATGATTTGAGTTCATACTACGGGGTAGGACATAGGATACTTTTTATCCCGAAATTTAGCATGGTTCCCTTGGGAGAGGGGATGAAAGTCAAAATTTGTACTTAGTTGTAATTCATTAACGCGTAGTCCAATTTGATTCAATATTTTTTTGTTAGAAAGGAGGTACTTTAAAAATTGATGGCAATCGCGAACGAAGTCATGGATAAAGCTAGTAGTATAATAAGGTTACGGTAACCGCTTACCAACAGGTGGGCCGTATAATTGTTTACCGCTTTAGTTGCAGAAAACGACCTGAAACTCGGAGGATTTGTTTAGTAACCAACCTGTTGTTTCCGTAATTTAGCAGATCTGGTTTGAGGCGGATCATTCGATTGCTGTAGATACGGGAACTGATTATATTTTTTCCGTTTCTGAAATAAAAAGACAGTAAAAACTTACACAGTTATTAAATTTAAATTAAAATCCTACTAATATTATAAACGCGAAAGTTTGTGAGGATGGATGTTTGTTACTCTTTCACACAAAAACTACTGAACGGATTATGAAACTTTACAGTAATATAACTTATACATCAGAATAACACATAGGCTACTTTTATCCGGGTACCACGCAGGCGAAGCCGTGGGCAGAAGCTAGTATACTATAAACGTGAAAGTTTGTGAGGATGGATGTTTATTACTCTTTCACGCAAAAACTACTGAACGGATTCTGATGAAACTTTACAGTAATATAGCTTATACATCAGAATAACACATAGGCTACTTTTTTTCCGGATGCTACGCGGGCGGAAGCCGTAGGCAGAACTTATTCCATACTGGCCCTAAAGATTAAAAAAAAGGGATTGTTTTGTTTTTTGATGAAATCGATGGCGCGCGGTCCGCGCGCAGCGCCATCGCATAGGATTCCCTGTGTCGTGGGTATCAGAAACTACGAATATCGTGGTACAACAACACCCAGACCAGTAACAAAGAACATAAAAATATTTGGTAAAATATTTTTAGGTGAGAGTTAACCACATGTATATAAAGTAGCCTATGTTATTCTAGGCTATATACAAGAACATAAAAATATTTGTCCCGGGAAGACGGTCTCGATTGTGATATGCGTCGACTGCGACGTGGGCGCGGCTGGGTTCGGTATTCGACACCTTAGGCCATAGATCTTCCTTCATGAAGGTTGACACGTATTATGTCAGCGCTCTTACCACAAAGAAGTTTTACCACAAAAGAGTTAAAGTAGGCGAAAACCGCCGCGGGACAAATGTTTGTATGACCTGCAAACATTTGTGTCGGGTATGGGTGTTTTCTACATATAAAAAAGTATATAAGTAGTTTGACAGTCATTTAATTCCCATAATACAAGCTCTGCTTAGATGATGCTGGGTGAAAAATATCCAGCATTATTTATTTAATTTAACAAAGGAGTTTTACCACAAATGACTTGAAGTAGGTAAAAGAGTTAACCGCATGTATATAAAGTAGCCTATGTTATTCTGGCCATATATTGTGCATTATGTATATGTAAACGCATAAGTATTAATAGAATTTCTGGACTTTTCCACACATCTAGCCCCAAAGTAAGCAAAGCTTGTGTTATGGGAACTACATGACTGATATACTACTTATATTAATTTTTTGTAATTATTTACATATCATACATAGAAGACACCCAGACCCAAGACAAACATTTGCTAATCATACAACCATTTGTCCCGCAACGGGAATCGGACCCTCAACCTTCTGCGTCGCAGACAGACCTTCGCTCACTGCGCCACAGAGGTCATCAAGAATATGTATCTAAGTATATATTTGGATGTATGTATGTATATAAGTATGATTTTTTTTTTCACACACCATCATCTAGCCCCAAACCAAGCAGGGCTTGTAATATTGGAACTACATTTTTAGTTCAATACTTTTTCTTACTTATATACTTCTCTGGCTCCGCACGTATAATATCCAAGAGAGAGGTTATGTTTAAAAAAATATAGTGTACATAGCGCCTTTTCTATATTATATATCTACTCCTTCTCTACTGCATATGACCAAATGTGAAACACTTACTGGTAGCATTTCAAAGTTTCCGTAGAGGAATTCATTCCTAGCTGGATTATTGATGGCCCTTTTCCGACGTTCATTCCTTTTCTTCTCCAAGCTTTCCTTTTGCGCCGGAGTTATAAGACCAATTAATCTGGAATAAAAGAAAGTTCTTTGATACAAAAACAAACAAACACGCTATCTTTATTACAAAAACTAACAAACAAGCTATCTTTGTTACAAAAACTAACAAACACGCTATCTTTGTTACAAACACTAACAAACACGCTATTCTAAACACGCTCACGACTGTATGTCCCATGATTGATCCCTCGCCTCGGATACATACTCAGTGGGTAGATCTTTGAGCATAGTTTTCGTCAAGTACGTATTCGTAGGCACATCCAAACATTCATTTGGCACATGCCCCCGTAAGTAGTTAGCATTCCACGTGCCAGGTTACAAGCCCATCGCCGCTTATTGGAACACCTAACCGATGGCACATGCCTTCTAGGGCATGCCGATTCTTCACAATGTTTTCCTTGTGAAACCACACCGTTTTGAGCACATGTAAATACGCACATACACTATTCGGTTTTGCTGAGCGTTCATTTTGACTTTTTTTCTTTTACATACATACATACATATAGTCACGCCTGTTTCCCGGAGGGGTAGGCAGAGACCAAGGATTTCCACTTGCTACGATTCTGGCATACCTCTTTCGCTTCATTCATCCTCATCATATTCTTCATACAGGCTCGGCGGTTTATTGTACTTCTGACCTGGCCTTTTTCTAAAATGTCTCCAATTTGGTCAGAGTACGTTCGCCGAGGCCTTCCTCTACCAACTATCCCATTCACGCTCGCCTTGTATACTTGTTTTTTTTTTTTAGCCGATGTTATTAGCCCATAACGTTCCCATAATAAACTGGTAGTTCCAGAGATTAGCGCGTTCAAACAAACAACCTCTTCAGCTCTATATATTAAGTATACTCTATATGTAAGTTACTTAGAAGAAATTTCTCGAGAGCGCCACGATAAAAAGTCCTTCCGCGCGGAAAAAATCTTTAAAATTGGAAAAAGTCACTTAAGTGACGTGCGATACACCAAAAGACGCGAAAAGTGAAGGCGCACACGACGGTGAAGTCCGTGTTGCTCTACGTTATTTTCTCGTCAAGTTATAATCGAAAAAGTGATTTTTGACGTTTTTTCGAAACTTCAAAGTGAGATATCTCGGAATCTACAGCGGCTGCCTCTCTGCTAAGCAGAGTGCGCGCGAGCAACAACAGCATCCAGGGGGTCTACTCTACAAACCGATAAACGATATATCGCTTCAATTATCGTGCTAAACCTACTCTACGTTACATCGTTTCGACTATCATTTGAACGAAGAAACGACCGACATTAATTTTGACAATCGATGTCGTAACCCTACTCCGGCATCACTAAAAACGATACGATAATTTGAATTTGACAACGAAACAAATGTCAATCGACAAACTTATCAACGATGCCCTTGATGCTACGTGCGCATTATCGTTTCGGGTTATATTGTTGTGTTTTCTGATAAAATCATCTCAATTTCGTTTACCGGACTCCGAATCTTTTATACCCTCGAGCCCTGCTGCACTACGGACTCTTGATTTGCCTCTTGTTTTGGAATAATGGCGAGATTTATGCTTGCCATGGAAGCCCTCCACGAGGAAAAGGCTTTACAAAAACAACATTTTAAAGTGACGAGGGACCAGTTGGATTTGAACAAAATTCCCGACTATAATTTCATCGGGAATTATAAACATAGTAAAAGTTTGTTTAAAGGTAAACTTGTATTTTTTTTTTAACTTCATGATTTTTTTTATTAATAAACAAAATTGTTGCTAAAATAGTGCTTTAAACTTTAATGCTGTGTGTACTAGTATCTTTTTAATAAACAAATTTGAATATTCACCCCGACGAATTTTTTGCTTCAACTTCAACTTCTTAATTATGGCTTCTGTGGCTAGTTGTCACAAGAATTTTTCTTGTAAAGTTTTCAAATCACAGGCAGGTTTGTTGATTTTACATTTGACGTTGTCACTTCATTTACTTTCATAGATAATTGTTATAATTTTGCCTAAAAAGTGACATAAACAGTCAAGCAAAAGATTTAGGCTAAATGTGTATTATCCAAGCCTTTAGATTTTCCTATCATTCATTCCGAAGATTCGATACATATTGTCTATGCTTTCGACAGACGACGAAGATTGCGAACATTTTTGAGAGTAGGGTACGGCCGAATAATTCGGAGCACTGTCGTATCGTAACGATAATGTCGATATCGTTTTACGGAGTAGACCCCCTGAAAGAAATAGCTAAAAATTACGCATGTCCTCTGGTGTGGAAGCTCTCCCAGAGGACGAAATCTGTATTAGTAATTAAGTACTAACCCTTATCTTAAGCTTACTAACACTTTTGGATCATGTTGTCTTTGAATAAACGTTATTATTATTATAATTATTTGGTACCTACACTATCTGAAGGAACTATTGATTTTGAGTTGACTTTATTCACCTGAAGTTTCGGTTAATTGAAGCTTTCACAGGGTTAATTGAAGAATACAAAAAATGATACGTACCGCATAAAAATCTCCTTAGTGACAGCCTCACCGGGCTGTGGCAGGGGCGGGGGCGATGGAGTCGGGGAGGGTTCGTGAGAGTACTCCGAGTCTGACCTCTGATCCCTCCATTCTGTTGGCTGGTTCGATGCACTGTAGATTGTAAAAAGTTCTCTTTACCCACCACGTTAGGAGCGTATATTAGTAAAATAAGTATCCTACGCGAAGTTTGTGAGGATGGATGTTTGTTACTCTTTCACACAAAAACTACTGTATGGATTTTGATGAAACTTTACAGTAATATAGCTTATACATCAGAATAACACATAGGCTACTTTTTATCTGGGTACCACGCGGGCGAATCCGTGGGCAGAGGCTAGTTCTCAATTCATCAACAAAAGAATCATAAAATCACTTAACAATTGACGAAGATATCAAGTTACAAACATAAACTGCCTACTAGTAAATTTAAGACAAAACTCCGTAGGTGGCTCTTAGAAAAATGTTTTTTGACATTAAATATTTTTTTATCAATAAATTACCTAGTTATATAAGTTTAATGTTCCGCCTAGCTTTTAAGATCTTTTTTATATACAGTTTCCACAATAAATACTTTTCTTTCCATTAAAAAACACACACAAACTAATTGAGAACCTCTTCCTTTTTTAGAAGTTGGTTAAAAACAAACACGTTTAAGACTGTATTCAGGATGGACATCCTCGATACATAGTCAATGAGCAGATTATTTTTAGGGTAACATAACCTCAAAAGGAAAAACAAAACCCTTATGGATCACTTCATTGTCCATCTGTCTGTTTTTTTATACTATTAAAGAGGCAAACAGCATACGGCCTGGTAAATGGTTACCGTAACCTATGTAGCATGCCTAAGATATACGGGTGAAAAACAAGTCGATTTGGTATAGTGGGTGCCACCCCGACTTCCGATCCCGAGGTCTTTGATTCGAACCTTTCGTGCACCCGATTTTTTATTCAAAATATTTATGTACGCATTAAAGCCAGAATTCATAGTCGGGGGTTGAACAGTCCCCCAAAATCCATCATTCAGCATTTGCCTTATGGCTGGGTGCATAAAGGTTAAATTCGCACTTGAATTTTTACTTAGCGCCTGAACAGTCCCCTAGGGGAGCCCCTATTTGACTATGAATTCGGGCCTAAGAGTCCGGCGGACAGCGCTCACACTTTCAATTCGAAGCGCGTCCAAAAATATAGCTATCTCTATTTGGCTGATGCAGGCCCGCCCGTGCTTGCGCGATAGCAATATTAGCCGTTCAGAATTTGCTATAAATTTGATGGTGTTCCGAAATACCAAAAATGATGACTGAAAACTTGTTGTATTTTTCACATCGTGTTGTTATTCTGTAACTAGACAATATAAGCTATGTACCTAATCAAACAATACGTAAGCTATTGTTTTTAATATGAAACAAATAAGATGAAAACATGTCTTAAAAAACGTAAAAATATCCAAAATGCGATTCATTTACATTTCATTTTAGGTAAGTATTTCGAAAAAATATTTATCAAGGTACCTAGATAAATACTATTCGAATACAAATAATAACGTAATATGGTGGAAATAAGCTCTAACTGCAAAATTAAATGATTTTGGTATTATGTTTGTATGGGCAATTCATCCTCTGCAGGCCTCTTAACACATGCACAAAATAGTGGAAGAAAACATCCACCAAAAATTCAAAGGCATGTGCCATTGGCTTGCAACCTGTCACCCTTTACTCAGTAACCTCATCATCATACTGAGGATGTTCATCATGATGAATATAGAAGTAAGTTTTTTTTTAAATTACAAACCTCAAAGCTTCCTTCACTTTACTGAGGGCATTTACAAAGTTGTTCCTGTTATCTTGCAAGGCATTGGGCTGCGAGAAATTCCTCAGAAACCCATCCTTATGGTTCTCCTTCCCGTTCAATTTGATCTCATTCTCCGGATCAGATATATTCTCTTTCGAGTCGTCCCTCTCTGTCTTTATGTGAATCTCGCTGAGTACAGAAGGCTTGAGCAGTGTCCTGTTCTTAGAGCGGAACTTTATCTGGTGGTCCCTGATCTGTTGCGCTATCAACCTGTTATCTATATCTATGTTTATATGTTTGTTTCGTGATTTCAACCTCTGCTGGTACAGCTCCAATTCCCTGCGAAGTCTCTCCACTACCAGCTTCTGTAATTACAAAATAAAAACAATAATCAAATGTGAGTTTTCACTACCTCTGTGGCACAGTGGTAAAAGGCCCGCCTGAGACACAGAAGGTTGCGGGTTAGATACTCGTCACAGGACAAATGTTTGTATGATCTGCAGATCATTGTCTCGGGTCTGGGTGTTTTCTATGTATTCACAAATAAAAGCATATAAGTAGTTTATCAGTCATGTAGTTCCCATAACACAAGCTCTGCTTACTTAGGGGCTAGATGATGCTGTGTAAATGTACCGCATTATTATTATTATTATTATTAAACAAGCTTTCAGTGATGATGATAACTTAAATTCAAAGTTTAAAGTTTAATTCTAAGTTTGGTAAAAATTACATAATAACTTTTTAGATTTTTTATTTCTTAAGTACAACTACCTACTTACTTGTGTTTGTCCAATGTCAATAATATCCTTTTCAGCTTGAATAACTTTCGTTTTGAAATGTACATTCTGAAATTAGTAAAACAAAGTTCTAATGACAAACTTGCGACAAAGTAATCTTGGAACAAACAAACGAAAAAATATTTCTCACGTTTCTATCTTCCTGAAGACGCGCGACCCAAATCTGAGGATAAAACAAATAAAAATGCAATCTAAAGTTCGTTTATGTTTTTACTAATTTTCTTGCAATAACTTATAGAAAGAAACACAAACCTGATGAACTCGAATCGCGTTTTTCAAGTCCGTCTGTGTTTTTCGAATTTCTTCTTTAATTTCGTTAGACACTTCCATAATAACCAGCTGGATACTTCTATGAATATTATTCAAACCGAAACTATGTTTCCTAAAAATTTGTAAATAACTTTACGACGATAATTTTATTTTCGATATGATAGCATTCACGATGACTGGAAGGAAGCAACTCTTTTCTTCTTCGGGAAGGAAAGACGGACGGAAGTGAACCGCACTTTTTCACAATAAATTTAGGTATCTAAACTAAACTTTCTGAAACTCTACTCAATACAAAACATAGCAATAAACTACAAAAAAATAAATAGTTGACTTGATTCAACACCAACCAGTGACTGAAAATTTATTTAGTCTTGTTTTTCATAAAATTAGACGTTCTTTGAGAAAGAAAAAGGAAGGAGGGAGGTGGAGGGAGGTAGGGCAGGGAGGAGGTGAAATAAATAAACTGTCTAAGACGTGTCGAGACACGCTATGGTATTAGGGTCCCGCCCGAATCCCTGCTTCGCCTCATTCAATGACCCTCTTGCTTAACGAAGCGTCTCGGCACTCGCTTTTATATTATTATGGCAAACATGGTGACTATAGTGTGCATGGCATGGGCACTCGCGCAGTGATCGTGACATAGGTGAGTATGTGCTTGTAAGAGCGTCGCCAAGGGGGGCCAGGGAGGGAGCCTATAATTTAACATTGGGCAGTCAAATGCAAAAAGATTTTGCAAATCCGACTGTAGTTGCAGAGATTAGTGAGCTCAAACAAACAAACTTTACAGCTTTTTTATTAGTGTATATGTTGTTAGAACTAAATTTATTTCAAAACGACTCGAAATAAAATTATGATTGTGGCACACACGAAACGACGAAACTATAAAAGTTCCGTTTATGCCAGTTTGCTTCGGTACCCTAATAATTCGGAATTATTTTTACCTGACCAAAGATCTTGAATTGCCATGCTGCTGCGTTCGACAGATTGACAAAAGATCATGGCGCATAGCGGGAATCACAGATCTAAAATTACGATTCGCACATACATGTCGTCGGCTAGCTAACAACACCGCTCAAGTCGAAATTTTGCGGTTTTGACATTTTTATGCCATTGGATAGATCTTTTCACTGCGCTTCTGTTCACCAATACAAACATTGCATTTCAACCAATCACAGTTTTAATTTCAGCGTTAGCGATTTCAATTCTGTGGACTTGTGTGGAGTTGATATAACAGTTTTTTGGTTCTCCTGAAAAGTTAGGAAAATCGATTTACGCGGTGTTGTTAGCTAGCTGACGATGTGTAACCAGGAGTGATTGGTAAAAAGATGTACATCCGTCAAAAGTGATGAAATAAGTAAATAATATGTTTTTTATATAAATCTTTAAATCATTGGCGCTTCGGTTTATTTAAGATAGACTAAAGCACTAATGAAAAGATGTAGATTGAGAGTGGGACGTCTGATGCAGGATTACTTTTTGATTGATAAAACAAAATGAGACAGATAGATTGGTAAAGTTTGCGGATGCGTAATGCGTAAGGAAATGTTTGGTTAATTTGGAACTGTTTGTACTACCTTTGTAACAAGGTGCAAAATCAATTATTATTGTAACCATTACTGATAGTAGAGCATGATAGATTAAATATATTTTATATAATGATGTATGAAACAAGTGGCTGTCTTTTGAATTACTATTATATGGGGTTATCTGGAATTTAAATTTATCGATTAATCGATTAAATAATCACTCTCGATTTAACCAAAATATTTATCTATGTTCCTTCAAAATATTTATTTTGCGCATTTCTATCGCCAGCTATGATGGGAAGGGAATTCGTTGTTTTTTTATCATTCGAAAATGACACCTACATAATAATATACAAAAAAATTATCATTGATAGTGTCGATTATAAATATATATGATCTCCCCCGTGCCGCCAGTCCATAACAGAAGGATAATCTAGTCTAACGCCCTTGTGGGATGAACGACATATAAATAAAATGACCTACTAGTAAAACGTATAGAATTGAAAACGCCTTACAAGTAGAACTTGTCCGAAACGACAAATCATAATGTCAGGTAAAAAGACTGGTACACTGGCACAGAAAATAAACCCTAAATATAAAACCACAATTTGAAAAAAAAAAATTATGCCATAAGAAGTCCATCTGTCTAGCGGCAGCATGGCATATAGCCATAGTCATGTCACAGATATTATATTATATATAATAACAGAACATGCTTAGCCACACAGGCCAAATTCAAGAAGTAACGTCAAAGCATTTGCCAAAATGGTGCTAACTGCCAAAGTCATTTATATTCCTATGTCGATGTCGGTTTCTTGATTTTATTTCCAAAATCCCAACTTAGCTAATCTGTGTTTCCATTCCATTAATCCAATCGTATGGTAGAAAAAAGGACTTGAGAGTCGTTAAAAAATTCAATGGATGAAAAGGTTTCTGCAAGAATTGATTTGATGTTGTTTCGTATCCACACACAGCAAAACTAAAAAAAAAATCACTTCGCAAGAAGCTGGCACGTTCTCGAAATTATACGAAATGATAAACTGAATTTGGTAACGCACGGCGCACGGTAAAACGTGAGTTTTATTAATTAGGTGTAAGTGATAATACTTTGGAAACTTGTGCAAAATGTCTATGAAACGCACGGCAGCCACTGACTTGAACCATGAAAACTGGGACCAAGAAGATCCATCTGAACACGAGGAAATGGGAATTTTCAAAACGGCATCTAAGGATGTGCTTGAAAAACGAGTTATACGAACTGCTAAGCGACGCTCCCAAGTCTCTGGGGATGAGGTAACTTTACATTTTACTTCTATAAACCCAATAAACTGGCTTATCTTTTCTGCCTTTTTATTGGTTACCTAGATAGCCATGAAATTGGCCAAGAAAAGTATGGTTCACAATGGCCTTGTGGCTAAACAACCAAAACTGCAAAAAAGACCATGAATACTTTCAAAGCATAAAACTCCCTGGAAATATTTTTTTTCCTTTTGATAATATTTGATAGCAGCAGAGTACAATCACTAATAAAGTAATTTGTCTCTTTCCAGCCTAAAAAAAGTGCTTTCAGTGGATTTGGAGGCTTCAATAGATCACAGCCATCATCATTTGACTTTTTAGCCAACTTGACAAATGGGAGTAAGAATACAAATGGAGCTAGCATCAAAAGTGACACAGCGGTCACTTCCAGCCTAATCTCCAGCAAGCCAACTACTGTTGCTGGCAGTGGATTACTCGGGATGATGCCAAGTACAGCTACTACTATGCCAGCTTTTGGACTGCAGAATTCACTATTTGCATCAACGGCTAAAACCGAAATACCTTCAATGACATTCTCTAGCTCTAGCTCTAAAGCAGACTCCACAGTGAGTGATTCACTATTCAAAATCCAATCTGTGTCCAGTACTGGGAACAGTAACGCTCAATCAAACCAACAGGTTTCATCCACAATTTTTGGTGTATCTTCCACCATCCCGATCCAGAACAAATCACCTTTTACAAGTACTGCATTCAATCAACCAGTATCTAGCACAAGCACTGCTGTTCAAAATTCTGCCCCCATAGCTGCAAATCAAACTCTAGCACAGTCTAACTCTAGCAAAAATGAAACAGCTTTTGACAAAGAAACAGAGATAGAAAAAGCAAGGAATAAGTACTACTCCAAACTCAAGGGTTTGAATGTATCTGTATCAAGCTGGATCATCAAACATGTTGAGAAGACACCATTATGCTTTCTTTCCCCAATATTCAAGGATTATGAGAACTATCTCAAAGAGATACAAGAAGAATATGAGGCAGCAAAACAGGAAATAGATGTTAAAGCTAAACCAGCAACTTCTGAGGTAAAGATGTTTGGCATGAGTGGTGGGCCATCGCTTTTCACTGATAAATCATCTAGTTCCCAACAAGATGCTAAAACTAATGCACAACCATTTGGCAACACCACAACAGCAGCAGCAGGTGGCAACACAAATACCATTAACACAGGATATTTCAAAATAACATCAAAAGCTGGTACAACTCAGCCATCTCCCAGTAAAACTCCCACTAAAGGGTTTTCATTGACAAACTCATCTTTTACAACAAATGCTGAAAATGCCAGTTCAACAATCCAAGGCTTTTCGTATGGCATTAAGTCTACTCCATCTGCCACAAGTACAAGCTCAGCTTTTGCCTCTACAAATACCAACATAGGTTCTCCACCTCAAGGTTTTTCATTCGGAATATCATCATCTCCTACTACTTCACCAATAAACTCATCACCCACCAACACTAGTTCTAATGTAGTCAACACTGGTTCTCCAGCCAAAGGATTTTCATTCGGTATTTCAACACCAGCTATGAACCAGCTTTCCCCTACAAACTCATCAAGTGCCGTTGGAGCTACTCCATTTTCGTTCGGAATCGGCTCCGGGAAGCCATTCAGTTTCAGCTCTCAAACACAACAGCAGGATACTGGAGCTAAGAATGAGGAAGAGGACCAGCCTCCAAAAGTGGAGTACACTCCAGTTGTGGAGGAGAATAGTGTTTTTGATAAAAAATGCAAGATCTTCGTGAAGAAAGACGGGAATTTCGTCGATAAAGGAGTCGGCACTCTATATGTAAAGAAGGTTGAAGAAAGCGGGAAACATCAATTACTTGTTCGAGCTAATACCAATCTGGGAACAGTTTTACTGAATTTGATACTGGCATCGGCTGTGCCGACGCAACGCATGGGCAAGAATAATGTGATGCTGGTCTGCATTCCCACCCCTGATGCAAAACCACCACCCACTCCGGTTCTGATTAGAGTAAAAACAAGTGAAGAAGCAGATGAATTACTAGAAACATTGAACAAGTATAAATTATAAACTATTTATAGCTCTAGAATTTCTAGATACTTTTGTAGATCTAGGTTTTAATCAATTTTAAAAATACGGATGCTAGTTTCCTTCATTCTTGGTTTGATGAAATAGCATTTTTTTCAAGATTATGAAATTAAAATAGTTGTTCATGGAACTGGCGCCGTCTATACATAACCATTTAAACAATATATGTGGGCTATAATAATAAAATAATGTTTATTTATGACAAATGACGACCTGTGTGGCGCTGTGGGCGAAGGCTACCTTCTGGTAGCGGGTTCGATTCCCGCCGCGGGACAAATGTTTGTATGATCTGCAAATATTTGTGTCGGGTCTGGGTGTATTCTATGTATGTATTTACAAATATATATTTATAAGTTTTATATCAGTCATATAGTTCCCATAACACAAGTTCTGCTTACCTTGGATACTTTGGAAAATGACCAGCATTATTATTATTATTATATTGGTTCATACTTTGTTAGTAAGTATATAAAAACAACTTATAAAACTATGTAAGTCAACACAGGCAAATAAAATAATACATAAACCTACCTAGACACTAGGTGAGAAAGTACATACCCTCGACAGCAATGGTCAAAGAAGATTTCAAGATTGTAAAGAAGTCATCAATGCGTGCATCTATGGAGCATCTAGGAATATTGTAAACAATGTCTAATTAATATAGGATGTCCTAGATGCATCCACCTGTAGAATAATAATTAATATTAGTAAATAGGGACAGTGTCCTTACTAAAATATTCTTGTATTAGATACATACAGATGTTTCCTTTTTCAATGTACCTATTATCAATTATTAATAGCAATATGAAATTATTATTACATGATACAGACTACATTTAATTGTACTCTAGAATGCTGTTACATCTAAAACATGGAATATTGATGGTACCCCTTGTAAATTCTCATAGTGGGCCTGATTTTTGTATAAATCATCACTAGAAAGAAAATTACACTTTTTTTAAAACTATGTAAATGTTTGATTACATGCCTTATATTTTATGGATGGTTGTTTTAAACTAGTAGAAAGCCCCGCGACTTCGCTCACGTGATTTATATTTAACTTAAAAACGTGGCTTGATTATAAAAGATATGTGTACTGTGTCGCTGACTTTTTTAGATCTACTGATGTCTAATATTTCTCTAGTACTTACAATATTTTCACAACCATTAATAGTCAGCGCTCGCGGATAATGCAGCCAACCAGCGCTTTTTCTTCAGACTTAATTAACAAATATTGAGATTTTGAACGTAGGTACATTACATAGAAAACCTGTCTGAAGATCAATGAACATTTTTGACCAAGAAGCTGGTCTATGCGTTTGGGAGTAAGAAGTTTTTGTGTCTCTGTTAGGTACTATCTTTGTAACTTTTTTATTTTATACTAGCCTCTGCCCACGGCTTCGCTCACGGATAAAAAGTAGTCTATGTGTTATTCTGATGTATAAGCTATATTACTGTAAAGTTCCATCAAAATCCGTTCAGTAATTGTTGCGTGAAAGAGTGACAAACATCCATCCTCACGAACTTTCGCATCTATAATGGTAGTAGGATTAATATTTTGTGGACGCCCTCAGCTCAGTTACACTACGCGACGGGCGACGCAAGAGGTGCGCGAGTTTGATTACCACCACAGGATAAAATATGTTTACATGTTTTGCAGATATTTATGATGCCATGGTACTCGCAGTTCCTGATTACATTAAAGGCATTACATTCATTACATCACATATGACACACATTACAGGGAATTTAATCTAGGGTCAGGACTATGAATGTTATTGTTGGACAACTTTTTTAAAGGGTAATAAAATAAAAGTTATGTGGATTTAAATTCCGTAGAGTATAATATTTTATGTATAATTGAATACATACAGATAATTCTCTATTATATAACCATTCAAGGTGAGTTATCCTCATGACTGCATCATAACAATATTTCCAACCAGTTCATTCCTAACCCTACCCACTGTCACAAGCTAAGCTTCTGTACAATTCTACCAAATAAACAATTGATGACATGAAATTGATTTGAATATGCGTTTTCTTGCTTCAGACAATAAATTGCATTTTTTTCTATGTTACAATATCTTAGAGGTTTAAAATCTTATTGCACAGTTCTATATCAAAATCAAGACTTAGTTCCCTGTAATGAAGCTTGTCGTCATTTGCCCAAGTCCCATTTGAATTCTATGCATGTGTGTCTCAATATTGTTCTGGAACAGCCTCTGATGATTTGGTTCTAGTTTAGTTTTTATTTGGTCCATTGTGCCTTGCAAAACACTCAGCTCATATGCATTCTGGTCTGAATCTGACAAACTTTTCACTTGCAACATCAGAGCAGTGAGGTCTGTAATCAGATCAAGCAATTTGCTATCTTTTACAGATCCGTTGTTGTTCTTTTCAATGAGCATTATCGCATCATCTCGGCATTTCTCTCTGAGATGTGTGGGGGCTAACATTGCAGCTAAACTTGGACCTGGGGCAATCTCTTGGCAGTATTGCTGTACTTCATTTATATATCCTTGAAGATCCATGTTCATCCTTTCCAAATCTATCACAACAGCAGCATATTTCCTCTCAAAATCCTCAGGCATTTTCTGCCCAAAAGACTTTCTCTTCTCTGCTTCACAGTTGTATTCTTTTAGTCTGTTGATTTCAACCTTTTTGGTATTAAGCACCCGTCTCAATTTGACTATTAGCTTCAGGAAGGCAAAAGGATAACTACCAACGTTTGATTCAGATATTTGGGTGATATCGGTGCAGCCAATCATAGGATCACTACTTGAGTTGTTATTTGTAGGATTTGGTGGTTGGTACAGGTTGAAAAGCTCCTGAACAACATATCTAGGTCTGAAGTTTTGCGAGATACTCGACAGACAAATGGTGTCAGGTGGGTCATTTGATAAAACTTCATAGTCAGGAACAGAATGAGTACCTAGTTTTGGTCTCTCAAATGATATTCTGTAGGTATTGTTGGATGTGTCCACTGCATCAATGCAGCCAGTGAATAAGCCATCTTGAGGTTTGCGTAACCTTGCCGTTACTTTGGTGCCTACAGTTAACTGCATTGGTATTTCGCTTGGTAAATCTTTCAAGCAGATATCAGCTGTTTTCCTTTGCTGTACATATCTCATCAGCCTACGTTTCCTGTCCAACTCTTTGCGTTCTTCATCAAAGAAAGCCTGTGAGCATCTTCGTGGCTTACCCATCATCCTCCTGATTTTAGACCATTGAACTTGGGTCAGCTTGTGATTCCTCAATTGGGGAAATGTTTCTTTAAGACAAATCATGAAATCATTCTCTCCATCAAACAATGCTTTATCAATATTACTGTAAAAGTATTCAAAGCAGACCCATTTGTGTGCCTTCGGTAGTTTGAGTAGGTTTCTGAGCCTCATTCCTATCCTGTGTCCAGATTTACTGTCTGGATTTTGTAACAAGCTTTCACTCTTTTCATCGTACCTGTCTTGATCTCTTTGAACCTTTGAAGGTGATTTCTGCTTCTTAGCACTCTGTGTTTTCATCGGAGTTTTGGCTAATATCTTGGGAGTTCTTTTGGTAGGTGACTGCTTTGGTGGAGAGTCGTTGTTTATGAAATCATCAACGAATATGAATCTGTTTTTCTTCCGTATGCGAGCGGGCATGCCTCTAGCATTCAGCCTTTGGACTGGTTCACTAGGCGCGGGTTTTGGCGGCAACTTGGTGCCCACTCTGTGTAGGCCAAGCGCGGCGGGACCGAAGGCAGGGGGCTCATCTTCTTCAGGGAAATCCATGTCCATAGGCTCCTCTTTGACTCTGACCTGAGACCTTGAAGACTTCCTTGCCGCATCTTGCTCTCCTGAAATACGAATTTGCAAACTTAGAATGACAAGCAAGAATTTATTCAAAATCTCACGTATTCTATTATAACGAATAGCTACCACAGTAAAATCGATCTACTTGAGCGAATACTTTGCGAATATTCACATTCAAATTTGAATTTTTTCAAATTTTGAATTCAGCGAACATTGGATTCGAATTTGATGTATTCGCATCCTTCACCAACGACGTGGGATGGTCAGGGAAAACATTGTTTTTAGCAAATATTATTTTTATAGTTATATTATCTTGGAATAGACACAAAATTCAAAGAAATTTTGAAATAAACAAAACTTACTTTCTGATTTATCCGCCATGTTGATGTCGTATATTTTTGTTTCAATTTTGAAGAAAGATGAAGAGCGCCAATATGTCAACGTTCGGATACAAACAAAAATATTTTGATGGAACCGATTTGTTTGAGTTTGATCGATCAAGCGTTCAAGCAAATAATTTTTGAAAAATATTTTTGGTCATTTCCAAAAGTATTTTAACTGGCTGGCGGCGCTGGAGGCTGGAAATTATTAATAACTAGCTTCTGCCCGTGAGGTAACCGGATAAAAAATAACCTATATGTTATTCTGATGTATAAGCTATACTGTTAAGTTTCATTAAAACCCTTGGAGTAGTTTTTGCGTGAAAGAGTAACAAACATCCATCCTCATAAACATTCGCGTTTATAATAGTAGTAGGATTGATTAATGCATAAAATACTATCAAACTTTTAATATTAGAGTGACTGGTATTCGTGTGTGCGAGCCGAGCATTTTCACCACAGATTTCCTTACTAGAGGGATACTAGTTTTTATAAAAATAGTACAACCCTAATTTCAGCATGTCCCTCAATATTTATTCCGTTAAATAAATCTAATATGGCGGCTATAAACCGCCATATTGGACTTCCAAACCAAAAATCCTTTAACTTATCCTGTAGCCTAATCGAATTGATGGATTTTGTTACTTGAGGTGTTTATGGAATTGTCTTGATCACCAGTGTGACTCTGAATACAAAATATCAAATAATTAATACGGCGGCTATATCCAACCATAAACTATTTCCGATTTAAAAACAGAAAAAATAATCAAAACCTGATAGATAATTATTAATAAAGATGTTGATAAATACGAGGGTCATTGGAATCGTCCAAGCCTAGACAGTGACATAGGTTATAATAATAAGAAGTTTCATTTGATATTAAATTTTGTAATAGAATATTAAGATTATAGAAGCACGCTTTAAAAAACTGCAGTCGGATTTCTGTTTTTTAAACTGATTACTTGTAATTCTTTTTTGAAATATTAATTACCCCCGTGGTTAGCATTTTAACATAGCAGCAATACCCATTCCGTACTCTACGACGACATTCACTCACAGTCCAGTAAAATGGAAAGGGTCGGCCGACTGTCAATCTTCCTCTTCTGAGAGACCAGTTAAAATACGGTCTGTCATTGTTCGAGCAGCCATGGAATACAAATCCTGTTACTCTACGCTAGTTGCTTTAAAATATCTTAGGTACCTAACCTTAAAAATTGGGCTTCCAGCCATCTACAGTACGAGTCGTACAACTTTTTAGGGAATGCACGGACCATATTGCAGACGGTATTTTGAAAGCCATGGTTAAGAATACTGGCTGTACATTCCATGGTCGTACAATACTAAATAACTTTTCGGTTTAAAGATTATTTATTTCTACATAAACAACAACATAATTATAGTTCACTTAAATGAGAAAACAAAACTTTTAAGCACCTACTTATAAGTAAGTTTAAGTAGGTAAGTACCTTTTCATTACAATTCATTCATTCAATTCGTTCATTGAACTTTGTTGTTTTATTACTTTTTATGACCAAAGATTATAATTAACAGACCATTTGTGACCTCGGTCGGTCGTCCGCGTCGTCGGCACAGAGTACATTTTTATTTAAATATGAAGTACGTCGTCTGTCACAAAATCAGAATGTAAATAGATCATCAATCATCACGACGAATGAACAAAACATTAAAAGTTTTAAAAGATATTGTAAAAGTTTCTGACCAACATTTCAATTAATTTTTAACGATCAAAATGAACTGCAGCGTCGTGCTCTTGTTTTCTATTTTAATTTTACTCGTGGTACAGGATACTAACTGTAAGTTTTCACTTGGTACAGCTAAGTATTAATTCAAGGTAAAGTGAGAGTTTGATGCTGAATCAGGTTCTCGTCGATTATTATTTGTCTTTGAGCAACCCGGACATATCATAATACTTAAAAAAGTATTGTGTAACTATGTAAAGTGCGTTAATTTGACTAGGAAAATACAAGCGGATTTTCATCTCCAGAAAAACGCACTTTTAATATCTATTTTATTTTAAGTGCTAATGATTGGATAGAGCCATTTTCCTATTCATACATTTAAATTACCATAAGTACTTATTTATTAAAGCGGGAATTTGAACAGTGCTCTGTCTAAACAAAATCACAAAGTGTAGTTAGGTAATTTTATTGCTGATGGAGGAAGGCCCTGCATCCTGCATGGTAGGTGAGAATTCTCTCAGCCACTTGCCTTGGCAGACCAACATTAAGTTGTTTAAATGGGAATTGTTGCTCTTTAACTACCTGGATGCTTTTGAGGGAGGAGGTTAAGCCCAGCAGTGGGTTACTTCAAGCTTCTAATAATGTGTGACTTACTATAAAATTCTAATGCATCTTGTTTCTGAGAAATCTGTGGTGGGTCCCCATTAAAGTTGCGGGGCATACCTGTGTGCGAAATATAAAAAGTATCCTGAGTGTTATTCTGATGTATAAGCTATATTACTGTGAAGTTTTATCAAAATCTGTTCAGTTTTTTTTGTGTGAAAGAGTAACAAACATCCATCCTCACAAACATTCGCGTTTATAATAGTAGTAGGATTTCATTTCGAGCACATATCATTTATAATACAAAATATGTAAAATAATTATGTAAGTTAATAAATAATAATAAATGACTGATATAGGTACAACTTATTTTTTTTCCAAATCCCAGACCTGAGAAAAATATTTGCAGATCATACTAACATTTGTCTATCGGCAGGAATCGAACCTGCAACCTTCTGTGTCTCAGACGGGCCTTTACTCTCTGCGCCACAAAAGTAGTCAACTGTATGTTGCTGAAGACATGGCTATGCCACTGGTAGCTTAGAATTTATAGGTTTTAATAAGATCAATAGCTTACTCGATAGCTTATTTTCAAATTACATATCTGTAGTACCTAATATAGTTTTTAATATTAGTTTAAAAAGCATATTGCGTGTTATCTTAAGAACTGAGGTTGATACTTTTTGATTTTATTTCATTCTTTGACTAGTATTTTTTTTTTGATAAATGAGTTCACCTTTTTTGGCACTATAGCTGATTGAACAATCATAAAAAAAACAAGGGAATTTGTTGCCTGATCCTTCAAACCATGATCGCGTTAGAGGAATCGGCGTAAATTCACTTTAACTAAATTCATTTTAAATTCACTTAGTTTTTAGCTGACGTTTCTACAATTACTAGCTTTTTCCCACGGTTTCGCTCGCGTGGTACCCGGATGTATTAGTTATATTACTGTAAAGTTTCATGAAAATACGTTCAGTAGTTTTTGCGTGAAAGAGTAACAAACATCCATCCTCACAAACTTTCGCGTTTATAATACTAGCTTCTGCCCACGGCTTCGCCCGCGCGGTACCCATATAAAAAGTAGCATATGTGTTATTCTGATGTATGTATAAGCTATATTACTGTAAAGTTTCGTGAAAATCCGTTCAGTAATTTTTGCGTGAAAGAGCAACAAACATCCATCCTCACAAACTTTCGCGTTTATAATGCTAGCTTCTGCCCACGGCTTCGCTCGCGCGGTACACGTATAAAAAGTAGCCCTTGTGTTATTCTGATGTATAAGCTATATTACTGTAAAGTTTCATGAAAATCCGTTCAGTAGTTTTTGCGTGAAAGAGTAACAAACATCCATCCACACAATCTTTCGCGTTTATAATATTAGTAGGATGATCTTTGTGATTTCAATGAATAAAAACCTTTTGACTTTGAATTTGACCTAGCAGGACTGCGGGCTAGTAATCAGCTGTGACGCACGAAGTGCTGGTTCGATCACCACACTCGTAGTTCCATAACCATATAGAAATCCTAGTGTGGGATGATCCTAGGACTATGTGTCTGTTGGGTGTTTTATTTTATTTTATTTTATTTACAGGTTTACATAAGAGATGTATGAGGTGCAGATCTCGGGGTGAGCTAGGCAGCTGCGGAGATCCGTTCCCATTTAACGTGACAGAGCCTGAATCTGAGGTCGGCATACATGTGGTGGCGTGCCCTTCCGGCTGGTGTGGGAAACTGAGCGAAGGCAACTCAGCCGCATTTAAAAATGATGGTAAGAACTCAAGTTATCATGTATATATTTTTCATGTTCATCTAGGTAAAAACATACAAGTGGTGACTTAAAAACTGAATACATGAGAATGTAACAAATAAGAGTGCCTACTGGAGAAAGAACACAGGAGTGAACTCTGCCCGACACAAAACCCACAAACAATTTGCTCATAATTCAAGAACTGATCGCAGATAAAACTAAGAAAAAAAAGTCTAGGTAAAAAGAAAACAAACACTAACACAACTGTGATCACCATGACAGTCATCCTCAGATCTACTCAGCACCTACGTAGATCTGTGGATGATGACATCAGAGGTTTGCACGGCATTTCGCATGATAGATTGCAAGCCAATTGCCGCTAACTGTAACATTAAACCAATGGCAAATGCCTTTGAATTTTTGATTCTTATTGAGGTATTTGTTTAGACCCCTGGGCCTGCAAAAAGATGGTGTGGCGCATCCAGTAAAGACTGTCAATTACATTATTATTAGGTACTAGCCTCTGCCCACGGCTTCGCCCGCGTGGTACCCGCATAAAAAGTAGCCTATGTGTTATTCTGATGTATCCTATCCTATCCTATCCTACTAATATTATAAACGTGAAAGTTTGTGAGGATGTTTGTTCCTATTTCACGCAAAAACTACTGAACGGATTTTGATGAAACTTTACAGTAATATTCCTCACAAACTTTCGCGTTTATAATAGTAGTAGGACGAATCTATCTACACTACAATATAAATAAATAAAATAATAATTATATAAAATACATATAATTACATACCGGGCCGGTCATATCTCGCGAAGAACCGATAACCGCTGGGGTAAACGTGTTCTTGAGTGGAGACCGCGACTCGGCAAACGTAGTGTAGGACGCCCTCCGGCCAGGTGGGATGACGATCTGCGAAAGACTGCAGGTAGATGCTGGATGCGGCAAGCTGAAGACAGGGCGCTATGGCGCTCATTAGGGGAGGCCGATGTCCAGCAGTGGACAGCAGTGGCTGATGATGATGATGATGATATAATTACATTATAAAACACCTTATCATTCAGATTATGGAGCAGCAACAGAAAGGATGTGTCTCCAGCGAGCCCCGAGTGACTACGAAGAACGCTGCGCCTACACTATGTGGAACCATAAGAAAGTGTACATGTGCTTCTGCAATGGTGATCTTTGCAACACTGCCTTTAAAACAACTTATTCCTATTCAATATTAGCACCTGTGTTAGCTATTTTATATAATTTATTTTAGGCCCCATTGTAATAACAGATCATGGATACAAAATTATATAGGGACATTTAACAAGAACTTTGAATATATAAATCAGAAGCCGCATACAAGTAACATGAGAAGTGAGTGATCTAGCGCCTAGTGGACGGGTACCTCGACTTCCTATCCGAGGGTTGTGAGTTCGAGTTCGGTCGTGCACCAATGGATCTACCCACACTAAAAATGTATGTGCGCGTTAACAAGTGCTCAAAACGATGAAGGAAAACATCATGGAGAAACCGGTATACCCAACCGAAACAATTGAAATTATAGTAAATAGTTGAACTAATGTTGGAACTGTTGAAAGATAGAGTACTTAATACAATACACAGACTCAATAATATTAAATCGGTGCTAATACCAACTCATCTCAATAAGAGTATATTTTGATGGCCCGACGCGCTTTCTGGTTAATCTATATTCTAAGATGTGATGTGTGAAAAAAAAAAAAAAAAAAATTGTGTTTAATGAAAATTGGAAGTACTATTTAAATTTTGATTCATGCTCAGTAAATTAATCTGAATTTATAATAATGTGATATACTCATAGGTTATGTGAATAGTAATATAACGAATCCCAATCCGTCCTTAACTTTTAAGTTTTCCTTGTAAACTACTTTTAAAAGATTATCCCTCTTTATAATCACTTATTATATAAGAATAATATTTTTATTAATTATTCCAAATCGACAAGAATTGTACCTCGGTTTACCTCTGTTCCCCACACTAGGTTGGAAAGCCTGTATATTGTGATCACATGGGATTCACCACAGACTCTTCCCGCATCTAGTAGCGAACATAATAATCTTAGCAGCGTGCTAAAAGTTGTATGCCTCTATCCTTTGTTTAGTATTAGAAAAGGACATGTTTAGAGGTTAGCGAATGATTATGAAAAGAGCGTTAGTATTTAGGTACCAATATATAAAAGCCAATAGGTATTTCAATTTAGATAAAATAATGATCAAAATGCAATTAAACTGAGATGATGGGTCACACTGATAAGTTTTAGGTATCTCTTGATAATGAAAATACCGTTAACTGTTTGATAAAGTAATTATTAGCTATAGATGTTATGTTAAACCTGTCTTCCTTAATAAGTACGAATTTATAAAGAAAACTAGGTAACTAGACAAATAAGTATTCTTACATTGTACACTATGTAACAATGACTGCTGAGATTGTAACAAGATTGGTACTCATTGCATTGAGTACCAATCTTGTTACAATCTCAATTCCTTAGTTCTAGACAAATACCTCATGTTCCTCAGTTTTTCTTTCTCGCTATCGCGAAATTGTCAAGGTAAAACTTGGCAGCAGTCACGTGACATTTTCACAGCTAATGTCATTTTAATACAAATCAATCTTTCCGCAGGCGTTAACGTTAACAGAAAATGGTATTGTCTATACACCCTGGGGTTTTAGGCGAATACTTCACGGTTAGTTTTCCATTCAAGCTAACGCGAATTTGTCAAGGTAACACTTGGCAGCAGTCACGTGACATTTTCACAGCTAATGTCATTTTCATACAATTCAATCTTTCCGCAGGCGTTAACGTCAACAGAAAGTGGTATTTGTCTATACACCCTGGGGTTTTAGACGAATACTTCACGGTTAGTTTTCCATTCAAGCTAACGCGAATTTGTCAAGGTAAAACTTGGCAGCCGTCACGTGACATTTTCACAGCTAATGTCATTTTCATACAATTCAATCTTTCCGCAGGCGTTAACGTCAACAGAAAGTGGTATTTGTCTATACACCCTGGGGTTTTAGACGAATACTTCACGGTTAGTTTTCCATTCAAGCTAACGCGAATTTGTCAAGGTAAAACTTGGCAGCCGTCACGTGACATTTTCACAGCTAATGTCATTTTCATACAATTCAATCTTTCCGCAGGCGTTAACGTCAACAGAGAGTGGTATTTGTCTAGAGCACTGTTTCTCAAAGTGGGCGATTCCCCCCTTGTGAGGGGCGGTAGAACGCTCTAGAAGATATTGGGGGTGCTTAGGCGGTCGAGAGGGGATAGCATAATATGTTTGTTATGTTTAAAAACTGTGGGGGAGCGCTAGGATTTTTTATTCTCAAAGTGGGCGATGGGAAAAATAAGTTTGAGAACCTGTGGTCTCGAGCTTAGAATTAAAATAACCTTGTAGAAAATTGACTACTAAGCTGCTCTAAACAAGCATGAAAAATTTCACTTTGGGTGCTCCAACTAATACAATTATATACACAACTAGCTGTGCCACGGCCGCCCTCGGCCCCTAGCCGTCCGCGCTATAACTTTTTTTGCACGGCTCATTTTACATTTTATAACCTTGCTCATGGATTGGGCGCTATCAAATGCAAAAAAAAATAAACAAACTCTTTCGGTCTCATTACGAAACGTGGTCTAAACTCGAGTTGAACTCAAGTTCTGTCAGATCATATTGTAAAAACGGGAATTTTCACGTACTGCACTATCGGTGAAGGCACCGACTAAGTTGAGACTCATTCCGAGAGTCTTCATCAGGGTGAGTGGTTGCGACTTTCTCCTTCCGCGTCGCGCCGCGCACGATGCGGCTTTCCCGTTTTTACAATATGAATAGTTAAGTTCACGATAGTTTTATGAATAAAATTCTGTCAGATCCACTAAACCATGGTTTAAATGTACCTTATTGAAAAAAAGTATTATTGCAAAGCCACTACGGTCGACAATTTAAAAATAAAATAAAACCGCGGGATGACCGTTTAATTTAAAAAACACTTCTAAACCAAAATAAAAAAGAAAAACATAATTTTGATTGGCTACCAAAAAAAGTAGGTCCTCAAAAAGAGGTTGAGTATTGATAGAAATAAACTAGGTGAGTGCCTGGTTTATCTTTTAGCAGTTATTTGTAGTCAAACCTCTTTTTGAAATGTCACATAGACTGTCGGCTATTATACTATAGCATTCAATTTTAAGCCTTGTTTCCTTTGCACAACAATTTGTCTTGAAAATCAGGAATCAAAGGTCTAAAAGATAAACCACCGATTTAAACCACCTTTCGTAATGAGACCCTTTAGCTTTATTATTATAGATAAATAGATAGATGTAACAGGTTGTGGGAAGTTGGTGGATGGAGGTAGCCATGAACCGTTCGTTGTGGCACTCGTTGCGGAAGCCCAACGTTGTACTTCTACAGGCTGCTAATGATGATTAGTCTCACTGACTGGTCAAAATAAAACAATCGTGTATATATCGTAACTATTTAATTGTACAGTTAATGACTTTTCTAAGAGTACTTTTTTTTTCGTACTTTTTTTTTTTTTTGAAAATTATACGTTCAGTTATCGAATAAATAGTTTTATTTACTAGTTTCTGTTGAATGGCCACGTGTGGCGGATGCTGCCTAATATATGTGGCTTTAGATTATTCTTGATTCGTAGTTCTTGGTTGGCGAATAGAGATTCTATGTGGGGTATGTCGTGGAAGTAGAATTCTCCATGTTTTTTCGCTCTGGCCACAGCTGCTATAGCCTCTGACCCTTCTAGGAGGTAAGGATCTTGGGTGTCCAAATCTGTGAATGAAAAATATATGGCGTTTTTAATGCATATATCCTTATTATATCTTCAAATGATTGGTTCGGGACTATTTCCTCATGATTGATCGTTTCAGACTTGGATAGTTGGTAAAAAAAACATCGCGTTTATTTAAAGACGGTTATGTAGATTTTGGATGTTCCATCCAAATGATGGCTAGTATCGCTTATTAGCGATAAGACCGCCCATTGCACAACATTGACAAAGTCTGTTGTGAGTAGATAGTTATTTAGGCTTAATGGTATTTGGTGTTCCAATTAAGTATTTTCTATCTATATATGTACAGTCAGCGCCAGAAACTGTTTACTGCTCTGGGGTATAGAGGCACGCCCAAACATAGTTGGAACATGCCCCGCCTTGCAAAGTACGATTCCTAAAAAAAAAAAAAAAAATATCGTCAGCTAAGTAACAACACTTGCGATTTTGACATTTTAATGCCATTGGATAAAACTTTTCATTGCCCTTCTGTTTATCAATACAAATAGTGCATTTCAACCAAACACAATTCAAAAAACAAGCATCACCCGTACCTAAGTCTCCAATTCTCCATTCATAAAAACCGTTAGCGATTTAATTTAGTGGACTTGCGCGTCGGCGTTCTAAAAAGATTTTTGGTTCCCCTGAAAAGTTACGAAAATAGATTCACGCGGTGTTGTTAGTTAGCCGACGACATGCTTAGTAAAATTAGGGTCCCCATTGGCATCCTTTCCCACGGAGCCCTGGAAAATGGTTATGGGCTAATATGGGCCCGTGGTCCCGGTGAGTCGACCCATTACATTTATTTACAATACATTTTTTTTACTTAGTAGGTAGGTACTTGCTTAAAGTATATTTCGACTTCTGCCCTTAAACGGATCCTCGGGTAATTTTATTACCTGTACTAGACTAGTTTCACTTACTGGTATCAGAGCGTCGGTTGGCGAATCGCGAGTTGAAAGGCGGGAGGAACAGACCCTCAGGCCATAGGGATTCAGGGTCGGGTGAGTCTACTTTGTAAGGCGATGCGGGAAGCAGAGGGATCTCGATTTCTGAAACAAGCATTTGAAAATTCCAACGTGTTTTTCATCATCGATTGCAGCACAGAAGGTCCCCTTGCCTTCTGGTCTGCGTGAATGAAAATACAAAGAATAACATTTATTTTTTACAGGAAAAAATAAAAACCAATTTCAGATAAGAAGTTGATAACAAGTCCAATATTTTTTTTTACGCTTACGGGTAATATTTTTTCATAAAATTTATACGGGTTTAGCCTTGAAGTACCTTTACGTTAAAAAAATCATTAAACTCGGTTCACAATTATTGGCGAAGATATGGCTTAAATAAACAAAAAAAAATACAGATATATTGATAACGTCCTCTCTTTTTGTAGTGATATATAATACATATAATAAAAATAAAAATAATGCTGGACATATTTCACACAGCATCATCTAGCCCCAAACTAAGCAGAGCTTGTATTATGGGAACTACATGACTTATATAAGTACTACTTTTTTTTGTAAATACATACATATCATAAATAGAAAACAGCCAGACCCGAGACAAATATTTGCAGATCATACAAACATTGGTCTCGCGGCGGGAATCGTACCCGCAACCTTTTGCGTCTCAGGCGGGCCTTCGCCCACTGCGCCACAGAGGTCGTTATTAAAATCACTGTATGAATAAATCTTAAGGTGTCAGATTCAAGACTCATGTCTTAGCAATTTTTTCGAGCTTTTCCGAAAAGACTTAAAGTATATCCCTGAAAATAATCCTGCCAGTGGGCGCACCCATGATAGAAGTGATAATGCGTTAACATCAGTAAGTCAATGTGATTCAAATCTAAGTCTTAGTTAATCATAGGTCTAAAACTTATTTCATCCACAATGAAGGACAGAGGCTTAATCCGTCCAGTCTTAAATACCGGTGTTTAAGGGAAACCTTCAATACCGAGAAAGAGATAATGAGAAAAACATCGAGTCCAATTTGATTAGACACAGTTTGTGTTGATCGAAGAACGCATTTAATTATGTTTTTCCATTTGGGGCAGCCTACAGTCATAGAAGCATACCGCCTCGTCTTTCGTAAGTGGATTATAATTGGATAATTTATTTCGAAGATAAAATTATAAAAAACAAAGTTATTAAGCATAGGTCTATGGTACAAAAAATAAAAAAAATCACGAATGAAAAGAAAGTTACGGAAGACGAGGCAGTATGGTCATACGACTATAGCTTACTCTAAATGGGTAAATTATTTAAAAAAAAAGCATAGGTCTATGAGATTGGTGATCGAGCTCTGTAAAAGGATTCTACGGGCAATTTTCTTAGCTGGGATTCAAGTGGGAGGTCACACTAGATACTTAGGTATTTCAAAGGGCGGCCATATCGGTAAAAGCAATTTATTCCAGGTAACCTTATATGATATTTGGTTATGGTAAGTACTTTTATTTATTTATTAAAACTTTATTTCACATTTTATGAAAAGCGAACAAAATGCGGACTTAATGTCAGCCCTGCATTTTCTACCAGCCAACCCAATTTGTTGTGATTAGCGATTTAGATTTATACAATAACTCGAAGAGAAGAGATATATTAAAATGACTTACCCATATTATTGTGCCATAGAGAAACAGTGGAGGGCACGTTGCGCGGCGCTTCTTCCACGTTGAACGGTACTGAAGGCTGCACTCGTGGATAGCCGCGATTCCGAGGCGGGCCGGGCGGTCCTGAAAATCACGAAATTCACAATGTAAAGAGCAAGCAGTAATATGTATCTTAGTATTATATAGGGTTTAAGTCTGCCTTCATCATTAGTACGACAAAATATAAATAATAATAATATTTAATGCTGGACACATACATAAGTTTTTTTGTAAATAGATATTGCACACCAAATATTTCAGCTTATATAAATAGAACAAACTTTAACATTGTTGTACAATGGGTGATCTTATCGCTAATTAGCTATCTTTAAATACATAATAATAAATAATGTTGGATATTTCATAGAGCATTATCTAGCCCCAAAGTAAGCAGAGCTTGTGTTATGGGAATTACATGACTGATATACTACTTATATATATTTCTTTGTAAATACATAAATATTATACATAGAAAACACCCAGATCTCGAGACAAATATTTGCAGATAAAAACATTTGTCCCGCAGCGGGAATCGAACCCGCAACCTTTTGCGTCTCAGGCGGGCCTTCGCCCTCTGCGTCTTTACCAGACAACCTTTGGATGGAACGGGCTGTACGAAAGATTACTTAGTAAATACATACTTAGTATACCATAGAAAACACCCAGACCCGAGACAAATATTTGCAGATCATTCTCCGTCTATCTGTCCGTCCATTAATGCCCCCACCCTAACCTACAAATGAAGAGATTTAATGAGGGAGGTACGAGTAGGTGCTACAGGAAAAGATTCCGGGAAAATCCTGCTGGAAATCTGAATTCGTCTGGAATGCAATCGGCCTGGAGTAACCGCGAATACTAAGAAGTTTAAGCTTCCAAGAATAGATGTCGCTTGCAGCCAGTTCCACTCAAAAGTTGACAAGACTAGATATGAATGAATGAATAAATGAATGAATGAAAACTTTATTTGCTTGAATATAGCTACGCTTAGAAATCACTGTACTCGACTAAATTTGTTATGCAAATATTAGGCACCTATCTACTCAGAAGAAATTTATATTAAATATAATATTATAAAGAGGAAAGATTTTTTGTTTGTTTGTATCGAATAGGCTCCGAAACTACTGGACCGATTTTAACTATTTTTTCACCAAATGAAAGCTAAATTATCAGGAAGTAACATAGACTAAAAAAAATTGAAAATGCAATAATGTAACCCAAAGTAGCAAAATTTTGTCTATAAGATTTATTATTTGGCGCGCGCTGAGAAAACTATTGATGATACATAAAAATTATGTACTACATGATTAAAGTACTCATTATTACCGACAAAAAAGTCCGCGAGGGAATGTATCTTACTTATAGTTAAGTCACAATAGAAGCTTTTGTGTTCTAAAATTTAATTGGATCGCCGATATTCGTATTAAATAAAATTTATATATTAAATGTCATGCAATACAATATAAGATAAGATAGATAAAGTAGATTAGTTAAGACTAGTTATGATAGGTAAGGTAAAGTAGGCATTATGTATTAATAATATAGGGTTTATAGTGAGCTGTTTCCTCTAATGATATGATATACATACCTTTAACTTTTTATCTTATTTTTTTTTGTTTCTTTTTGTGTGTATAATATAGTATAGTAACCGTTTTTTTTTTCTTTTTCTTATTTTTAAGGTAGCACGCCAACCCTCTTTGTATACCTGTGAGGTTGACAGGTAGAAAATGCTTTTAGCTTTAAGCCCACCTTTTGTACACTCTTTTTTTGTGCATTATATAATTTAATAATAATAATAATAATAGGTAGAAACTTACGCCGTGTATTTTTATTGTTGGTTTGCATCCGTCTAGCGGTAAAGGACAACGGATCGCCCACGCCATGCGTGAAGCTCCGCGCAGGCGTGTTCACGCTCACGTGGGACGCGAACTGTGTGTCTGCCTGCGCTTGCGCTGCCAACTGTACTGTGTAAAGCAGGAACACGCTTATGAACTGCTTTAATTGTATCTGGAACAAGAATGGATATTAAAAATATACCAAAAATGGTTAGCTCGATTTAAAAATATTTTATTTTGGTTCTAGGGCATACCTTACGTTGTTTTCCTTCACCGTTCCATATAAAAAACATAATAAAAACAAAAGAAATGCATAATGGGCAGCCTTATCGCTGAAAGCTACTGCTTCCAGACTACAGATGACGGAGGAACCCAGGATGGATAGAGCTGTGTTAAAAGACGGGATGGTGTATAACACCATCCCATCTTAAGAGATAGAGAGTCATCTATATCTTTCATATAGAATCAAAGTTAAAGTCAAAGTCAATGTCAAAATTCATTTCAACCACAAGGATGACTTTGAAACGTCAATTTTATCTACTGCCTGTTCTTGCGCGTCCAAGCTAGGAAAGAAAGGCAGGAAAACAAGGCTGATTTTTCTTTTTAATTATCCTTTTACAAAACAATAGGTACCTTAATTTTTTATCGAGACGTATCTATGGAGTGTGAACACAAAATAAACACAGCATCCTCTAGAATTAGATCCAAAGTTAGCAAAGCTATTTAGATATTTATATATCCTGTACCCAAATTGCTTTTGGGCGGGGGGCAATTAGCGAGTCGTGGTAACAGTAGGTGGTAGCGGCCTAACAGAATGGAAACTCAGAGAGAAGTAGGGCTCTTATAGAATGGAAACTCAGAGAGAGCAAACGCAGCACTGGCAGACCTTCAAGAGGACCGTGGATAAGACCTGGATGCGATCAGCTCGAAAAAAGGATGAGTGGCACAAAATGGAGGAGTCTTATGCCCAGAAGTGGGTTAATGCAAGCTGATGATGAAAGTAATAAACATATTCAAAATTTCAATTCCAAGGCCTATGACACGATCAATTATTAACTGTAATCTTAATTACTATATTTACTTACTTATGTAACAAGAAACATAAGGTACTTTTTTATGTAAAAACCTACATTATATATGTACATTCATACCGAAGATTATATGGTAGTGCAGGCCTGGTAGGCCTAATAATTGTCCAGTAATATGAGATTTGCGTGCCGTCACGAGATAATAAATATAAATAATGCCTCAGTAGGTACTAACATAATGTAGGTACTTATTAGTAAAACAATACCATTTCCTGTTAATTTTACTATAAGAGCTTTATAATTAAGTACCTATACTCTGTTATCGTCTTTGCCTTTAATATATATTTATTGAGTCCAGCCAGGAATCTGAATGAATGTTCCATTTTGAACTTTCTGATAGGTAGGTACGTAGATCTCTCTTACTTGTCTCTACCTACAACATTCATGAGAGAGTAATTAAAGGGGCGAAGCCGAGAAAAGGATTTACTCTTAATCGGATAACAACTTACTTTTTATTCATCATAATATTAAAAAGAATCTAATTTAAAAAATAAAATAAAAAAAAGGCTACCAAAGCCAAAATTCATTTATTCAATAAAATCACAAGGACCACTTTGAAACGTCGGTTTTTATCTAGTGCCTGTTCCTCCGCGACCAAGCCAGGAAAGAAAGGCAAGAAAACAAGGCTGGTTATTCTTTTTAATGATCCTTTTACAAAACAATAGGTTCGAGTTGGAGAATTTTCAATCCCAAGAGTTTTTGTCATCTAAATAATCAGATATTTTATAGTATGCTTTTTTATAAAGTTTTTGTTTGATTACGTTTTTTTTTATTGATAATTTTTGTATATCTCTTGGGAGTTTGTTATAAAAGCGTACACTAAGCCCTTTAAACGATTTTTTAACTTTATGGAGTCTACAAGTGGCAACAGCGAGTTTATCTTTATTTCTAGTATTAACATTGTGATTATCGCTTTTTTTCTTAAATAAATTAATATTTTTGTGAACATACAACAGATTTTCATAGACGTATTGACAAGGGAATGTCATTATATTTATTTCTTTAAACTTTTGGCGAAGTGATTCTCTGGGGCCCATATTATAAATTGCTCGAACAGCCCTCTTCTGCAGCATAAAAACGGTATTTATATCTGCAGCACTCCCCAACAGCAGTATACCGTACGACATAATGCTCTGGAAGTAGCTGAAGTAAACTAGTCTAGCTGTGTCAACGTCTGTATAAAGACGGATCTTTTTGACTGCATATGCCGTAGAACTAAGTCTCTTCGATAACTTATCAATGTGAGGACCCCATTGAAGCTTATTATCTAGGGTGATACCTAAGAATACGGTGGTGTCCACAAGAGTCAACTGTTCATCTTTGATTTTGATATTTGCTTTAACTTGTGTAACATTGGGTAGTATAAATCTAATACACTTTGTTTTTTTTCTTTAAGTAGGCGATTGTTTACTTTGAACCATTTTACAACCTTAGAGATTGCATTGTTTACCTTTAAAATAAGACGCGCGATATAAAATACTATTTTACACAAAAGATTTAGAACGATTTATATGACGACGTTTTATGTTTTGGAAAAGTAATAGTCTAAGAGAAAACAAACAAATAATGTTTTTTTCGCATTATTTTCTCTCGTTAGAACACGTATGGCTACTTCGGCACCATGTCTGCGCCACGCTGGATTACACGTGATGTATAAAAAATAGTTTTTTTTTTAATTTCAGGCACCTATCTCAAACAAGAGGTCTTAGGTTGCTAAAAATAGTATTCCACTAAAATTCTATCGATATCTACTGGCATACAAATACCTATATCGACTGCCACTAATCACTGAACACATTATTTTTCACATACGTCATAATTTAATTCACTGAATTTTTGTACCAAAGTTTATTAAAGATTTTACATATAAATATTATCTACTTAGACACTAAAACACTTTAGGATGATTTACGACAAAGTAATTATTACTGCATTCCCGCCAAGCATTCCAAAACTCAATTTATTACTGTTTATTCGTCAAGTTCGTTAATAAATATATTTTGTATTACCTTCAGTACAAAAGACATGAACGCGCTCCGTGCATTTTTTTCATTGATTTTTGAAAGGATTTGCGTCTTGAAAAAACAAGCTGAGTATGTGTTGGTTGTTGTGGTTTAAAAATGCTTATTAATTAAGTATTCTTAACTAACTGGTAATTCTCCTATCTAACAGAATGTTCATGAAAGGCGATGGCGACCATGAACCGGACGGCCCGCAATGTAGGAAGTCAAGATGGATATTGCATATGTCGCAGCCAACTAGCTTAATAATTAAGCTGAAAGGCTAATTATTAGCCTTTCAGTTAATAGCCTAGCCTTTTTACTAAACGGCCGGCGTCGTTCAACTATCGGCTTGAATGATATTCATCCATTCAATAAAAAAACAACCGTATCTACTCATGTCATCAATTAAAAAAACCTAATATCCTATTCTACACAATGTCATCTGTTTACAATATAGCTCAATATTGGCAGGCATCGCACATTCCGGCTGGACGTCAACACGCAGCTAACTGCCTTTTTACTAAACAACATAATTTGATTATTAAAAAGGTTGTTAGCTGAAAGGCTAATTAAGTTAGTTGGCTGCGACAGATATATTATGACATCATGTAGGTCAGGAAGCAGGTGGATGAAGGTGTCCCAAGATTGTTTTCCGGGTTCCATATCTCAAAAGGAAAAAAAGGAACCCTATAAGATCACATCGTTGTCCGTCTATCTGTCAAGACCCGTTTTTTCCGTGGAGGTATTAAGTTAAAATTAATATCATGTTCTTCAATTAAATGCTACGGTCCCTTGAAGCTGTAAAAAAAATCAAGCTTACACAGTCAAAAAATACGGCCTTTTATGCCTTATATTTTGATCTCAAATCAAAACCTCTAGGATACTTCCTATTGACCTAGAATCATGAAATTTGGCAAGAAGCAAGGTCTCATAGCATAAGTAAGGGGAAAAAACAAAAATCGTTAATTTGTAGTTATGAAAAAAACGTTAATTATACTATTCCGTTATACTACAGACCAGTTAAAGAAAACTTTACTTTAACTGGTCTTTGGTTATACATACGTCGTATATGACCCGTTTTTATAAAAAAACAGGTAATGGGTCCCCACGTAATTAACCCGAGTTAATTCCCCGGTAATTTCGCCACCGCTCAGCAGCCCGATTGTGATGAGCTTGTGCAATAACGCGTGAGACCACGCCAGTTTTAAATGTACCTTCTATGTAACGCAGTGTTTAGGGATCGTAGAAATATATCACTTTACTATCAAGGTCATGGTTACTTTATGATCACGAAGTATTGAATTATGTAGTAAGTAAGTGCCTAGAGAAAAGTAATAGGTATATCGATGACGAAATGTGTTTACTTCGAATCTTCAGAGAAAGGGAGTAGTCCAACTTGATTGAAACAGTAGGTAGTATGTACCTAGCATGAATCAAAGGTAGATATACCTAGGTTCCTACATTACGTGTGTGGGGAAAGGCACTAAGCATTCCGATTCCTTTATAGGTAGTAGGAAACTACCTAGGTACTTAAATGGGGAGCATTGTACCTATGTATTTACAAAAAAGTATATAAGTAGTTTATAAATCATGTTTTTCCCATAATACAAGCTCTATTTAGTTTGGGGCTAGATGATGCTGTGTGAAAAATGACCAGCATTATTTATTTATTTGTTTATTATTGGTAACTAGCTTCTGCCCATGGCTTCGCCCGCGTGGTACCCGGATAAAAAGTAGCCTATGTATTATTCTGATGTATAAGTTATATAACTGTAAAGTTTCATCAAAATCCGTTCAGTAGTTTTGCGTGAAAGAGTAACAAATATCCATCCTCACAAACTTTCACGTTTATAAAATTAGTAGGATAGGATAGGATAGGATTCCAAATATTGATACCTACGAAGAAAAAAATCGACTAAATTAAATGTTAAAGAATCTTAATATCTAGATTCCTACCTATTGTTTCTTCCTTAATTACATGTTATTGATGGAAGTTTAAAAGTTCCAATAATAAGTAGGCAACCTTAATAGATACCTATCAACAGGTATTTCATCATCATAATATGTACCTATCTACATAAGATAACATAATCTAGTTGGTAGATAGAGGTGTAACTCACTTCTCAATTAATTCTGATTAAGATAAGTTAGTTATTTACTAACTATTTTGCGTGTTTTATGATTATTTTAACCATTTGCTGGAGATAAAAAAAATATTAACGTAGGTATGCAGGCTTTTACTGATAAGTTGATAATTTCCTGTTTGATTGACGATTAGACATTTCGAAGATTGTGAGTACGTAGAACCAGATAGAGTTGTGCCGTTTATACAGGTAGATCTTACCTAAGCCGGTGAAATTACAAGCACATTATCATGTGCTTATTATCATTATCTTTTCATCGTTAGTAAAAAATTGAAAAATTAAAAAAATGTTTTTAGATCTGCTACCAGATTCCCCTTTTAAATTGAGGGTGCGATAGGGTTCTGTAAGGTTCTTTGACTTGAGGACTCTCTAAACTCCCCCGGTGGCCGGCCTGTATATAATATGCCAAAGGGCTCCGGGATCTAGAAAAGGATCGCACCCGTCGTTCCCCTTTGCATATTACCTTTGTACGTTCCAGAAGCAGCTGGGTGTCAAACGGAACCTACTTATTACTAGGGTAAAGGTTTCAGAACTTAACTCACTTGAAGCAGCTCTACCTATCTATCTACTGTTTCCATACTAGAATGTAATTTAAGTTAATTTTGAATTGAAATTTTAATCAGCAATTAAAATATTAATTACCTACCAACCTAAGTACATGGTTGTTATTGTCATACTACCTAATCTAACTTTTTGGGCTTTCATATGCTTTGTCCGTGAGTCAATCGAGGTTCGTTCTGAATATCACTGCAGTTCATTAAGCAGCATTATCCTGAGCACGGACTTTTTTTGACGGTTGTATACCTACCTACGTAGTCATAAGATTGATAAAAGATAATATAAAGTTCTGCTCAAAATTAATATTATCTATTCTATTATATTCTAAAACTTACTCTAGAGTCTTATTATGTAATTTGTAGTCTATCTTCTATACTAATTAGCTTATTACTAATATACCTATTACTAATAACTTTAACTCTTTAAGAGGTCAAGTTTGTAAGTTTGTACCCACTACGGTAATCTCAGAAACTATTACGGTAATCATCCAAAATTAATTCACTGGAATGGACTTTGAATGAAGAATGATATAGGCAGAATGGATATAGGCTATACAGAGCGTCCCAAGACTATGCGACATGAAGGGAAAGTACCTTAAATATTGTTATAATTATTATAAGTTTAACGGGTCTTTATCGCGTTTACCTTTTTTATTATTTTCCCGACGTTTCAACTGTATTGCAACAGCCGTGGTCACGGGATGAGTCATCCCGTGACCGTCGGCTTATCCGTCGGGAAAATAATAAAAAAGGTAAACGCGATAAAGACCCGTTAAACTTATAATAATTATGTTATCTAATCGCGAAAGTTTGAAAAATACTATTAAATATTGTTGATAGGATATTTAGCTGAAAGAAGACTTTATTTTATTTTTAAAAGTTAGTAATACTGAATTCAAAGATTTTCTATAAATAACTTGCTTTGTCTGGGAATCGAACCGACTCAAATATGAAAAAAAACACCCCGTATCTTTATGATGTCAATCTAAAGAATTGACAAAAAATAATAATTCCTCTTAAATAACATAGTATCTTAAAAGAAAGGAATAACGTAAAATGTTACAATTTTACAACATAAGTCGAGGAAAAAACGGTCGAGCGAAAGCGTTTCTGACGAACGCTACTCTTCATCGGCTACTTTTTATCCGCGGCGAAGCCGTGAGCAGAAGCTAGTTGTTTATCACTTGATAGTGTTCTAATTCTTATTACAATGGCGCTAGAGATTTTGAAACGAAATCCGTGACCTTACGAATATAACAAATGGGTACATCTAACGACCTGTATTAATGGAGTCGTAAGATGAGCTGATCATTACACCAAGGTGAATGTACAGAGCAAAACACTGTGGAAGTAGCGCAACGAAGAACCACATATAAAACAGTAGGTACTCAGATCTACGATTTTTTTGGAACGGGGGTAGAAACTATATTGTGGCGCCCCCTTTTCATTCATTCATTCATATTTATTGCTGTCATGTACACAGTTTAGTATAGGTGTTTAAACAAAACATAAGAAAGTAGGTACATGAACCCCGTTAGGGCGCTGCAATTTTGAGTTCGATTGTGTATGTTGATAAGTACCTGTTTTTTTATCTGTTTTCCAGCGTTTGACATAAATTGTTAAAAAAAATTACATATATATATAATGTTTGTAATATTTTTTTGTGACCTGGAGAATAAGAACCCTTTAATAAATTACTTTCACAAATCATCTCAGAGTGCATTCCCATTCAGCTGCTTGTAGCGCATTTCGGAAGGCGTTTTAAAATAAAATGAATTATCAATAGAACGTGCGCTGGTAGGCGCTTTGTGAAACAAGTTTTTCAAACATGTTGTATTATGGTTTTTGCGCCCCTGAAACTGCCGTCCGGGGCCGGGGCCCCCCCTTCCCCCCCCCCCCTAGATCCAGGGCTGCATCTACGTATGAGGTGTACTCCCTTTTCCGCGTTCGAAGTCGAAGTTGGTCTATTATGCGTTTATGCGTGGGAACATACGAAAGAGGACGATACAAAAAAAAATATTCAAAATGTTTTTTTTTCTTAATCAGTACCTACTGTAACTAAAGCGAGATCCCCTTTTAAGCGAGATCCCACATGAATTAGAAGACCTCGCTCTTCCTTATCAAATCATCTAAGATTAGGAAAGTTATACCTACCAATAGACTTTCCAAAGGATTTGTACGAAGATAGAACACTACACTATTACTACCTACAGTGCCAAAACATTACTCTTGATTGGTTACAATTACAATAAAATTCGTACTTTACCGAACTGCAAACAAAGGAAGCACACGGATGTTGTGTGATTGTGTGTGTGTGATTCATAAGATGGATGGAAAAAAATAATGGTTTGAAATGTAATCACGATCAAGGAAGTTGAGGGGAATTTGATTAAAACGATTGAGTACAAGGGTGGATGATCATCATGTATTCTGATTTCCTATTACGAGTATAAACAATATCATCTGATTTTCAGGGTCCCCAAGCCAAATGGCGAAAAAGAAACTCATTAGTTTTGTTCTATTTTTAACCCAATAACTAAAAACAAGAGATATTATTATATAGGGAGCTTTATTATTTCATCTATATTATTTTATTTCATTGCTCCAATGTAGAATATCATTGAACGGGTTTAAGATTTCTTTTTCCCGGGGCGACTCTTTTTTTTGAGCGTATGCCCTAGAATTATGAAAGAAAGCTTGCGTTGCGATAGAAACTGCCAATGAAAATTGGTTTGAAGGCTTTTCCGAAGATAACTGTTTTAACAGTTTAGAGGAATGCCACTTCGGAACCTTAACATAGCGTGTAACCTCATCTCAGAACATCTTGTAAGCAGTTTTACTTATCCGTGCTACCTTTGTCAATACAATCCAGTCAAATTACATGCACAAGCCTCCAATAGTATATTTAAAGCGGCTCTGGTTTAAAGAATCATATCCAAACGTCTCTCCTTAATATGCCGCTGTCTTTGTGATTTATGGGTCTGTTTTATTACTTTACCAAATCTACAGAAAATCATTAAGCATTTAAACATAAAGGAACCATTTACTTCCACTTCGAGCTATCATTTAATAAGTTCGAGCTATCAAGTATCCACTAAAGTAGGTACTTTATTTCGTGAAGCAAGTGCTCAAGCCTCATAGTTAACTGCAATCAATCGATCAGCTGTCAAACTATAGTAAGGTTCCCCGACTCCCCTAAACGTGACTTTAGTTAGACAAAGCTCTGTAATTATCAATTCGTCGAGTAGGTAGGTAGAGTAACTATCTATTTCAAAATTTCTAGCTCTAGACGACTTGATCAGAGCATCTACTGTTGTGTTCTAGTTCTGACAAAGTCGTTTCTCAGCTCAGCGAAACAACGGTTAGGTTGCTTTACCTATCTAAATAAAGACATCACACATAAAATGTGTTTGTAGGCACACAAATTTGCAGGACATGGGTGTATGGCCTAATCTAATAGTTGAAAATCTATTTACACAGCGAAGTACTCCCCTGTAGTGAATCGGAGCCGAAAGTGGTGGCTCCAGAGTGACAGTGGAGCAACAATAGCTAAGTGGTAGTACGTAGGTGGTTGTGTCTTCCTCGGCACTAGAGCATGCCGCGCCGGCAGAAAACTGCCGAATCCGAACGAATTCGAACCGCCGCAGCTCCGTTACGAATCCGAACCATGGTTCCCGGCCGCTGAGAACTGTGTATAGTATTCACGTAGATCATTATGATCTAGCTAGAATCTCCAAAGTTATTTGACTTTAGCTAGCTGTTCCCTTTATGCACTGGATTCACTTCAAATTTGTCACGAGCTGGGATCGTTCTCAAGAGCAGTCACGAAATGAAGTCACGGGACTATCAAGGACATAAGATTTGAGGCAGAAACGCGCAGTAAAATAGTTTGATATGGCTATCAAGACTTACTTTATTGTGTTCTGTGTTACTTATCAAGATTAACAGTATGATCTATATCCAAGTACCAACCTAACGTACAGAGGCATATACTTATAAGATGGTTGAAAACAAGGACTACGTAGGTGAACGTAGTACAATTTTAATGTAGTTAACAGGAAGTTAGGGTAGGTAGTAGGCACACCTTTTCCTTCATGGCACCGTTGCAACAGTAACTGCTGCTGAAATATCGGAAAGAACTCAAAAATCATCGTAAATATCCCGTTTCTAGTTAAATTCGAGATCCAGTAGGTTTGTAGTAACTTATCTTTCAAAAAAAGTGATTTCTTCAAGTTAAAATTAGTGAAACCCAGTAGGTTTGTAGATTTCTAACTTATCTTTCAAACAAAGTGATTTCTTCAAGACTTCATTCTGAAGGATACCAACCTACTTTAGCTCGAACTAAATTAAAAATTACGTACTTAGATAAGTAGTTAGGTATACACTTCGGTCTAGGTGATGATTTTCTGAGAGGAGGTCAATGTAATTTGGAAAACCGCAATGTCACAATCTAATATATTTTTTATTACGATCTTACCTAGATAAATTATTAGGTCATTCAACCAATCAAGAGAGAGATTGGTAAGTAGGTAGATAAGTACCTACAAAGTGTACATATTATTATCTAGAAAGTAATGGTAGGTACTTACCTACCTATGTTTGGGTATGTAACAGAAGGGCCAGAGAAAGCTATCATAACAAATTGCTTTTAGATTGCTGTCACGAAGCTAGTAATCTCACACCAGGGAGTTTGCTCATAGTTCCTCACATAGAAGTAGAACGTAGGTACATACCTACCTAGTGGACTCTTTAGTAGGTATATTATTATTATATTTTTTTTATTTATTAGGTTCGCCAACAGTTTACACATGAATACAAAATATATAAGGTATAAACTAGTAAGTCTTATGCTACATGAGAAACCAATTACAGGCAAACACCACACAGTTAGTAAGTAAGAAACAATTGGTATGTAAATAAAAGGTTAAACCTAATTATGAACTAATTTTAAATTGACAAGGTACTTTCACCGCAAAGTTTTCTCAATAATTTTGTTCAGCTAAGATAATCTAAGCAGTCTCCATGAAAGTTTAGTTAGTTAAAGTATTGCAACTTGCAATACGCAAAGTAGGTAAGTACCTAGGTGTGGTGTAGAACTTCATACACGTATCGCAAATAGCAATAGTGGAGACTAGCTTCTGTCCACAGCTTCACTCGCGGTGTTCTGTACAAAATAGTAGCCTGTGCGGGTACACTACGCCACATAGGATAACTATTTCAAATTTCAACCAGATCGATTCAGCGGTTAGGTTCGTTAGATTATAATTATCGTAAGCAATACCTAGACATCCATTCTTTGAATGATTGTTGCGAAAGTATGGTTGTTGTACGTAGGTATGTTTAGGTAGTAGGTGATGGATGACGTTCCAGTAGAATTTCCTGTCATTCCTGTAGGTAGCTACGTATGACATCTAGTTTTTTTATCCCCGATTACTACCCCCGGTTGGGGCAGTTTGGATATTTTCCGAATCAACCCTATCGGATAGGTAGGTATTATAGTAAGTACCTAATGTAATAATAAAAAGAAAAGAAAGAAGAAAGGAAATAAAAAAAAAAAAATTTAGTAAATAAAAAACTATGATAAAAGCAGAATAAAGTTATGAGGTTAAGTTAGATCACGGAAAATTTTAGTAATTAGCACATAATATTTAAACCAAGAAATAAAATGTTAGATAATACTCCACCCCAAAAAAAGAATAAAAAGGGGGGAAAAGAAAGAGAAATTAAGCAAAAGACCTTGATAACGTCAGACAGATAAAAGAAAAAAAAATGTTTTAACTTTTTTGTTTGTAAAGTAGGTAGAAATAGTTTACAATTGTTCTTGGTACTGTGATCGCTTAGCACTATCTTCTGTATTCATTCATTCTGCATAGCACAAGAATAGGTATCTATTATTTTATGAATCTTGCCCGTCGCAATTGCATCATCGAATAAAGAGCGTCCGGCGACGTAGTACCTACCTATACTACACCTAGTACCTACCTGTACTTCACGACATTCACTAAGCAAACTGTAAGAACCTACCTACCTATTTTAATAAACCTTAGGTAGATCCGCACGGTAGATATACGCAGGCATCTCTATGCCTAAGCACCTAGGCATCTACACTACACTAAATCTATTAACGGCACTCACTGAACCAACTGTCTTTTAGTACCTCTTTGGTACCTGTTTTATGAAACCTAAGGTAGACCCGTACATGCAAGCTTTTCTATAAATAGCCTATTTAAATATTGGTATAAGTACCTAGAGGTCTAGACAAATAGGTACCTCACGCTTAGATATCCTTTCACGCTAACGCAAATTTGTCAAGGAAAAACTTGGCATAAGTCACGTGACATTTCCACAGCTAATATCATTTCCATACAATTCAATCTTTCCGTAGACGTTAACGCCAACATAAAGTGGTATTAGTCTAGACACCCTAGGTACTTAATGTCATTATTTATTATTGCTTGTATGTATCGACGATCGGTGCTATGTGCGCTGATTTAATTGAATGTGTTAGACGAAAGTGTCATGGCTGCCATTTTCTAAAATGATAAGTTTTATAGCTGTTTCCAGCGGGTTTGCATACGTGGAGCCGTGTTAAGAAAAAAACCCGATACTCTCATAAAAACTTTCACCCCCCTTATAGTGTGAAAATTCAAAAACCTGAAACACTTCTGTAATATTTTTTCATGTTTCTTACTTTTAAAGAAAAAATACTTTCATATAAAATTCTTTCCCTGTTAAGAAATAAATTTTGGAAATTTCCACTTTAAGGTAGGGGGAATTTTGTTTACTTTATAAAATAAACATATGTTTAAAAAAAATGACACGGCCAGTGTAAGAGTTTTGGCTTTTTACCGGCAATTCGTGATTACAAATTTCTTGATAGTTTTAATAAATTACCCATCAATCAGAGATAATAAACATCTGTAATTCAATTATCTCCACACCTTGTAAGGGCCCATCCTTTCACATGGAAGACGTAGGCAGGTACAGAGTATCGGCCCTCACCGTCGTCCGTTACGGTCTGCATATTACTGGGGCGGGGCGGGTCGTAAAGTCGGATTATTCCCGTTGTCCCCCAACCTTCAGCCAACAGTGTTTTTTTCCGGCTATCGATGGGGCAGATCTGGATTTAGTTTTTCCCATTTTCCCCCGATTCCAACTTTTTTAGTAAGAATCGGGGGTCATTGCCATCTAGTTTCAAATTAAAGATGGCGTACGTAAAGAAGACATAATGGCGGTGGTCCATGATGGCGGTTATCCATCATGGACCACCGCCAAAGTCAGTATATTATTTACTTGTTCATTGTATTCGGAAAGTAACTACGCCGATTCCTCGCGACCAAGTTCCTATTAGGTACCAAGTTTAGTGTTTAAGGTTATAGAAATAACGACTTTAGTTTAGCTATATCGCTTTGTTTAAGCCAATTAAGTAGACCTAAGACCCGCCTGAGACGCAGAAGGTTGCGGGTTTGAGTCTGGGTCAATAAAGTAAGTAGAATACCTACCTACATACCTACCTTGTAAAATGGTGTTACGCACAATAGTTTATCTATCGATGAACCTTGGCCACTCTCTCTCTGCCTGCTCTCTATGTAGGTATAGTCCTATTATAATATGTATTTGTGACTCTATTGAATGAATGATGTAGGTAAATAGGTATATCTAGCTAGGTTTATAGATAAGCCCTATTCTCAAATGGGGTTTAGCTGCCCGTCACGATCTGTTAACTGATACTTAGGTAGGTACCTACTCCGAATTTTGTTGCGAAAATTAACTAGATTTACAGAAATATTAGACAGGACACAATAGTAACTCAGGTGTCGAGTTGCGTAATTTAATCTTAAAACTCTGTTGTACCTACCTAGATAATAATTAATTAAAATGTAACATTTTGTACATTGAAGATGTGCAGTAAGATTTTAGTGGATGAATGAATGAAAATACTATTTTACACCGTAAGAAAATAAATATTGCGATCTTATTGCGATTAGATAACATAATTATTATAAGTTTAACGGGTCTTTATCGCGTTTACCTTTTTTATTATTTTCCCGACGTTTCAACTGTATTGCAACAGCCGTGGTCACGGGATGATTGGAGTATACGGAGCTATACTCGAGAAATAAAGATTGAAACGTGTCGGCAAATAATAAAAAAGGTGAACGCGATAAAGTCCCGTTAAACTTATAATAATTATGCGATCTTATTGCTTAGAAGCGATTTCTTCTAGCCAACCTTTGGATGAAGAGGATTTCTAGTAGAAATAAATTTTAAATTTGGAACGAGTACCTATCGTTTGACGACCTTTGTGGCGCAGTGGGCGAAGGCCCGCCTGAGACATAGAAGGTTGCGGGTTCGATAATCCCGCCGCGGGGCAAATCATTAATATATATAAAACTGTTCCGTTACTGATTGGCAGATCAACACACAGCCTAAACCATAAGTCCTAGAGCATGAAATTTGGACGCTATATTCCTCTTATAGTGTAGGGGTGCAATAAGAAAGGAATTTGGAAAATTCTAGCCCTAAGGGGGTGAAAAGGGCTGAAAACCTTTGTATGAAAAATCGTATTCCTTGAACCTACAGTCTTTAAACTACACATAAACATTCTTCAATCGAAATGAGAAAAGTCTTGTATAATTATTTCACCAAAATATCCCTCATAGGGGATGTAAGGGGTGTCAAAGTTCAAGAGGTGAATCAACGCACAGCCTAAGCCATAAGTCCTAGAAGCATGAAATTTGGAGGGTATATTCCTCTTTTGGCGTGAAAATATCAATTTAAGGGCACCTATCAATTATCTTTTTAACGCGAGTAAAACCGCGGGCATCGGCTAGTGTTTGTATAAATTTTGTAAAATTTTATAAGTAGTTTATCAGTCATGTTGCTCCCATAACACAAGCTCTGCTTATAAGCAGAGCTTGTGTTCATCATCATCATCTAGCTCCAAAGTATACTTTGGAGCTAGATGATGCTGTGTGAAAATGTCCAGCATTATTACTATTGTTATGAATAGAACATTTTATTTATTTTCACTATAATCTTCCAACATTTTTTGGATAGATTTAAATACATAAGGTAACCTACAATATAGATTTTGTAACAATAACATACCTAATAAGTACTTAGCTCCTACGTGGGTACCTCCCGGCTCCTACTTAACTTTCACTGAAAATAAAATTATGAAATAAGCATTACGAATGCTTCATAAAAATCTGTTTATCCGATAAAATCGGTGAATTTCGATAAATTTCGATCCTTTGTAAGAGAGAATGACGGTATAAATGTTTTTTTTTATGTTTGGTCACGATGCTGGCTATAATTTTAGTAGGTAGGTAACTCACATAATGTATTTCGGTATGTGGTAGGTGTAGGCAACTTTTGAAAATATTTAATTAAACATTTTTTATAAGCTTGTCTTGTTAGCACCTTGCTAGTTGCAAGTTTAAATTTAACTTTTTATGCTTATCTTGTAATACCAAAAAATATTTTTTAAACCTAAAACAGGTATAAAAAATATTTTTTATTTTTTATTTCGGAACGGATTATCATATTGTAATGCTGTTTTATACAATCGATGTGTATGGCTTCCAGGATGGTTCTTAGATAGGTTTAACCGTCACAAGTCACAAGTGATTTTTTTTTCACATCATCATCATCTAGCCCCAAACTAAGCAGAGCTTGTGTTATGGGAACTACATGACTGATATACTATTTACCTCTATATACTATTTTTTGTAAATACATACACATTATACATAGACAACAACCAGATCCGAGACAAATATTTGCAGATCATAAAAGAATTTGAATCGAACCCACAACCTTCTGCATCTCAGACGGGCCTTCATTCACTGCGCTACAGAGGTCGTCAAATATACGTCTAATTAATAATTATAAAACTGGTCTTGCCTCTGACCACCCTCTTCTTGGTAACCTCAAAGATTTACACTGTGCATATATCTGAGAATGTCCATCATGTGGTCTTGAGTGGAGGGTGGTGTTTTTTTTAATTTTACGTAACCTAAGTTCATAGAGTAGACAGCCTCAAGAGACGTAATGTTTGATAATTTACTAGGAAACAATTCTGTCATTTGTCTTGGGAGTCCCGCCGTCTGATTGGTCGAAACTGTAGTTTCAACGAATCAGAGCACAGTAGACAACATACGCAATGACAATGACAATGTCCGCGTTTGCCAACATCAGTCCTAAAAGACTGATGTGTTGACAAAACAGTGTGGTTCAATATGACGCCTCTCGGGGTTAACTGCTCGATGCCTAAGTTAGACCGTTGTAGGTACCGTACAAGACAAGTTTCCGATTATGGTTAGGTACCTAAACCACCTACCTAAGTACCTACATAACTGGGCAGCCAGAGTGGATTTCAGTGGAACTTAGACGATATAAAATAGTTGCCTAAACTTGTTTTTTTAAACAGGAACCCATTAATTCATATGACAACAAAAATCTTGAAAATTTACCGTTAAATGTCGTCAAAGTTTTACGTTAACTGTGGTGTAGCTTTTGGTTGAAAAGAAAATATACAGTCAGCAATAAAAGTTAATAAAAAAAATAATGTTTAGATGCTTTTTTCGTCAAGTCTGGGATTGATGAGTTTGCAAAATAAAAAAAGGGGAAAAAGCATCTTCGCATGCAGTTCAAAATTTTGAAAATTCAATTTCCAAATATTTTTTATATTATTTTTATTTAATTGTTTATTTTTTTTTTAATATACCAAAACCAGAAGCACCAAAACAAAAGTGTAAACAGGTTAACATTTTTGCAAACTGTACTTTGAATATATCATTTTCAATTTTTTTATGCGAATACAGGTTTCTGTACTCCAAATATTAGGTGACTCCGACCGGTCTAGACTTGGCAACACTGAGGGCCAGGGCCAGTAGGACTGTAGGAGTAAAATTATTTACATCACTATCCCCTTCTCCCTTTGTTATAAAAAAATATGGATTACAATATAAACCTTCCTTATTACGAGGTTAATATGATAAGGATATCCTACTAATCCTATCCTACTAATATTATAAACGTGAAAGTTTGTGAGGATAGATGTTTGTTAATCTTTCACGCAAAAACTACCAAACGGATTTTGATGAAACTTTCCAGTAATATAGATTATACATCAGAATAATACATAGGCTACTTTTTATCTGGGTACCACGCGGGTGAAGCCGTTGGCAGAAGCTCGTTGATATATCCCAGGGTACCTCGCTGCGGCCTCGATATACATGCGCACCTAAGACCTAGTACGGCAAATAGAGCTTCTCTAAATACAGATTATCAACAACTAGTCACTGTTCTACAACCCATTAAATAAATTACTTAATAATTAAACCATCTTTTGTACCGACCAAGGTTTTTTAAAAAAAAAACTTTAACATTATCTTCAAATATTTGTCTCGAGTCTGGGTTTTTTCTATGTATAATGTGTATGTATTTACAAAAAAAAAATATGTAAGTTGAATATCAGTCATGTAGTTCCTATAATACAAGCTCTTCTTAGTTTGGGGCTAAATGATGCTGCGTGAATGTCCTGCATTTTATATGAATATGTGTGCTTGTGTTGTATTCTAATTAATATGTATTTTTGAAAATGTTTTATAATCTGAATTAAATGAATTAATAATTATTATTATTGTACGATACGTACACATTCTAAATAAACTTTGTTCATTGATAGAAGGTATAGCAAAAGTTTTATAATATCTGTGGCGAAAGTAACATAACATTGGCATGTTAATGCCTTGCCTGCTGCAACGTGTCTGAAATAAATTCAATAAAGTAAACTGACCGGAAGAACATACCTAGCTGTTACCTGCGCCTGCGCATGCACATGTTGTAAAAATGACGCAGTTTCATTTTCTTTCAGTGACGTAATTTAGAGAAAGGGTATCCAGTAAGAAGATAATAGGATGTGGGTAAGATTGGTAAGGTTGCTTAAGTCATCAACTAAGTAGGCCTTTACTAAATGGGTTTGGCAGTGGCGAAGTATATTTCCTTCTTTCAAAAAAAGGCTAAATAAAATACATAGATAATTAGCGGGTCTTTATCGCGTTAAAAAGCCTAAAATTATGTTAATTAGTGTCTAATCGCGAAAGTTTGGAAAATACTAAAAATAAAATACTTCTCGTCGTATTTCATCATTATAAAAGAGGTTTATTTGTACACATTTTTGTATTTATTTTGTCAAATAGACAAAAGGTAACTCGCCTACCATCAAATACTGTTTTTTTCTAATTTTATTGAAAATTCATGTATTTTTTCTACTTAAATTTAGGTATAGTTAAACATCGATGTACTTTACCTTATAGAGGTAATATCTTTTAATTGTGACCGCAATTATTGATAGTTGAGGAATGTCTGGAGGTCTTTTGCTCCATTAGACATGAGTAAGTACCTATCTGCCTAGTAAAAGGCTCGCGCGGTATTACGCATTTACATATAAAACAGGTTACCTGCACACAGGCGCATAATGTACAGAAATCATATCTACTTTCGCATCGGTAGGAGCCAGAAGCTGATTTGTTAAGATGCCTACCTTGTACCGAAAAAAATCGGTTTCTGGCTTAAAATTTATATTAGGTTTAAATAAGCTAAACATTTGCATACCAATGCGTTTGGTGAAATATGTGAAACTATAACTAATTACTGTATGATCTATACAGTAATTACTTAATTAGTTATAGTTATTATTTGTCGCAAATAAACAATTTCATTTCATATCAAAATTATGCTCAATCCTAGCTGCGTATCGTATTACAAAATCTTTAGCTTGCAATTGTTTGCATGACTGTACCTTAGTTTGTTGAAAAGTCAACGATCTAACAGGAATAAAAATAAATCATTTTTATAATATAATTCTCACTAGAATTATAATAGGTAAAATATATAAATTTAAGATCTCATTTGTCATCAAGGATCATACAGAAATCGCTGCAAACGCAGTAGGTGATTCGGGTTTTTCAAATTTATCAATGACTTTATGTATCAGAAAGCCTGCAAAAAAAAGCTACATCGGCAGTTCTTTATTATAACAGGCTGTAGCCTGGTTTTTCTATAAAATCGGTCTATATCCGAGGAAGTAGATCAATCAACTCGTGATTCACGTCACAGATCTACAATGGAATCGCCAGAACTACGGAGTATGTACAGTCAGCAACATAAGTATTAATAATTTGTGTTTTTAGAAGCTCTTATTCTTCGGGTTTAAGAATGTAGTTAGAAGAGAATCGCTGGCGATAAAAAATTCTCTAATGGCGACCACGAATCCGAAGACGCAGTGTAGGAAGGCCCCCCAACCGATGGACCGGTGACATCTTAAATGTTGCGAGAAGTTTTTGATGGAGGTTCCAGGATCGTTCGTCATGGCACTATTTGGGGAAGGCCTATGTAGAACAATGGACTTCTACAGGCTGTTCATTATAATGCACCAGGTAATGGTAACTTAATGTAAATAGTTAAGGGTCAAGACGGGTCTTTCAAGGTAGGATAATATTTTAAACTTTTTTTTTTTAAATGCTGACCATTTTACACAGCATCATCTAGCCCCAAAGTAAGCAAAGCTTGTGTTATGGGAACTACATGACTGATATACTACTTATATATATATTTTTTGTAAATATATACATATTATACATAGAAAACACCCAGACCCGAGACAAATGACAAAAACGTAACAAAAAACAATATTGAAGTTACAAGAATTTAAACTGTCAATGTACATCTGCCGCTGACTGTACGAATAGATACGATGTCGAAACAGACCTTCACACAGTCATTCGATCCCGCTCCATTTGAATGCATTTCTTTGCTTGCAACGATGCAGTTTCAATCACAAGTCAATTTGTCTCTAACTGGCAAAGTGACAACTCTATAGAAACGTAGGTTTTTAATAATGGAATGTGATTATTCGGTCTTTAGATTTAATCGTAGGCAATTGATAATGATTTTGAAACTGATGAACATTGAATCCCAGAACATCCCACGAGTGATGTACTATTTGAAAAATATTCTATGGGTTTTGGTTTTTAGAGTGTTAACTCACACAAGTAGGTATTAATATGGCGGCGGGCGGTTCAAGCCGAAACATTTCAAGAATTCGGATATCTTCGTTTATCTTCGGAAATGAGAGACTGCACCGTGCACTTGCAGTTTCAGTATAATTTTATACGACTCCAGTTTCCCATTTCCGATGATAGACAAATATTTCCGAAGCTCATAACTTACGCATAGTTCACAGTTATACTTACTAGCTACCCTTTGCTACTCTAAGCTACACGTGAGCGCGTTGACGTCTTTTCGTAGGAAGATTTCAAAAACCTTTCCAAAGTCGCGGTCAAACTGACAGGGTATCGTCTGTGGCGATCGATACGAATTTTCGACAACTACTTCCTTTAATCACGTTATTTAGAACGGATCTTTAGTCAGGTAATTTCATTATTGATCACAGTCACTAAAATAAATACCCATTCATTATTATCATCTGCTTAATCATATTTATTTTTACGACCAATTATCTAACAATCTTTACCTACAAACCGGAAGGCATCTTTTGATTAGCAATCAAGCGCGTCTTTATGTCTCTGTGCTTGAATGATCTTAGATAAATAAGCTCCAATAAAAACAAGGTGATTGATGGGTAAATATTATTGCTATGTGTTCACCAGGGAGTGACAAGGCTACTCGAATATAAAGTTCGAGATAGATACGGCTCGAAGGACCATTAGATCGTGCGTGTGTCAGAAATTCGGCAATTATTCGTTATTATGCACGAAGGTAATAATTGGTGCTACATATTTTATTAACATCTGAAGGTCAGGACACGATCGGCAGCGGATTATTGCAGTACTTATGGGATGTTCGATTTATTTTCTTTTAATGAGAAGCTACTTTAAAATCGTGCTCTATGAACCTTCTTGCAATTATATATGTAGGTATCAAATTATAGTAATCGGTTCGTTAACAAATCACGTTTTATCTAAGATCTCCCTAAAAGATAAATGGCATATTGCTTATTTCGGTTTATTATAGTTTTACTCATGTAGGTAGGTACCGCCCAGTGTTGAGTAACGAATAGTCTTCATAATTCGACAACTCTACAAAGCCATAAAAAAAAACTTTTAAGTTATTTTCCTTGAAAATTTACAGGCATGCCCAATTTGAAGACCTTATTCTAATTTTACAAGGTCACCCTTGGTTTAATCACCTGAAGGTGGTCTGAAGGATATTTTTATATGCGGACTATCAACGTAATTAATGTGTTCAGGGTTCAGAACATAAGAATTAAATAATATAATTCTCGCTACTGAATCTTGCGTCTATCTTCTTCTATGACGTTTTTTTTAATACTACGTAAAAATTGTGGTACTGACACGCTGAAAATTATGAAAACTTTATGTTTTGGTGTTTTGTTCACAAGACCGCAGTTTTTATCGCGAGGAGTATAAATAACATTTGGAAAGACTACTTTAAGGATTAAAAAAGTATAACTATAATAATTATCAGTATTTTTTAGCTACAAGTTGCTCAAAAGCAATAACTTTTTTATGCTTAATAAGCAACGCAATCGTTTACCCCAATCTCACCTGATGGAAAGTAAAGTAGCAAAACTTGATTATTGATCGAATAAGCGAAGCGAACTAAGATCTCCGAGTCTACTTTGGTGCTATTATAATAATATCTGTAACTTCCAGTGTTTGTATGTATGTATGTGGTTTGTCCGACGATAACTGCTGAACCGTTTGTTAAATCTTGACGTAACTTGGTAGGTAAGTAGGCTATATTATTTTTAAGTTATAATATGAGCTTAGTGGTACAGTATTGTTTAACTACAGGGATAAAGAGGCAGTAATTAAGAGAGAAAGAGTTAGATTATGATATAATCTGGTTATGTGGAATATCGATTGAAAGGAACAAAAAAATATATAAAAAATATAAACACAAAGTGACACATTTTTTTATATTCTACGAGTAATAATACGGAATATACCACGGAACCCTAAGTGCGTAGCGTAAGTCTGACTCGCTTTTGACCAGTTCATACCATAAACATCTCAGTGAAACATTGGTAGAGTTGGTTGGACCCTGAAATATTTGATGGCGTAAAAAGTATGGTTAGGTAACATATTTTTTTGCATTAGCAGAAGACAATATTTTAGGCACGTAAATAGTACGTACACAGGCATATAGAAGAAAATCAATAATAACAAGGGCAAACATATTAATTAAGAGCATACCGATGTTTGCAACTTATATAATTTTAGCTAGGTATTTATTTGCTTTGATTTTGCTTTCCCACCTTCCGGCCAAACGAACGATTACGAATACCTACTAGCTTTTGCCCACGGCTTCGCCCGTGTGGTACCCGAATAAAAAGTAGCCTATGTATTATTCTGATGTATAAGCTATACTGTAAAGTTTTAACAAAATCCGTTCATTTGTTTTTGGGTAAAAGAGTAATAAACATCCATCCTCACAAACTTTCACGTTTATAATATTAGTAGGATAGGATAGGATTAAGTAAAATATTCTACTTGAATGGCCCCATATGTGGGTAGTTCCATGGAACCCAGGCACAAGTCAAGTGATACAAGCATGGAGGTGTTCCAATTTCTTTGGCAGTTTTTTTCCACGTACTTTCACATATATATAAGTTGTAAGTTTACTGTATATTTGGGTAATAGGTCTTTAAAAAAAATGTGGGTTTTTTATGTAATGTTCAATTCGTATTTTACGTTCATTCTCTACACTCACGTATTCTTTTAAATAGTACTCTATGGAGGGAGATAAGTTTGTCTGAAAAAAATCACTTTCAGCGATAAAACCGCCCATTGTGCATTTCTTTTGTTTTTGATCTTTTACTATGTTTTTGTATATTGTATTGTAAAATGGTGTTAGGCACAATAAAGAGTTTATCTATCTATCTATAGTTAGTCTAGTTATAAGTCACTCTACCTAAGATATACAAAATTGAGGTAGCCAGTTAGTTATGCGACTCTATATTTTTATTGGGTTGTAAAGCTTGCTTCAAGTAGGTTATTAGGTACCTATCTATCTAACGAGAAAACAACTGACTATTAATTTATTCTGACTGACAGTTTTTTTTATCATCTAGCCCAACTAAACATAGCTTGTACCTATTATAAGAACTACACGACTGATATTATTTATTTAAATAAATACATAAAAACACCCACTTGTATATTAATTGAGGTATATTTTATATACTTATATATATAAAATATACGTTACCAACATATAATTTATCAGAAATTATTGAAGTTGGGTGATGGCTTGGTTGGTGAGTGGTACAAACAAAATAACATTGTAGAGGTAAAATTAGGTAGGAAACCTACCTATCAACATCATCATTGCCACAACAGCGTACAAAACTCCACTGCTGGATTGGCCTCACCTAAACAGTGGCATCTACCGATAATTCTCGTACCATAAGTACCTATGAATGAAGAACGCTTTTAAAATTTGGATCCTTTATAATTTTTTCTTCTTACTTTTTACCTAATTTCCCTAATAAATCTTTTATTTTAAAAATATTTTATTATTAGTTTTTAATAATAATCAATTATTATTTTATTAGGTAGGTATTATTTAATAGGTAGGCTAACTTCTTACTTGCTACACCTATCTATTAACCTGACATTTATCTTAAAAGCTGTCACTCACCATTATTTTTCTTCAAAGCTCCAAACAAAGTCTAAGAAGAAAAAAAAACACTTTTTGGCAACAGCTTGAAATTCGTTTCGTTTTCCCGGCTAAATTCGACCCCGTCGCGTTTCGTCTTCTGCGTGCGTTCGCAACTCCGCGACCGCTCGACGTATACAGCCTAACGACTATACCCCGGCAGAATAGCGCACGTGATGCGCCTTCGAAAGCTTGGCCGTGGGAGGTTAGAACTTTCGTACCGAGCTGGTAGTTAGAGAACCTGAAACTTGCAAAATAATCTAGATGTTTTATTATCCTCGTCACACCTAGGGTTGCCAACCCTACTTAATTGATATAGTATCCTATTAAATTATGGGCCAGAATACTATATCCAGGTAAACTAAGGTGGACCATGGAAATAAATAAAAACCCCGTGGTACACCCAATTATCTCGAGGTGATCCATGAGAAGAAATAATTGCCCCTGGTTACAGCCAGGTGAACTATGTAGCTGGACCACGGGCAGTAACTGACAAAAATAGGCAAAACTATAATCTGCCATATTTTAGTTGCTAAAAAGAATAAGCAACATTTTTAGTTTCGAAACGTCTTAGCGGCTTTTACCCATTTCTGAAGGGAATGGGCATAATTATAAGGCCAGTTTAAATTTGATAGGTAAATAAAAACAAGCTATAGAAGCATTTCTCAAAAGCAAAAACCTGCTTAGTTATGGCTCAAAGCAGTAAACATTTTTATATATATATTTTTTCTATGTAGGTACCTACAATTTTTTACAAATAATAAATAACCTCAAAAATATTATATTTTATAGAAAAAAGTTCGTAACCCTAGTCACATCCCGCTCACGCACACTACACACGAAAAACCAGTGGTCGTCGGTGTACGTATAACTGATCGAATTTACAACTGCATTCAGTACCTACATTTTGTAGGTCTTAGAAGGTCATTACCTACCAGGTATTTAGAATTTTATGTGATCCTATGTCTTTGTGAGATTTTCTCATTATGTAGAAAATTATATACTACATAATGAGTACATTAACTAATTATGTAGTATATAATTTTTATGTATTCAATAGTTTTCTCAGCGCACACCAAATAATCAATTTTATAGGAAAAATTTTGCTACTTTGGTTGGTTTACATTATTGCAATTTTCTTTTTAAAATAAATTATAGTCTATGTTACTTCCTGATAATTTAGCTTTCTGTTGGTGCAAAATAAAATCGGTATAGTAGTTTCGGAGCCTATTCGGTACAAACAAACAAAAAATCTTTCCTCTTTATATTATTAGTACCTATAGATATAGATATTCCTATACTAAGCGAATACAGTCGTGAGCGTGTTTTTTATACCTATTTACTTATCTATTATGTACCTACTTCGTACAAATACATAATCATACGTTGTAGTAACGCGGTCGATATAGATAATAAATACTAAATAATTATTAATTAGACAGTTCAGTAGCTCTTTTGCTTATTTGGAAAACTAAACATTTGACATCTTTTCTATTTGATTTTGATTTTGTCTAAATTGACAGGAATTATTGACAACGATGACAATTTGAGTAGGTATATTTTTTTGATGTTTATTTTAATTTAATTTGTATCAATGTTGAATTTAAATAATGCACGGGCAGATTTCATAGCAGATATAATAGAAGTCTTAGATTTAATATCCTCAGAAAGCAACAGTTTGTATGAAAAGATAACTGATAATCTAATTTTGATACTCAGAACAAATTTCAGCAGACCTCGATGCGGAGACAAATACTTAGTATGAAATAAAACAAAATTAATTCTGAGGTGTTATCAAAATTCCTGTGCTGAACAAGAACTGCTAAAATGGAGGACGAAACAACAACCGCTGAGGGTACTGACACCCCAGACACCGCGGCAGGTGATGGCGACGAGTCTAAGCCAGCAGAAAGCGAAGCAGGAGATCCAGAAAAAGTTGGAGAAGAGGGCATCGTAGATCATGGAGAAATAGGCGGCGAAGGAGCTGAAGAAGTTGGTGGTGAACACATGGAAGGTGAACATGTTGAAGGTGAAGAGAAAGAAAAAGTCCTAGGTGAAGGGGAAGAACTAATGGGGGAAGAAATGGAAGGTGAACACGTAGAAGGCGAGGAAACAGAAAAGAAAGAAGAACAGAAAGTCGTCGAAGAAGAGAAAGTAGAAGAAGAAGAACAATACGTAGAAGAACCTCCACCTGACCCTACAGCGCCTTTTGACTTCAGTGACTCCAAAGAAGCGCTAAAAGATCCGTTCGCGCTACGCCCTGACCAAGTAGCAGAAATAGAGCAACTTTGGGAACTCTACCAAGACTATACACCTTCTTATACCGATATAGACAATTATATCACGGAAAAAGAGCTATTCTACATGCTCAAAGCTCTTATGCTGATGACAGTTACACCAGAACAGTTTCAGGAGTTAATAGCATACTGTGCAAGACCATTGCATCCTGAAGGGCACATAACGTACGATCAATTTTTTAAAATGGTTACCATTCGGCAAAGGGATTTTCCCATAGAAGATGAGTTGAGAACAGCTTTGCAGGTGTTTGATCCTGAAAGAACCGGCTCGATAGACCGAGAGTATTTGAAAGAGGTTCTGTTGAAGCAAGGCCATAAAATGCCTCAAAAGCAGTTGGATAATCTCATCAAGGAAGTGGACATGAGCAATGATGGTACGATTGGCATTGATGACGTGGTCGGAACGATGTGTATTGATTTGAATAAGGAAGATTTGGATATGCTTAGGGCTTCGCTATATCCTTCAGATGAGCCACCGCCGCCTCCGGAAGATATGTAAATATCTTCGAAACGATTACCTATCGAAATAATTAATAACACAGCAGCAAACAATACTGAATTACGCTATATTTTTATTTTATTTTTATTTATTTCTAAAGGTTAAGGCTATACAATGGCATGCAATACAACATGAATACGGAATAATAATATTTAACATTTTCACACAGCATCATCTAGCCTCAAAGCAGAGCTTGTGTCATGGGTCACATGACTGATAAACTACTACCTACCTAAATATTTTTATTGTTATAAATACATATAACATAAAAAGCGCCCAGACCAAGACAAATATTTATACTTAGATCATTTGTCCCGCGGCAGGAATCGAACCCGCATTCTACTGTGTCGCAGGTGCGTTTTCTGCGTCACAGAGGTCGTCGACCATTCGGAATAGGAAACAAGTACCCTACGCCTTTTGAAAAAAACATTTGAATCCGCGAACGACTACACCTAGCGTGATTAGTTAGTGCCTCCCCGTCGGGCGGCGCCACAATTTTTCGCATTTTTTTAAGCAAATACTTTCTTTTGGTCGGCTACACTTCGTCTCGTGGTTTGAAGTGTGGGTAAGAATCGAAATAAAGGTTCTTTTTTGACCTCAACTTCAGGAGTAAAACAACTCCATATTCTTTGGATGGTGCCATCCTGGCTGGTACGGTCTCCAAGAAATGGCGATACGTTGGCCAGTTACTCGCCTGCGGTGGTCATTCCTTTTTTCACACCTTTCAGGCTTCTTCTTGTCTCCCAAAATTTCCTTGTTAAGGTGAGTCGGAAGACTCCTGAGGGTCTGTCAATACTGAGTTTAAAACATGTCTCATTGCTGTGTTCCAGTTTGAAGAGTATGGTTGCCAGTGAAATTACTGGCATATGAGATCTTTCTTAGCTAAGTCTTGCTAGCACATGTTTGTGTTTGCGGGCGTTGTCTATGGTTTGGCCAACATGTGGATGCACCAAACAACAAAACCCGCCTCGCCTTCTATCACTGACACTGACGTCTGTGTTCTGTCTGTCTGCTTCGTTCAATTTCATGTTTTGTTTTGATTCTAGTAATAGTCGGTAAATTTGGGTTTTTCAAATACACTAAATAGTTAATTTTGAAGCCCTCTGACTATTTTAATACTCTAAACTAATTGAAAAATGAAGGATTTGTTGCTGTTGTCAATCCTCTTATCGATTTCTGGCACAGGTGAGTTATTTTCTCACGTAAATTAATACGTAAATCGGATGTGGGGTGTGGTTCGTCACCCAACGTATTTCTATTCATCTCGATTCTTCACAGCCTTTGTATTTTGATTGGAGTCCAGGCTATGATTCATCAGACAATATTTTAGAGATCACTTCTGTTTATTGTGGCATATATAATATCTACCTGTTGCGACATATATTATTTGAATAGCAAACCGGTAAATGTAATTTGATTTCATGATTACCTGGGTAGGTAGGTACTTACTGGATTGTATTATATCCCAAGAACAACACAAGATTTAAATTTCATTGTAAATATAGATAGATAACTCTTTATTGCATACACAAGAGTTCAGAGTTCACAGCATAAAATGTAAACAAAGATGCGGTCTTATTGTTAAAAGCAAGCTTTTTCAGGCAATCTTTGGATGAACTGCATTCAAAAGAATATGAAGAGAGGCAGAGTAGCTTAACAAACAAAAATTTACATTAATTTTAATGTCAATTATACACAAGAATTTTATAAATAACTAAGAACCTCTTCAGGCAAACCCATGTATGGGCTCCTTATGTTGTGGATGAAACAATCAGTATCGGTCATATGGGTTTATATGCCTAGTTGGAGTCGCTTGTTGGTGCTGTGTTAAAGGCATAAATCCATTGATAAGCCTTAGGGTTGATAACATTTGAAATGATTTCAGGTCTAGCAATATGGTGCTACCAGTGCACTCCAGCAACTCCTGGCTGCAATGAGCCCTTCAACTGGCGAGGAATAGGATATTTCGGAAACCCCTGCCCTGATAATGAAGATATTTGTATTAAGCTCATTGAGAGGAAAGGTGGTAAGTGGAAACAGGAGAATGTTGAAAGACAGTGACGTATCAACTCCAATAATAGTTGGATATTGGTGTAGATTCTCTAGTACACCAACTAAACTTAAGCTACCCTCTTTTACTGATGGCAAGAATTTTACTCCTGTCAAATAAGTTTAAGTATCACTCTTCTTCATGTTTATAGTTAGCATTTTTAGCTTAATCTGACAAAACTTAAATCTGACTATTTTGATAGCACTAAAAGTGTCTCTTTCTTTTGTTACTGTTAGTAAAAGAGGGTTAAAATAAAATTAAGTTAATTAAGTGGTTATTACGGTTCAAGGACTGATTGCAGATTAATCTTGAAGGAAAAAACACTAAGTACAATTAAACAAAAACTTTTTATAACTAAAAATATAATGGCCGCCCACCATAGTTTTGGTTATAATAAAGTTTTTGTTTTTATCGACAACCTCTGTTGTGCAGTGGACGAAAGCCCACATAGAAGGTTGTGGGTTCGATTCCCGCCGCGGGAAAAATGTTTGTAGGATCTGCAATTATTTGTCTTGGGTCTGGGTGTTTTCCTATGTATAATATGTATGTATTTACAAAAATAAAAGTAGTATATCAGTCATGTAGTTCTATAACAAGCTTTGCTTAGGACTCTATGATGCTGTGTGAAAAATTACCAGCATTATAATTTATTTTATTTATAGCGGTCTTTTCCAGCAAACCTTGGCTTATACTCATTATTTTAAGGTATTATTAAAGGTATTAACTATCTCATCTACTTTTCCAGCACAACAAGTGATAACTAGAGATTGCCTGAGCAATTTCAGAGCATTCCGGACAGATATCCCAGCGGATACCTATGAAGGCTGCCGGCCTGCAGCCAAGGACCAGAACCTGGCACATTATGTCAATAACACAATCAAGGAATTGGATTTAAAAAAGTATGCATTTCTAACTAGATAATCTAAATAAGAAGTAATATCAGTCACGTCAGTTCTCATAATATAAGCTTTGCTTAGTTTGGGGCTAAATTATGCTATGTGAAAAATGTCCAGTATTATTATGATTACTTCTTTGACAACCTCTTATTGACAACCTTAGTGGCGCAGTGGGCGAAAGCCTGCATGAGATGCAGAAGGTTGTGGGTTTGATTCCCACAACTGGTCAATTTTTGTATGATTAGCAAATGTTTGTCTCAGGTCTTATGTATAATATGTATGTATTTAAATTTATTTATGTTTGTATATATTTAATTTGATGCTGTCTGCAAAATGTCCAGCATTATTTTATTATTATTACTGATTAAATTACATGGTACAGATATGAATAAGCACTAGAAAATTAGAAACAATATAATGATGTCTAATTAGTGTAGTCACTGATTCAACTAGTTGGTTGGAAGAACATCTTTTTATAACTAGTTGGGATAGCACAACTAGTTGTGCATACCGGTTGGTCAGTGAGGAACTCACTGTGAATACATAGCTTAGTATCAACATTTTCGTTTCAGGGATTGGTATGATGAGACTGAATGGTGCTTCTGCTTTCTCGACCACCGGTGCAATAACTCAACAATGGTGACCACTTCAATGGCGCTATTTATTGTGACAAGTACCGTACTATTTATACAGTTATTATTCTGATTTAGGAGGATGAAAAGGCAAAACCATTATGTGAACTAAAATAAAACTGACGGAAGGATTCACTTCAATGTGCTTCTTGCGATTAGTGTTCAGTATAAATATACATCTAGGTATGTTCACACAACTAATACATAGTGAAAGAAAAAAATACATCTTACAAGTATTATAGGTATATAATAATGTTTAGTTTCTTCTTTTCTGTCTTTGTACACAAATCTACCAACTTCATCACATCTCTCTAAAAGGTTTGCTAGAAGAAAACTCTTTAGGGTTGAGCTCGCCTTTGTATATAAAGTAAGACACTTCATATCCTAATTTCTGTATTAATTATGTGTCTTTAATTCTCTCGGTAAAATCTGTGGGCAGTTTGAGGGAAGTCAATACATAATAATATTTGGCACATTCCCACGTTTTGCATTCCACGTACCGACACAATGTCTTATTTTTGGTACTAGAACATGCTCTACAACCAAAAATAAGCATGGCATGCCAGTTCCTTAATTTTTTAAAAGTTTATTTATATTAAATTAGCGATAAAATTTGTAGACTCGCTATTCTGCACTGAACAGTTTTTGACCAGAATCGTAAAAATCACGTTTGTCAAAATAACACAATATATAATTCAAGTTGGTGAATTTTTAAATAAACCAATCTTGTGTAGCTTATTCCTCACTGACTTATGTACAACTAGTTGTTTCATCGGTACACCTGCCCAAATATTAGTTTCGTCAGACACAACTTAGCACAACTGAAAAATCCATCCGGCTCGGATAGGTTAGGTTTTTAGGTTTTTTCTAAGACCTTCCAGAAAGGGTGATGTCATATGGAACATTTCTATATAAGGAACACTTGTAGCAAAATTAGTTCTGCCAAGTTATGTCTAATTTTTGGAATGGTACCACTAGTTGTGCATATTGATTGATCCATGAGGAACACTTGGCTCGTGTGTGGTAGGTAGCTATATGATTAATCAAAGCTAATCTAATTTATATATTCAAATATTTTCACTGATTTAAGACTACAATATTCCAATAAAATTAGTCTGATTAAATTATTTTGTATGGAGAGTGTTAGTCTACCTACTTTTAAATATTTTTAAATCATCCTATTAGTTTGGCAGTTAATTTCTGTATACTTTGCCGCCGCGTATATTTATTAAGGATATCGCAATAATTATATACTGTCGTCATGATTTTACTTTTGAATAAGTATAATATGTTGTCTATTGAATCTCGAATTGAAGGAAATTAATTTTGAAAAATATATAGATAGAGACATATAGGTATTATGGTAATTTACAAATGTTCCACAGTAGATATTTAATGTCCATTACAATTTAAGCGCCAATTTTACCACATCAAAGTGACTGTTTTCATGGTGTTTTTGTAGATAAAATAACTTGGTGGTAGGTTTTTTAAATTTTTACACAAAATATTTTATGTAGCAATTAATGTCAGCTTTAAGGTTTTCATGTGAAAACAATCCGTCCATTTTAAAACCATAGCAAAATGTGTATTGCTATTTTATATTTAATTTAAATAAAAAAACTAAAACCTAATAAAATATTTGATTTAATAACAAAAATTTATATTTATACTTGTTTCTAAATGCTACTTGTAGGGTGGAATTATCAATTTAATAATATCATATAATAAATCTACAAACGACAAATGAATATTCTGATGTCAGTTTTTGAACAATAATAATATTGTTACTAGCCTCTGCCCACGGCTTCACCCGCGTGGTACGCGGATAAAAACTAGCCTATGTGTTATTCTGATGTATAAGCTATATTACTGTAAAGTTTCATCAAAATCCGTTCAGTAGTTTTTGTGTGAAAGAGTAACAAACATCCATCCTCACAAACTTTCGCGTTTATCATAGTAGTAGGATATGATATACGATAGATCATTGCTCTGACGAAGGAGTCACGTTCGTTTTTGCATTTACCATTTTAATTATATAAGATATAATAACGTTCATTTAGTAAATGACGTCACATTTTTTTTCCAAAGGAACGCTGAAAAATGCAGAAGTTAAAACTGTGTCGCATCTTTCAGCGCCCGTTCTTGTGACATAGATATACTTTAAGGACATGCTTAGGACTCGGTACAGTGCAAACGGGCATAAGAAACTCATAAACATGCCCCTTACATATAATATATAGAGAAAAAGTAGGTAGGTTGGTTGTTACGCTTTGGATGGTAGTAGGTATGTTTTAGTGTGTTTGTGAGAGGGTTGTGTGTGGTGCGCGTGCGTGTTTGAGTATGTAGGGTATGTGAGTATCTTTGTTTGTATGGTAAATGCTTTAGTGGAAATTATTGGTTTTATTTATTGATTTATTTATTTATGTATGTACCTATATAGAAACGTCAGCTTAAAAATACGATGTGAATAATATAGATGTGATCACACTTTAACCTAATGTGTAGCCTATTAGGTTAAAGTGTGACAATAGCTGAGAAAGATAAAGTTTTTCAAAGATCGGTCTATAATTTTCTTGATCTTTAACATTTTCAGACTTGAATAAAGGAATTCATTCACAAAAATTTGAAATCAATTTGAGAAATCCCAGAAATTAAATAGCATAGCTGTTCATCACTGCATAACATTGCACAGTGTAAAGTTTGACGCTTCTGTTCTAGACACATAATATTGTGTAACACTTCTGGACGATTGTGGATGTGGTGGCAAATCGGTTCGTTATGTCTAATTTGACACCTTATCATCATGAACCACGCTATGTGGGATAAGATGATGATGATGATTTTCACACAGCATCATCTAGCCCCAAAGTAAGCAGAGCTTGTGTTATGGGAACTACATGACTGATATACCTACTACTTGGATATATTTTTTTGTAACAACATACATATTATACATGGAAAACACCCAGACCTTGTAATCGATAAAGAACCACAATAGTTTTAAGGAAGTTCTCTTCAAAAATATAATTGGAAAGATATTCTGGTGTTACCACTTTTTATAATTTAATTTTGCTACTTTAATATTTATAATTAGACGTTCTCAAATATTAAGATAAAATTAAAGCACTGCAAATTGCAATAATACAATCGTATAGCTAGCCGTTATAGAAAATAAGTGTATGAGGAGTCGCGTGTCCAGCGTAAAAATATCGCAGACAATGGCTTCACGTTTTCCACCCAATAGCAATATCATAAGCTTGGCGTTTTCCCTGGATTTACCTGTAAAAATATCGTTCACAATAAATATCTTTACTTACCAGCCACCCAACCAAACTGTACCATCAACTATAGAGGGACCTTAAGTTAGAAATATAGATAACCCACCATAGTATTTTTTTTTTAGTAGAAGCATATCCTAAAGCATTAAGAACATTATGAGCTGAAAGACATTTTAAATGATTACATTTAATTATAGGCTGGTCATGGACTACATCTGTTTGTTCATGTTACTATACCTGAGTACATCGTTTATTAGTATTTTGTAATTATGTGGGCAGTTAAAATAAATAGTAGATACTTTCGTTCCTATTTGAAAAAATAAAAACTTATGTTTTTCGTAGGACCCACTTTCTTGATAGAGGAATACTATGTACCTAGTCAAATATGTACCTAGACAATTTTGTAATATAATACATTGCGTGTAGCTTTGTCAACGTCAATTTGCAGAATGGTATTATGCTCGGAGTCTAGTGAAAATGCATTTTAACTTACCGTCACATGATAATGTACATTTAGTACAGATCTGTTTAGTCTTTTCCAGTGTAGTGGTGAGAGATTGTGAGATGAGACACATAGTTAGCATCAGTACCACGAAGACTACTGATGCTGGCATTGTACACAAAAATGATGGTATATTTACGGACATCTAAAAAAATATAACATGAGAGATTATTCATGAACATTGCCTTGGTACATAAAATGCAAAATGTAATGTGTAATTATGTGAGGTCAAAAATTAAAAAAAAATATATATATTTAAGTATGCGACGCATGAAAAAAGCTAACAACGGTTTCGTTGACGGAGAAGAAGACGAAAGTTATTTCTTGTCTCGATCTTTTGTCTGGCGAAAGGAGAAACAGTAGTAATACTTGTCTTCTCTTCCGTATATACAACCGTTGCCTTGGTGCTTATGCTAAACATGTGTAACAAATGAGGGCTCACGGTTTTCTGACTTAGCTATCTGCTAAGAATGAATAGGCAAGCTCTTTAAGCACTTTCGCCATCTTGGCGAATCTAGATAGGGCACACTATATTTTTCCGGAACTGGCCACTTAAACAAAATTTAAAAAGTAATTACTATATTTTAAAAAAGAACTATTTGGCTGTAGAGAGCAGTTTGTTTCATCTAGCTGTCACTTGTTTAATATTGTGGTATCATTCTAAAAATTCTACATAGGTAACCGTGGATTTGACGCGTGAACATTTTTGTGTCAATTTGTCCACCGTAGTGAACAAAAAAAAAACACGGTGATGCTGTGCACCGTATGATCGAAACAGACAGGCAGTCTCTACCATGCGATTCGGGCATTTTTAGGCATACGCATGAGTCAGATACAATCAATACTACACAAACATTTTGGTGTGAAAAAGCTGTGCTCGTCGTGGATCCCTTACAATAATTTGACTGAGGCTCAAAAAACTAACTGTGTCACTTGGTGCAATGCCATGCTTACCAGATTCTACGATAACATTTGGTGTGGGACATAGGAACCGGTGATGAAACTTTGTTTTATAGCTACATCCCCAAAACAAGGCAGCAATCGACCGTTTGGGTCTTTCAGGATGAGCGGAAACCAGCCAAAGTGGCGCGCGTGAAAAGTGCCGCTAAGCCGATAATTGCTTCTTGTTTAATAAAACTGGACACGTGGCTACTATTGCTTTGGAGAATCATCGTATAGTGAAGTGATTAGTACTCGACCATTTATTTGTTGGAAGGTATTAACGAACTCGGTAAAAATATCCGTAAACGCCGTAGAATCTTGCACCATGAAAATGCCAGCTCACACGGCCAGACAAACTAATTTTTAAAAAGCATTAACCATCCTGCATACAGTCCCAACCTGGCACCTTGTGACTTCTATCTGTTTCCAAAAACTAACAACCGAATACTTTATCAACGGTTTTCATCACCAGAAGAGGTTGTCGAAGAGTATGAAAAACATGTTTCCGAGGTTACCACGGAGGAAGTGCATAAAATTTATTTATAATTGTTTTATTAGTATGAAAAAGGTAATTTACGTTAACGAGGAGTGTTTTAAGAAACAATTAATTCATTTTTGACCATTCATAGTATTTTTTTCTTATTAATTCCGAAAATTTTTAGTGCACCCCCCCTCCTGTTTTTAAGTAAATGTGCTACAGTTTTTGATCCTAGGTATTAACATTCAATGTAATTTACCTGCGTCTTTATCGAATTAACCAAGTGCTGCATTAATATAAGTTGCCACAAAAGCGTTTGTAATGTGAAGAGTGAAATCTGGAAAAATAGAGCTTTCATTTATTTGATGATAAAAATATGTACTTTTAATCTAGTACAATTAATTAGTCTGATCATAATATAGGAAGGTTTTCTTACCGCATGTTGAAATACTTCCATAACATCAGCAAAGGTATCCAAAATACAGCACATTCCTTTAAGAATCTCATTAGAGATCCTTTCTCTCGGCCGCCAAACAGTAGACGGAATTTTTTTGTCTATTTCTAAATAGTCATCCTTTTTCAAAAGCGTCTCATTCACGTATTGAGCTCGTTTCATTAGAATAAATAGCATGATAATGACGAGAAACATCTGAAAGTAGCTCATTGTGCACAAGACACAACTTGAAGTGGCCGTCGGACAAAACTCTTCGATTATGTACTTATGAAACACGACAAAATACCCTGCAAAAGCTATAAGCGTGATGATAGCCGCTGTAGCCGTTATATTAGCTAACCTCGTATTAGTTTTTTTAGAGTCTTTGATTTTCAAAATACGTTCAATTTTTTGTAGTTTTACATAAAGTTGACTGTTCGTGTGTCCTTGATAAAAGACGCTCTTCCAAGCCAAAAATATGTTGATGCATCCATTTATAAGAATTCCAGCTTTCAAAGGAATGTCGGTGGATAAATGATCAAATTGGGTGCTGCAACGGATCACGGCATTCACCATACATGCAGAGTTCATCGCCCAGATGACACAGCAATAGCTTTTGTAGAGAACAGTGGAGGAAGTTACAAATTTGTACTCGATAGTTACTCCACGCATACCCAAGAGGCTTAGGAAGTAGAAAATAGGTTTAAAGATATTAATGAATTCGTCGTCCAAAACGTCTTCAAAGATTCTATCCGTGTTTTTCAACATTTTGATGATGCGTAGGAAGCGGTCGACAACGTTCAAACACAATTAAAAATGAGCCTGAATCTAACTATCCAGAATCAAGGTACCTTGTCGATGTCTCAAGGGACAGAAATCAATTTATTGCTCTTGGTTTCTTTAATATTTTGTGGATTGTATTGTGTAATTATTAAATCGTCATCAATATTAGATAATCATTGATACTGCCCTAAAACTATGAGACAGTTAATCTTTTAATCAAGTAAATGGTTACCTACAAACACTGCTATATCAACATTATCATTATTAAATTAATCGTTATGTTTCTCCAAATACATGAATAACTTAGGAATAGTGAAATAATTTTCAGTTTGATAGCAATTTAATTACTGTGGTTCCAATACTTTAATTGTTAAATAAGCTTCCCTGTGATGATTATATTGTTTCCATTATGGTGACTGAAGTCGACCATATCACATCATGCCAGAAAACGTAATACTTGAAAATAATTTCATAAAATGTTTTTCAGTTCTCCACAAAACACAACTCGTACTCGGATCAAACCGTATCATAATCAAGGATAGAGCTGTTAAACTCCCCAATAGTTGGCATGATTTATATTCATTCGCATGGATCGTGTGCGCGACTTGTTCCGAAATCTACTATCAAAAGGGTTATTTTGATGCATTCTACCACAGAAACGTGATAATGTTCTACACTGGTGTGTTCGGCCATATCACAGAATTCGTGTCCTATGTAGCATGTCTAGTTGTATCTAGATTTACAAAACGAGAAGAGAATATAAAAATCTATTCGTTACTACAGAACATCGATAGGACACTACAGTTGCATCGCGATAATTACTATACGGATATCCAGGCTAGAGTCCAGAATAGGACGATGTTTTTGATATGGGTATTTTTCCCACTCGGTATGGCAATCCATAATATGGATGTGGTGGATAAACCCATATATACAGTGTTTACAATTCCTGCCCTACTGACACTATATATGGATTACCTTCTATGTGGAGGTTTCCTGTACTTCTTATCTGTACGGCTCAGCATATTCAACAAAATGATGAAGAATCGTATAAACATGTACGAAAATGTACGGCCAGAACAAAAATCGTCTAAATCGGTTGCCCAGATGGTTTTAATGATTGTGCATCCAAGTTATGATAGAATTGACAACACTTTAGAGTCGAATAAATGGTTGGAATTAATTCAGGATATGTTGAAAAGCTACCATATGTTGTGTGATATTTTTAGTTTTCAGGTAAGTTAGGATCGCCATCTATCTATATAGCAGACTAAAAGAAAACTTCAAATAATTCGCTTATTTACAGATACTAATTTTAGCTGTAACAGTTATGCTATGGACTTTTGTAGCAATTGGAAGTGTTGCAGTGGGATTGAAAAGCGGAGTAAGTGCCTTCCAACTTACTACAAACCCTCATTTCTATTTGATTTATCGAATAAATAAGTTCCTACCTTTTTTATAATGCGACTAAAGTGCAAACAAGCATACGGTCTACCTGTTGGTAAGCGGTTACGGTAACCTATGGACGTATATAACACCAGAGGTATCACACACGTGTTGCCGACCCTTTAAACATTTCCAAACTCCCTTTTAGATTCTTCTAAAAGGGAGTTAAAGGAGTTAAAGGGAGTTCTGTAGTGACTACAGTAGGTATGCGAAGAATCGCATACCTACTGTAGTCACTTCTTTGCGAGAAGTTTGTACATTTGAGCATTAATAAATGAATGAATATGCATCATGGATGAAATGGAATCACATACCTACATTGTAGATTACCATAATGCAATGTTTGGTGAATGATGGGAAACGGAAAGTGTACAACGGAACGCCTCAATGTATTTAATATATTAGTCGTCTTCAGGCTCATTTCGATAAACTTAGGTACATCTTCTTAATTTTGGGAGTGGTACCGTTGGAATAGGGGGTCCATCCCTTCCACACCCTATCCTTTTATTACCTGAATTCGTGCGATGGCTTTCTAAATCCCAACATAAAAATTTGTCACCATCATCAGCTGGTAAAATTAAAGCTCAGTTAAACAGTTCCTTATCTTTGTTACAGATATTTATAAAACTACTACTTATACTAGTCTTTGTCCATTTTAATATATTTTTTGTTACATCTTCTTTGTCCGTTTTGATTTTGCAGTTAAATTCATTCTTAGCAGCATTCACAATCGGTTCGTGGGCTGCATTTTACTTCGTGATGCTGACCGTGGCAGCCATTATGAATAATTGGTTCTTATACCAAATTAAAACGACTAAAATGTTGTGCATTCGCGTTATGTTCTACAATTACGATGGTAAGTGGGTGCCTAAGAAGTTTAGACTTCATTAATGTCATGTAAGCATTGGAGACATTCTGTCACAGACTACATTACACTACATTAATTTCTGAGCGACATTCATTTCAATCGACGCGTTTAAATGTTCCAGGTTCTTTGAATTGCATTGCGTCATTATAAATTAACAGACTTGGTCAGGACACCTCAGCTAAGACGTAATGAACGCGTGACAATTTTCTATTATCGGCGAAAACTTTTGACTGCTTTATGAAAGGCTTGTTGCGTTGCTCTATATATAGAGCAACGCAACAAGCCTTCTATCTACATATATGTAGATGATAAACCGGCTCCGACGTAAAACTCTGTGGACAAATAGTTTTCAGTTGTTCAATTCAAAGTTTATTATTTTTTTGGAATTTTGGGATGCGAGGGTGCATTACACCTTTTGCTCTAATCGCCAACCTACACCTGCACGCGGCACATCCTGCAGTAACAGACGAGGCTCTGACGCCCGGCTGATGGCGGTATAGCCCTCCCTAAATTGACACAATTAAATTTCCTGACCACTGACAGGAAACAGCGTCAGCGGTGCGACAAGCTGTGCCCTGCTTTGTTCGAACTAATTTCAGTCTCTGAGCAGGAATATTTCTGAATATAAAGTAACAACGTGTAATTCACACTCAACGTCATGGTGATTCATGGTCAACGCATTGTCGATTAGAGGTGAAGATGCGGGTTTGAATCCCGCTAAACCAGATTTTGTGGGACTCATTTAAATGTAATTTTCAGATCCGTATCAGAAAGCAGCGAGTGAGATACTACGGATTATTCACTACTCGAAGCCCAAGTTTGTCGTTTATGGCGTCTTCGAAATGAACACAAGTCTACCCCTCACTCTTATGGGCATTATAGCCACCAATGTACTGGTTGTTATACAATATGTTGTTTCTTAATCTAAAAATTAGATTTAGGATTCAGTCAAGTTTTTTTTTTTAAATAAAACATTTTGGTAGTCTATTTGTTAGTAAAATTTGCGAAGATAGAAAGAAGTACAAGATGATCAAACAATAAAATCATTACCTATCCGAGATGCCGTCATTTTTCGGATGATCTGTCCTTGTCTGCGCGAACATCTCGGAGGCACTACAAAACGACGACAGCCTCAACAGCATCCTAAAAGTATTATTATATTGTACACGCAGGACATCTAGCGATTGTTTGGTATAGCTAATCCTTAGGTTTGAAAAGCGTTATTTTCACTTCGTCAGTACAGCGGGTAAATCTACGGGCCAAGATATTACCTCAGACCGCCAGAGCCCTACGAATATCTAATATCTGCATCTTTAAAGTCGTCGGTAAGTAAATGCTCAAGATATTGAAATTACAAAACCATCTTAATGCTTATACCGTTTAAGGTCATGTCAAGTATATTTCTAGGTGATTGCTTGATTTGTACCTAATTTTGGCGGATTTAATTTTTATACAGGTGGAACAGCTTGTATAAATATGCATATCATCCCGAAATGGAGTTATTGTAAGTGCAAATCGGCCTATTTTGAATATTAAAAATTCGTTGAACAAATCTGTTGTTTTCGCTAGATACAAATCAAATATGTTTTATTTCATAATAGTCTTAGGAGAAGAACAAAGTCCAAAAAACAACTGAATAAAGGATGTTCCAAGGTTAATTAAATGTTTATTTTTGTAAAGTCAGAATTACGCCTTTTCGGGATAATGTACATGTTCTTGGACATGCTGTACCTATGAATGTTTTCGGGATTTTTTTTTAGATTTTTAGATTTTTGGGCAAAAATACCAATTACGTACATAATTTGGCTTTATGATTAGTTTTCGGCACTCTTTTGAAACACAACTAATAGGAGTCATTAATATAAGGTACTTAGGTAAAGACAGTTGAATATAGAGTTTACTTAGAAGTTTCGATATTTGTATGAACGAGACGACGACGATGTTATTATAGCAAAAATGCAAGGGTTGATCTAAGCTTTATCACGCATTTTTGTAAAGTTTGTTTTGACTTGTCTATAAGGCACAACATAAGGTATAATATAAAATATATTTAATAAATAATCAAACTTAGAATTTCTGCACATTTATTATATCTCCCAGTGTTTCCTTAATAAAAACACTAATATTAGCCTTAATAAATTTAAATCATGTTAAACAGAATCATTTGATGTTTGGGACACTGCCATTTGAACTTATTTTTCATCCTTATCTACTTCAAGAGAACTAAAATCCCTATAAGAAGATTTTCACTACCTTGTAGGATAGAGAAAATTCACTTTAAGTAACTTAAATATTGTTATTTATTTCGTCATGACAAGAAATTCAGGTCACATTAAAAAAACTGTAGGACCGTGGCGGCGCCGATTAGTTTCAGGAGTTTTCGGCACCGAAATGAATCTATAGACAAAGGTTACGTACTAAATGTAATTTCATGTTTTCACAATTAGTTAACTAAGGTCCGTTAAAACTACTAAAATGACATAGGTACCTACATTTAAAAATCGAATGACAAGATATAAAACTAATGACCAGACAATAATCTCATGATAAGATAATATACTACTCAAAACAAAAAAAGGGCCCCACAAATTTGCCGATTTATTTTTTTTGGTCAGGTATATGCGCTCGGGTTGTTTTAAAATTTAATAAAACAATGTTTTTTTAGTTGAATTTAATTAAATGTAATGCAATTAAACAAAAAATACTTAATCTATAGATGTTTTTGTTTTTTTCACTTTTTAAGGCTGTTTACACCTAACAATAGAATTAAATTGTAGACTAAATGCACCGCTGTGTTGTTAACTTTTGTTGTGACTAATAACGGGTATGTCCTCCTCTTTTAAAAACACATTCTTGGAGCCTTGCTGGCATGCTCTCAATAAGATGGCGGATGCTTTCCTCTGGGATTTCATCCCAGCACCTTTTCAGTAACTGTAAAGCCACGGAACATTGCGACTGACCAGTCTCGATCATCGTTACGGCTCTGGTAGCTGAAGCATTGTCCAAATGGTGTCGGATTCTTGGCATTTTAAAGTTAAATGATCGAATTACACGTTTAACTTCCAAAAACAACCGTAGCAGTCAGTGGACTTGTGTTAAAATGAATCAGAAATCAAATTAAAAAATACACAAAACTATCCACTTCATGATAAGTGAGACATAAAAAATGCTTACCATACCCTCAAGACTAATATCGTCTAGTACTTCACTGTATCGTTACGTCTCAACACTTGAGAACATAGTGGCATTCATAAAAAAACATTATCCGGACAAGAGTCGGCAAAAAATGGACTCGAAACAAATACTCGGGTGGCCCTTATTTTGTTTTGAGTAGTATACATTAGTATTAGAATTATTTATTCAGATAACTTCTTAAGTCTATGCTACATAACAGTATTATACAAGAGGGTAGGCAAGTACTATGCAGTTAGCTACTTTAAATTAAGATTAGAGTTACTCGGTAAAAAATATATGTAGATAGGTGAGTCCTAAACCCCACACTAGGGTTCAGAGATAGGTGGTGACGTAATGTTTTAAAAATTCAAATTAAGTTACGGTCTTAAGTAATTCAATATGTAGGGGAGGTCGGTCCAGAGCGGGTAAGCTAAGGTTAACATTAAAAAAAAAACAAAACAGAACTTAAAACACCTCTATAAAATATATAAACAATGAAAAATTTAAACCCTTCTAAATACCCGCTTTGCCCTAAAGCAGGTAGTATTAAAAGTATATAAGATCAAGTCAACTTGCTCTCAGCTTTGACATTATTCTCAATGAAATTGTGACACCTTAAAGTGTCAGATTCATTAGTACAACGATTTCAATAAAAATAAGTTAAAACTGAACTATTTATATTAATTATTGTCATTATTACTAAAACAAATCTTTTCTTATAGTTAGTTGAGCAAAATTGATTTTTTTTTATAATTATTGTAAAAAAAAAAATCTTTTTTAAACTAAAATGTCACACACCAAGCATCTGGATTCGTCTGGTTTTTTGGAAAAATCCATAATTTTTTTTTAATGTAAAATTTAAAAAGAATTGTGAAAAAAGAGATAGGTAGGTACCCGCTTTGCCCCTACCCGTTTTGCCCAAAGGGATGTTTTAGTTTGAACATGCTTATAACCTCAAAACCAAAACGACAAACCGAAAAGCCACTCCATTTACAATTAGACAAAATATTACTAAACACATACTTTAAACAAATAAAAACAGAATATAAACCAGTTCAGAGCAATTACAAACAAAGAAATCCTCAATTTTTTAGTAAAATTAGCAAAAAACTTTGTTAGCATCTTACCTTGCAACCGCGAACGCGAACACCGTGGGCTGACTGCCTGTGATTGGCGGACGCACTAAGCATCTGTTCACAGGCACAAATTCTCAATAACGGTAAAGGCGCATAGTTTTAAAGGCCTACCCACTTTAGCTTACCTCCCCTATGATGCATGCGAGGATAGACGTTGGTCAACCATTCTTCCTTGGTACTTAATAATAATATAAATATACTTATTTGACATAATAAAATGTTACCAACTGTATATGAATCCATAGGCTCCTGAACTAGTAGAAACTGTATTTCAGGAGCCATTGGCTTCTCCCAAAGAAGGTTCTAAATATTATGTCGTGCATTAAATAGTTATTGTAAGTACCTACTTACAAACTTACTTAGTTATCGCTACTTTATTAATGCAAGCGAAATCTCAAGTAAAAAACATTACGATTGCACTTGTTTATTTCTATGCAAAAACCAGGACACAACCACACACCCCAACGCATAAAATACCTAAGCTAAAATGTATGTATCTAGGTACTACCTATTATATACTAAGTTTAATTATTTGTACTTTCTGTTGCCTATAAATACTACGAGTACAATGTATAAAGAATAATATAAAGCTATAGTTGAATACCCCAAACATTCAAACTCACAAATCATGATACCTAACCAATAATCCCGTTATAGTACAAAAAATGTTAGACTAGAGCACGATAGTTTCAATAGTCATACGTTTGTCTTATTTAATACCACAAGACAGACAGAGATACCTAACTAACTATTGTAAATAAATGTTGCTTGCTTGCAAAGTTTACAAAAACGCAAGTTGAAGTAACGTTACGATGAGGCTGGTGATCAGACTGAACATGGTCACGATAGTCCCCGCGTTCATATCCCACATCTCATAAACGGAGAACCTCGGCGGTGTCTCGTCTATCATCTTCAGCATATTCCGTGCTTTCTCCCGGAGTGGTCCTGGAAGGAAAATACAGGAATTAACACTATTTTTATCCGTGACGGAAGGACCCGGTATGATGTGTTTGAAGAAGCAGCGGGGTGATTACACTAACTCATGGCTATCGAGATGGCAATCAATTTTGACACTAGTACCCCATTTGAATGGCCCATCCATCAAAAACGGAAAGTCCAATTGGAAACCAAGTTCGTTCATTCGCATTGTCCATCTATGGCTCATCCAGGCTACAAATTAGCGTGATACGATTCATCTAATCCGATGATACCGGCCATGGCTAATGCCATGCCGCCATCTTGAATTAGTTTGATCGCCCCGCAGGTTGAATTTCGGTTGTTTGCTTATCGCCTCACATCAATAATTAACTTTGAAGAAGAATAAACAAAGAAAACAAACACGCTTACGACTATACCCCACGATGAACATCCTCAGATACATACTATTGCGTAGATCATTGAGGATGTAGTCAGAGGCACACCCAAATATTACAAATGAAACATGCGTGCATTTTGCAAGTAATTAGTTAGCATCCCGCTTGACAGGTTGCAAGCCCATAGCCGCATTATTTGAAATATATGATGGAATTATTAAGATTCAAGTGAACGCAGTGGAGATGAGAGCTTTGAGAAGTTTGTGTGGTGTAACTTTGAGTGATAGAGTGAGGAACAGCGTGTTCAGAGAGCAGTGTGGAGTGAATGAAGCTGTATAACGAGAGTTGTGAAAGGTATGTTGAGATGATTTGGGCATATAGAAAGGATGGACGAAAGAAGATTAACAAAACAAGTATACAAGGCGAGCGTGAATGGAATAGTTGGAAGAGGAAGCCCTCGGCGAACGTACTCTGACCAAATTGGAGATATTCTAGAGAAAGGCCAGTTCAGAAGTACACTAAACCGCCGAGCTTGTATGAAGAATTTGATGAGGATGAATGAAGCGAAAGAGCGTATGCCAGGATCGTAGCAAGTGGAAATTCTTGGTCTCTGCCTATCTCTCCGGGAAACAGGCGTGACTATATGTATGTATGTTACTAAGATTTTAGTTGCTTTCAAAGTACTTCGTAAGCTTTACTTTGTAATTTGCTAACAGTAGAAAAGATTTACCTACCTTCATGATGCTTTGCCATGATATTTATACATAATCGTTTTGTCTCTCTCACTTCGTGGAAAAACAGCTCGTATCGTAGGCCCAGAAATATTGCCGTAATAAGATATACGACGGTTATTATAGTAAATGATGATATTTCTAACAGTGATTCCTGAAAATTTGAGATTAAGACCCATTTGTATCTCAATAAGGAAATTTTACAATGATTGCAGCTTGGTTTCTTAAGTTTTACATACTGCCAAGGAAAGGTTTATTTGAGTAGGTACAAAGAGGTGATAGGAAACGGAAGTCATAATTTTATTCCATGGCCAACATGTATGATACATAGGTACATTAGATACAAGTTCAGATGATGACAAGATATGACTCATAAGGAAATAATTTTAATTTATTTTTGTGAAATTTTAAACCTGTTACTTAAGTTTTTGACACAAACACCAGATAGATATCTAATACTAAGTAAGTTCATGCAATGAGAGTCTCATTATTTAGAGTACCATTATCTTGCCACATTCTGTATACTTTATGAATTTCGTATAGGCAGGTACTTACATTTTTCTGTATTGAATAAAGTACCATTTCAAATGAGACTGCACATGATACAACCGTTTGTATACAAAACATAAAAAGCTGAAAATATCAAACGAAGCATTAGAACAAACATAATTTATAGAAGTGATGCTGCTGTCTACAACATATATTTTATAGCTTTTGCCGACGGCTTTGCTTGCGTGTAACCCGGATAAAAATAGGCTATGTGCCCTTACCGAACTTTATCTAAATCGCGCAGTCGCTATGTAGATTATTAGTGTTTTTCTAATAATCCAAATATCTGATCTGAACGTCCAAACATATTACCTGGAACCTGTACAGATTTTGATACACTGTGAAGCATTTAAAAAGTTCCCTCAAATAAAAATTGATATCGCTTGTCTCATAATCTCTTTGCGTTTCCTGAGCGTAATATCTTATGGTTCTCATCCACAAAAATCTACTTTCTCTGGGCTTTGAATTTTTTTCTTTTGCCAAATAATTTTTCATCAAACCGTTTATAAATCTCATTCTAAAGACGAAGTACGCTATTATAGTAGAGCAAGTTGAAAGCTCGAATAAAAGAGTTACTAAACAATAGGCCGGGCCAAAATAATAAACACATACTAGGCCTCGTTCAGCACATGCCAATATTATTAGGAAAACAACGGCGATCAATATTAATGTTACTGAAACGTTAGTGGTCAGTTTTAAAGCTGAGCTGAGCTCATTCCATTGATGAATCTTTAAAAGCCGATCAAATTTCTGCATTTTCACTAAAAACTCAACATTTTTAGTACCGTTGAAAAATCGGACGTGCGCTAAGTTGAACAAAAACACGATTACTAAAATCAGTACGTTAGATAAGCCCAGAAATAAAATAGTATGGTTGTTCATAACTGCTTGACAAAAATTGCCCAGTGCAAAGTTTGACGCTGCTGTTACTATGATACATAATATCGTGTAACACTTCTGGTCGGTTGTGGGTGGGGCGGCAAATCGGTTCCTAACGTCTATACGACAACTTCCCATCACGAATTGTAATCGATAAAGAACCACAAAAGTTTTTAGGAAGTTCTCTTCAAAAATATCACTCGAAAGATATTCTGGTGTTATCACTTTTATTGAATTCATTTTGCTACTTTTAATATCCATCATTAGAAAGTTCTCAAAAATATAGATAAAATTAGAGCACTGCCAGATGCAATAATACTATCGTATAGCTAGCCGCTATAGAAATAAGTGTAGGAAGGGAGCTGCTTGCCCAACGTAAAAATATCGTAGACAATGGCTTCACGTTTTCCATCCAATAGCAATATCATAAGCTTGGTGTTTTCCCTGGATTTACCTGTAAAAATATCGTCCATAATATCTTTACTTACCAGCAACCAAACAATACGAGTGTTGACTTATAAATCTTCGTCATATTAGCAGTACCTATTATATCTAATTAAAAGATATTTTAATGAAACATGGTTCTTAGAAATATAGATAACCGGTCATAGTATTGTTTTTTAATAGTAGTAGGTAACTCTTATAAAGCATTAAAAAAATTAAAAGCGTAGGAAAGACATTTTAAGTTATTACGAGGATGTATTTAGGTGATAGAGTGATTGATGACGTTTAATTGTAGACAATACATCGGTAATTCATGTTACTATACCTGAGTACTACGTTTATTAGAATTTTGTAATTATGTGGGTAGTTAAATAAAGAATACCTCCATTCCTATTTTAAAAAACCAAACTGATGTTTTTCGTAGAATCCACTTTCTAGATGGAGCAATACAGATACGCCTTTTTTTCATAACACCAAGTTACAATATTTTATTCTATTCTTAACACCTTTGTTTTTGTGTATATGAATGATCTTAGTTACCTTGAAACAAGCGATAGAAATTTTTTATCTTATGCAAACGAAACACTAGGTATCATCTTTACGATTACGAAAATATCTTTAACTAAAATTAAAATAAAAGCTTAAGCAGGACTTGTAGAGCTTTCAAAGGGCCGTAACTTTGGATTTCGTAAATCTATGATAAAAGTTAATCGAAGGTTTGATCTACTGTCATATCATAAAAAAAACTTGTGGATCAACTTGATCTTGTAGTTAAAACAACTATTGATCTTACGGCCTTATGTGGCTTAACTCGAATTTGTCAGTCAAATTACGTATTTTTTTTAAATCCCAAATTATAAACGGACTCTGTTAATAAGTACCTACTTCATTCAATATAATATGAGCATTCCAGGATAGATGTTGGTCAATCATTATTTCTTGGTACTTAGTTGTCTCTATTTTATCAATGGGAGTGTAATCACAAGAAAGAACATTATGATCTTACTTGTGTATTTCTATGCAAAAATCTGGACACAAATACACACCATAACACAAAAAATATAAATACTTATATAAATAGAATTAGAAATAATTGTTGCTTGCTTGTGAAGTTTATAAAAACGCGAATTGAAGTAACGTTACAATGAGGCTGGTGATCAGACTAAACATGTTGACGAAGGTCGCCGCGTTCATATCCCACATCTCGTAAACGGAAAATCTCGGCGGTGTCTCGTTTATCATCTTCAGCATTTTCCATGCTTTCTCCCGTAGCGGCCCTGCATGAAAAAATATAAGTCTATGAATATCGAACCCCACTAGGAAGCAATCACTTTTTGTTTGCGTTCACAACGCCTGCTGAAACATAGAACTGCATGGAAATGACTTAGATTTTCAGATATCACGTGACTGCTGCCAAGATTTCCTTGACGTATGACAGGAAAACTAAGCGTGAGGTATTTGTCTAGGTGCCCAGGGAAATTGGTTTCATATGGTGAAAAAATTAGGTCGGCAATTTAGTTAGGTACCTACTTAAGTATTTAAAACTACAGAAGACCTATTAGTAAGTAGGTACTTATTCAGTTTGCAGACAAGGAGAACGCGATGAAAATATCGCACACTTCAAACTAAATGATACTTTCTGCCTATTCTGCACAAAAAAACTGCACGACGTTGTCCTACATTGTTTTGACCATTAAAAAAAAAAAATAGTGCACTACAAAGTTCAAACTCATTTGATTGATCGGAAATCGGAGTAGGTACAGCCAACATTAATAAATTAAGTTGATATTTACCTACCACAAAACAATATCTATGTGCATACAGTTATCTTCTGTGGCGCATCTGACCTTTTTCTGTGAACTGGATTAAGCATAACACAGAAGAAACATGGTCGCCCTAACCCAGCTGATATCAGCAAATACTATCATCATCATCATTACAAGTTAACCGTGAACTTAAGCCTAAAATAAATGGACGATCAAGTAGGTATAACCATTGATTATGATGACAGATCCCTATGAAAACATGTGCCCAAAAGATTGGAACCTAACCAATCGTTATATTGGTGAACTCAGGCCTAAAACTAAGAAGGATTTCTAGTAAAATACCTATATAGGTACCAACTAGTAAAATAAAACAATATTACCTTCATGATGCTTTGCCATGATATCTATGCACAGACGTTTGGTATCTCTAAGTTGTTGGAAAAACAGCTCAAATCGAAAGCACAGGAATATAGCCGTCAACCAGTACAGCACAGTTAATACGACTACTGTTGTTAGTTCTACTAGTGAGAAATCCTGAAAAAAAAAAAAAAAAAAAAAAAAAAAGCGATCATCATAACATCCTACTATCCTATCCTATCCTTCCTACTAATATTATAAACGCGAAAGTTTGTGAGGATGGATGTTTGTAATATGGCTTACACGTCAGAATAACACGTAGGCTACTTTTTATCCGGGTACCACGCGGGCGAAGCCATGGGAAGCTAGGTACGTATTTAGCGTAAATAAACTATAGTTGTTTCAAGTAAAACAAAGTAGGTAGTATCTCATATTAACTTTGTATGCAGGTAGGTATAGCAAAATGGCGGCAGGCTGAGGTGTTATTTTCATAGTTAGAATGTCTATGTAGGTAGGTACCTTAGAAGATAGGCTTTTCGGTCGTGTCTATATTAATTATATCTTAGGTATAAGTGGATTATATTGTTATTAATGTTGGTGTAGTAAATTGTCATATTATATCATGTCAATTTATAACTGATACCCAACAAGTGTGGCGTTAGGTTACCTAGAGTTAGGTTATCCATTATATAGGTATATATCTATTTAGATAAGACTTATCGTAGGTAGGTAGTTAAAACTGTACTTACATTTTTCTGTATTGAAATGAGTACCATTTCAAATGAGAATACACATGCCAGAACCGATTGTGTACAGAAAATAAAAAGCTGAAAAAAACAAAAAAATAATAAGGAATGATGTTACTTAATTCAAGTACTACTTATCTACTTGTCTGTCAGCACATAGCTAATACTTAGGCGTGACTTAGGGCTATCTCCCACGGAGGCGACTTTTTGCGGCGATGCAGTAGCGCGCTTCCTGAACACGTAATTGTATCGCTCGATGTGGTCACTTGTCGCATTTGCAACGGGCAATGCGACGCAGTAGCTATTCAGACGTATTGTATTGTCTGTATCGATGACTACCTATATAAAATTAATTAATGTCATTTTTCACAAAACATCATCTAGCCCCAAACTAAGCTGAGCTTGTATTATGGGAACTACCTACACGACTGATTATATACTACTTATATACGTTTTTAGTAGCTATACAGAATCAAAACGTGTGGTACACGGCCGGAGACACCATCGCGACTGTATCGCGGCCTTTTTGCGTCTGTATCGCCGCAAAAAGTCGCCGAGACTGATATTTTTCATAGAATATCGGTAAGAGACATTTTTTTTGCCTTTATATCATTCGTACCTACCATTACCTTTAATTTTACGCCCAAGTCTTTGAGCGTTGTGCAGACACGCATTATTAGCTAAATAATGATGTTTTAATTCTTTGATTAAGTATGGTAGGTATACCTGAAATTTGTACAGATCTTGATACATCGTGAAGCATTTGAAAAGTTCCCTCAAATAAATATTCGTGTCACTAGTCTCATAATAGATTTGGGTTTCAAGGGCGTGAGCTCTTATGTATGTATGCCAAAATAAAGTTCGAGCCTTCCGGGCGTTGCCTTTTGCCAAATAATTCTCCATCACACAGTTTATGAATCTTAATCTGAAGATGAAGTAAGCGCTTATACTAGAACAAGCTGTAAGCTCGAATAATAATGTTAGCATAGTGTACCCTGGGCTCAAATAACATATACATACTAATCCTTGCTCAGCACACAACAATGACATCAGGACAACGACGCTGATCAATATCGATGCTACTGAAACATTTGTGAAGTTTTTTACCCATTTGTTGAATAATTTCCATTGATCAATCTTTAAAAGTCGATCAATTTTCTGCATCCTAACATATAACTCCACATTTTTATCACAGTTGAAAAATCGCACGTGTGTTATGTTTAAAAAAAACGAGATGAACATAAGTGCCATCAGGGATAATCCCGTGTAAATGATGGCATGGTTTTTCTTCCTTGAAGCATAAATACTGCCCAGTGCATAGTTGGACGTTGCCGTTATTAAGATACAGAATAGTGTGAAACACTTCTGGATAGTTGTGGGTGGGGTGGCAAATCGGTTTTTTGCGTCTATGCGACAACTTCCCATCATAAATTGTAATCGATACAGAATCTTAAAAGTTTTTAAGAAGTCCTCTTCAAAAATATCATTTGAAAGATACTCTGAGGTGGCTACTTTTACGGCTTCCATTTCTGTCCTTCGTTTTGATCTAAGTAGTATTAGCCTCAGATTAAAGCGTCATCTTATGTTCTTATCCAACGACATTAACTTTTCTCTCCAAAAGCGATATCATAATGTTTTCTATTTTCTCAGGATTCACGTGTCAAAATAAGATTTTCGACTTTTATTTTGCACATCACCAGACTATAGACGACGACTCACATTAATATCCGAAAAATACTTATTGCTTGTAATATGAAGGAGCGCTATTCCAATAAACATACCATTAGTAATATTAAGAACGCCGAATATAATCTAATAAGTACTATTTTTTAGAAATTAGGTAATTACCTGCCTGCCTACATTAACGATAATGTCATTAATGGTAAGTGGTAAAGAGACCACTTGGTCTGTGGAAGAGTAGAATGCGTACAAACTTATGCTGGTAGGTACTTACCTACCTGCATAAGTTTGTACGCATCAGTGGGGAAAAGGTGACAGAACAATCCCTCGAGGTGAAACGATTCCACAACGTTTTAGACGAACTACTAATGCCATCTGTCTTGATCGACAACCTCTGTGGCGCAGTGGGCGAAGGTCCACCTGAGACGCAGAAGTTTGCGGGAACATTTCTCCCGCAGCGGGCGATTCCCGCTAGAAATGTTTGTATGATCTGCATTCATTTGTCTCGGATCTGGGTGTTTTCTATGTACAATATGCATGTATTTACAAAAAAATATATATAAGTAATATATCAGTCATGTAGTTCCCATAACACAAGCTCTGCTTACTTTGGGGCTAGATGATGCTGTGTGAAAAAAAAACATATTCTTTGACATTTCCCCGTAACCTGCTCAGTTGTCCAACACAAAAACTGTGTGTTTGATCTATCAAAATCAATGTTAGGTTGCTGACATATTTTTTTTATTGTTGTTTTACACCTGTTACAGAGGGAAATAACCCTTTGATGTTCTGTCCACCCCACCCCTACTTATATTAAAGGGAAATTACCCTTTGATACATATCCACCTCACACCTGTTACAAAGAGAAATAACCCTTTGATTCAATGTCCACCCCACACCTGTTAAAAAGGGAAATCACCTTTGATACATGTCCACCTCACACCTGTTACAAAGAGAAATAACCCTTTCATTCAATGTCCACCTCACACCTGTTTTAAAGGGAAACCACCCTTTGATACATGTCCACCCCACACCTGTATCAAAGGGAAATCACCCTTTGATTCAATGTCCACCCCACACCTGTTACAAAGGGAAATCACCATTTGATTCAATGCCCACCACACACCTGTTACAAAGGGAAATAACCCTTTAATTCAATGTCCACTCCACACCTGATACAAAGGGAAACACCCTTTGATACATGTCCACCCCACACCTGTTTCAAAAGGAAATCACCCTTTGATACATGTCCACCCCACACCTGTATCAAAGGGAAATGACCCTTTGATTTAATGTCCACCCCACACCTGTATCAAAGGGAAATCACCCTTTGATTCAATGTCCACCCCATACCTGTTACAAAGGGAAATCACCCTTTGATACATGTCCACCCCACACCTGTATCAAAGGAAAATCTCACCTTGATCGCCACCGCGTCATTTTGACCGTAGTAGGTACAATTAAAAACAACACTATATATTTATACACATTTATTACAAATTAAACTACTTACCGAACTAATAACAACGATACAAATAATTATCATTTGAAACATATTGATTCAAAAATATATTTTTTTGGAACGTTTATTAGAAATGTCTTGTATTATGTTGACACCACATCATATTGAAAAACTTGATAAAAACCCCATCTGTTGGAGTGAAATCTTTATTTATTTGGACACAACAAGAAATTCGTCAGGGTTAGGAGTGGCGCCGATGGAGCTCACGGGTTTTCGGCACTGATGTGGCGTAACACTTGTCTTAATGTGCTTTCAGAAATGCATTGACAGATATAAATACCAGAACAAAATGTAGACAACAAAGTATGGTAGGGTACTAGAATTTATAATATCGCGAAAATTCGGGCGAATTCTTGTTATTTCCCATAACTGTCGGTAACACTTTAAAAAACAAAATAACCAAGGTATTTAATGTACCTAGGGGCATTTTTCGTATAACAATTATTAATAAATAATTTTAAGAAATTCTTATCATTAAAAATTACAAAATGTGCAGTTTCTTCATTGTTCATTTGGTGCACCAAATAAGCGATATGTGAGAAGGCCGGTGGCGGTGGCGATAAACTGACACAAACTTTTTTATCCTCCACCGCCACCGCCTCAGTATGACCGGCCTTTAATGCTAAAGCGTATGTACAGTACATATACATAAAATGTACACGTTATCTATTTTACGTATAAACTTTGAAAACAGATTACGCCTTAGTGAATCAGTGTCTAAATCGCGCAAGCGAATGTTTTACGAATTTTAACTTACTAGTTTCTGCCCACGGCTTCGCCCGCGTTGTACCCGGATAAAAAGTAGCCTTTGTGTTATTCTGATGTTTAAGCTGTAGCTGTAAAGTTTCATCAAAATACGTTCAGTAGTTTTTTAAAAGAGTAACAAACATCCCTCCTCACAAACTTTCGCGTTTATAATATTAGTAGGATATAGTAGGATGTCCCGGTTTCAAAATAGATAGTGATTTAATTTTTAATTTCAACGATACTTATTCTTATTCTATTCCAGAACTCCAACGAAAACTAGACTACACCATATATTTTTGTCAAAATTCTATTAAGAACAATCAAAAAATTTACATTCAGTTTGACATTGTTGTGGAAGTCCCATTGATCGGGAATCGAATGCGCATTTTGGAGTCTTATCGGCAAATTTTCCAATTGCCTCGATTCTGAAGTTCACTAAACTAAATTTAAACTGTCGTTCTCTTTTACTGATAGTGCAAGCAAGAAAGATATAGCTACAATTTTAGTGCTGTCAAATTAGTCAGATTTAAGTTTTTTATACAAATTTAGTCGTCATTTCAAAACATGCAACACAAAGAAAAGCGGCACGTAAACTGATTTGACAGCACTAAAATTGTAGCTATCTCTTTCGTGCTTGCACTATCAGTAAAAGAGAGCGACAATTTAAATTTAGTTTAGTTAGTGAACTACAGAATCGAGGCCAATATCTGCATACATTTTTTTATGTTACATTTAAAAAATAAAAAACAATGTTTTTGTGATGCGCATCAAAAATACCGTAGTAATAAAACATTTTCTCTTATTGTATAATATAATTAATACATATTATATATTTCATTGTAAAATAATGCTTCGTAATAAATAGCTCTAACAATAGTATATAATTGGAAAAACGCCTTATACTTTCAGATTCTATTACTAAATGATTAAGGCACAGTTTCGCTTGATAACATTAAAAAATATCAAGATACCTAATTGCATTTTATATGTACATACACTAAAGGCTTCCCCACACATCTAGGTATGCCACACTGGTCGGTTTAATAGCAATGTTTTTTTTTAAGTATGTAGATTCAATTTGTATAAAAATGCATGCAATCTTACACACTGCGATGATATAGATAAATATAGTAAGCAGATCTTGTATTATGGGAAATACATGACTGATATACTACTTAAATAGGTAGGTACTTATTTTTAATGCAGCAATTGAGGAACCCAGAAAGCTAGCGCCATAACATAACACGCGTACTATAAGTTTTTATTTTAGACATCGGGTTGTATATTCACATTTCCTCCAGCTTTATTACCACAATGCTAACACCCGTTTCCAATTACAGCCGTATCCGGACAACGTCTCGTTTTTCTGCAAAGACTGTCAACATTTTGTATTTTTTTCATAGGAAACGAGACGTCAACATTATATGAACAAAGTAGCAGACATAAGTAGCAAATCCTAAAGCTAGACATAAATATTTCCTCTTTAGTCATTCTCACTAATAGGCGCTAAAACCTTCCTACCCCCGGTTCCAACTGCCGTCGTAAACGGACGACGTTTCGTTTTCCCTTTAAATATAATTTAAGTTTCAAAGTGAAACAAGACGTTGTCGATTTAAGTCTGTTATTGGAACCCGGGTTCAGTTAGTTTAATTCTACACGTTGTAACTGGTGGCGCCATCTAACCATACCTATAAACAACTTGTAGGTCGGAAAACTGGTTAGTTCAGTAACGACAACTAGATGGCGCTGTTTGCCAGGAAATGTTGGACCATTCTTTCACCTTTCAGTGTAAAATTTCTAGGCTAGAATAGAGCGTGTTATGTTCGGATATTTGCATGAAAAACTAACCGTATAACAAAAACTGGGGCTTTTTTTTTTATATTTGTTTAACTTTCTGAGTGTCTAGCGCATAACGTGTCCTTCGCTGTTCAAGTTGATTTTTCATCTTCTTAAAGGGTATTTCCATTCTTTGATATTTGTTTAATTTTATCACACTTATTGATGTAGTATCCTTATTATAATGCCTTTTCTGTGTCAAGACATTAGCATTCAGCGTGGCAGTGCAGCTAGTATTTTGGGCACGATTCCGTCTGGTAGTGATCTGTATGAGTTGACCTATAGATCGTTTGCAATGATCTTTCTGTTTCATCTGTATTTTTTGGATATATCAACCTACTTGCACATAGTTGTATGAAAATAATCTATTATTTAATGTCTCTTTTTTAATTGCACTCTTCTTCTCTTGATTTTATAGAAGAAAAAGATAATGTCAATGACCGATATTCAGCCTGTTTTGGGACCGTTTTAGTAAGCGAATCGCTTATCCTCGGCATACCCGAGTTTCTCTAAGGCGGGTGTACACGCGAAGTTGATCATGGGCGGTGGTCCGCACATGAGTGTAAGGACGTCATCACCCGGTGCGAAATGGTGGGCGCTTATCATCTCGTCGTTAATGAAGCCAACGCTGTATTTCCAGCCTGAAATCGTGAGAAATATCATGAGTATTATAAAATAATATTGACTTCATAAAATGGTTCTCAATTCGTCTGTACGCATGTTTTTTTGTTTATGTTACATGATATCTTCCGCAATTGTGAACCGATTTTAATGATTCTTTTTAATTTATAGGTCCTAAACATAGTCCCATAAATGGTCATATTGTTTTTTTTATCAACTTCCCATTGTTTCAACTCGATTCTTTTCACTGGGGATAAAAAACTTATTTTTGTTGTTTTATAATGTATTGTACGTTGTACTGTAAAATGGTGTTATGCACAATAGAGTTCTATGTATCTATAAGTAGGTATTTTTAAAACATTTGAAAAACCTATTATATTACGAATTGCAGCGCCCCCTGCGAGACGAACTCTGCGGCGCAGTAGGCGAAGGCCCGTCTGAGACGCAGAAGGTTGCGGGTTCGATTCCAGCCGCGGAACAAATTTTTGTTAGATCTGAAAATATTTGTCTCGGGCCTGGCTTTTTTCTATGTATAATATGTAAGTATTTTTTTTAAAAAAAGGAAGTTTATCAGTCATGTAGTTCCCATAACAAAAGCTCTGCTTACTTTGAGGCTAGATGTTGTGTGAAAAATTTTCAGCATTATTTATTAATATATTCAGAGCAGGCAACGAATCACGTATACCTGTTTATCTCGTAATAACATATAAAAAAGTTCCTACAGTGCATAAATGAGTATGAGTGTAGTACCTTCTGTGGGCTTGTCGACGGTGTACCAGACCTGGAACTGGGTCGGATGCTCGCGCTGGTACCGGTCCAGCTCGTCCCTCAGCAGGATGTCCTGCTCGGACTGGTTCGCGAATATCAGCCGCATCTCCGTGGTGTCGGACGCGTCGCTGCAGATGTGACGGACCAATTGAAGCATTGGAGTTATGCCGGTACCGCCTGGGGACAGAGACATATAAGTTAGAGTCTACTGGAAGTGGCAAGATAATAGAGATTTCAGGGAAAGTGACTACATGATGTGGTAAGATAATGGAGCGCTGTCGAATTAAAGTGGCAAGATGATGGGGATTTCAGGGAAAGTGACTACATGATGTGGCAAGATAATGGGGATTTCAGGGAAAGAAAGTACATGATGTTGATCAGGAAAATTAACGCCAGTAGACAAAGACATACAATAAAGAACCGAAGATAATGGGGCTCTTAGGAAAGGTAGCAAGATAATGGGGCTCTTAGGGAAATTACTACACGATTGGAGTTATTTCGGTACAGCCTGGAGACAGAGACATTCAATATAGAGTCTACAGCAACTTGGCAAGATAATGGGGCTCTAAGGGAATGCAACAATATGATGTGGCAAGATAATGGGGCTCTCGGGGCAAGTATCTACAGTACGTAGCAATGAAAACTGATACACATATTCCTGAACTTACACTAGGATTCCCTGTCGTAAATATCCAGGAACAACAAGTACCATGGTACCACAACTCCCAGGTCCGGAACAAATATCTGCAGAACATGCAAAATTTGTCCCGCAGCGGAATCGAATACCTCATGCTTCTCAACCGGCTAATCACCCGCAGCGCAGCCATCTAGGTGGTCGATTTACCAAAGGATTCGTGTTTACATTATTGGATGGTGAGTACAGAACTCTTGGTCTATATTCTAACTGTGAAACATTTACAATGAGCCATACATTGCAATAGATTCGAAAGTTTAAGAAGCGAATCTTACCTCGACAACACAAGGTCTGAATTAGATTGAAATAATGTTGCCAGCTGTTGATTGCAAAATTGTATTTTAGTCACTGGCATGCAACGGCATAATTAGGTGTTATTTATCGTTTTTGCAGTTGACAACATTTAATTATATTTAAACTAGCTTCTGCCCACGGCTTCGCCCGCGTGGTACCCGGATATAAAGTAGCCTGTGTTATTCTGGTGTATAAGCTATATTACTGTAAAGTTTCATCAAAATCCGTTCAGTAGTTTTTGCGTGAAAGAGTAACAAACATCCATCCTCAAAACTTTCGCGTTTATAATATTAGTAGGCTGTAATAGCGCGGACGGGCGATCCGACGCGGTGGGCTGGACGCAGAGTGCGGCCGTGGGACAGCTAGTATAACATTACGAATGACGTGAAAAGTACATATATATTGAAATTTATTATGTGAGTATAATAAACTTATCGTAAACATAATCGCGTCACGTACCTATTCAAATCTTATCATACTTAATCTGAATGCATAAATGTGATAAAAAATATTATCCCGAGGATAATGATAATATTATCCTCGAGGTAATACTAAAATGAAAACTGAAAATTATATATGGATTGCCCAAGAACCAAAAATCCGAAGGCATCTGCCATCGGTTCGAG